>CM045464.1:33749098-34285268 GCA_024666655.1 Dascyllus trimaculatus | reverse complement strand
ATTGAACAGCATCTGACGTGAAACATGTTTGTAAACATTGATTTTGAAAAACTGCAGTCTAGCTGTATCTATTGCGCGAAAAAAGCTTTTCGCACGCTGAAAATGCCACTTTTGATACTTACTGTATGGAGTCAAATTCCTTGATACAACGTGACTGGAACCAGCTTTTGCCTTCATATTTATCATATTTGAACAGCATCTGACAGTGAAACATGTTTGTAAACATTGATCTTGAAAAACTGCAGTGTACCTGTTTGTCGTGCTCTAAAACAGCTTTTCGCGGACTGAAAATGCCACTTTTGCCACTCACTGCATGGAGTCAATTCCTTGATACAACGTGACTGGAAACAGCTTTTGCCTTTATATTTATCATATTTGAACAGCATCTGACAGTGAAACATGTTTGTAAACATTGATTTTCAAAAAGTGCACTGTTGGTATTTCTCATGCTCTAAAACAGCTTTTCGCGGGCTGAAAATGCCACTTTTGCCACTCACTGAATGGAGTCCATTACATGATACAACGTGACTGGAAACAGCCGTTGCCTTCATATTTATCATATTTGAACAGCATCTGACAGTGAAACATGTTTGTAAACATTGATTGTTAAAAACTGCAGTGTACCTGTTTGTCGTGCTCTAAAACAGCTTCTCGCGGACTGAAAATGCCACTTTTGATACTTACTGTATGGAGTCAATTACTTGATACAACGTGACTGGAAACAGCTTTTGCCTTCATATTTATCATATTTGAACAGCATCTGACAGTGAAACATGTTTGTAAACATTGATTTTCAAAAAGTGCACTGTTGGTATTTCTCATGCTCTAAAACAGCTTTTCGCGGGCTGAAAATGCCACTTTTACCACTCACTGTATGGAGTCAATTCCTTGATACAACGTGACTGGAAACAGCTTTTGGCTTCATTTTTGTCATATTTGAACAGCATCTGACAGTGAAACATGTTTGTAAACATTGATTTTGAAAAAGTGCACTGTTGCTATTTCTAATGCTCTAAAACAGCTTTTCGCTGTCTGAAAATGCCACTTTTGCCACTCACTGAATGGAGTCCATTACATGATACAACGTGACTGGAAACAGCCGTTGCCTTCATATTTATCATATTTGAACAGCATCTGACAGTGAAACATATTTGTAAACATTGATTGTTAAAAACTGCAGTGTACCTGTTTGTCGTGCTCTAAAACAGCTTCTCGCCGACTGAAAATGCCACTTTTATACTTACTGTATGGAGTCAATTCCTTGATACAACGTGACTGGAAACAGCTTTTGCCTTCATATTTATCATATTTGAACAGCATCTGACAGTGAAACATGTTTGTAAACATTGATTTTGAAAAACTGCAGTCTACCTTTTTCTCATGCTCTAAAACAGCTTTTCGCGTGCTCAAAATGCCACTTTTGCCAATCACTGTGTAGAGTCAATTCCTTGATACAACGTGACTGGAAACAGCTTTTGCCTTCATATTTATCATATTTGAACAGCATCTGACAGTGAAACATGTTTGTAAACATTGATTTTCAAAAAGTGCACTGTTGGTATTTCTAATGCTCTAAAACAGCTTTTCGCTGTCTGAAAATGCCACTTTTGCCACTCACTGTATGGAGTCAATTCCTTGATACAACGTGACTGGAAACAGCTTTTGCCTTCATAATTATTATATTTGAACAGCATCTGACAGTGAAACATGTTTGTATACATTGATTTTGAAAAGCTGCAGTCTAGCTATTTCTAATGCTCTGAAACAGCTATTCGCGGGCTGAAAATGCCACTTTTGCCACTCACTGTATGGAGTAAATTCCTTGATACAACGTGACTAAAAACAGCTTTTGCCTTCATTTTTATCATATTTGAACATCATCTGACAGTGAAACATGTTTGTAAACATTGATTTTGAAAAAGTGCACTGTTGCTATTTCTAATGCTCTAAAACAGCTTTTCGCTGTCTGAAAATGCCACTTTTGCCACTCACTGTATGGAGTCAATTCCTTGATACAACGTGACTAAAAACAGCTTTTCCCTTCATATTTATCATATTTGAACAGCATCTGACAGTGAAACATGTTTGTAAACATTGATTTTGAAAAACTGCAGTCTAGCTATTTCTAATGCTCTGAAACAGCTTTTCGCGGGCTGAAAATGCCACTTTTGCCACTCACTGTATGGAGTCAATTCCTTGATACAACGTGACTGGAAACAGCTTTTGCCTTCATATTTATCATATTTGAAAAGCACCTGACAGTGAAACATGTTTGTAAACATTGATTTTCAAAAAGTGCACTGTTGCTATTTCTAATGCTCTAAAACAGCTATTCGCGGGCTGAAAATGCACCTTTTGCCAATCACTGTATGGAGTCAATTCCTTGATACAACGTGACTGGAAACAGCTTTTGCCTTCATATTTATCATATTTGAACAGCATCTGACAGTGAAACATGTTTGTAAACATTGATTGTTTAAAACTGCAATGTACCTGTTCCTCGTGTTCTAAAACAGCTTTTCGCAGGCTGAAAATGCCACTTTTGATACTTACTGTATGGAGTCAATTCCTTGATACATCGTGACTGGAAACAGCTTTTGCCTTCATATTTATCATATTTGAACAGCATCTGACAGTGAAACATGTTTGTAAACATTGATTTTGAAAAAGTGCACTGTTGCTATTTCTAATGCTCTAAAACAGCTTTTCGCTGTCTGAAAATGCCACTTTTGCCACTCACTGAATGGAGTCCATTACATGATACAACGTGACTGGAAACAGCCGTTGCCTTCATATTTTTCATATTTGAACAGCATCTGACAGTGAAACATGTTTGTAAACATTGATTGTTAAAAACTGCAGTGTACCTGTTTGTCGTGCTCTAAAACAGCTTCTCGCGGACTGAAAATGCCACTTTTGATACTTACTGTATGGAGTCAATTCCTTGATACAACATGACTGGAAACAGCTTTTGCCTTCATATTTATCATATTTGAACAGCATCTGACAGTGAAACATGTTTGTAAACATTGATTTTCAAAAAGTGCACTGTTGCTATTTCTAATGCTCTAAAACAGCTTTTTGCGTGCTGAAAATGCCACTTTTGATACTTGCTTTATGGAGTCAATTCCTTGATACAACGTGACTGGAAACAGCTTTTGCCTTCATATTTATCATATTTGAACAGCATCTGACAGTGAAACATGTTTGTAAACATTGATTGTTAAAAACTGCAATGGACCTGTTCCTCGTGTTCTAAAACAGCTTTTCGCAGGCTGAAAATGCCACTTTTGATACTTACTGTATGGAGTCAATTCCTTGATACATCGTGACTGGAAACAGCTTTTGCCTTCATATTTATCATATTTGAACAGCATCTGACAGTGAAACATGTTTGTAAACATTGATTTTCAAAAAGTGCACTGTTTCTATTTCTAATGCTCTAAAACAGCTTTTCGCGGGCTGAAAATGCCACTTTTGCCACTCACTGTATGGAGTCAATTCCTTGATACAACGTGACTGGAAACAGCTTTTGCCTTCATATTTATCATATTTGAACAGCATTGACAGTGAAACATGTTTGTACACATTGATTTTCAAAAAGTGCACTGTTGGTATTTCTAATGCTCTAAAACAGCTATTCGCGGGCTGAAAATGCAACTTTTGCCACTCACTGTATGGAGTCAATTCCTTGATACAACGTGACTGGAAACAGCTTTTGCCTTCATATTTATCATATTTGAACAGCATCTGACGTGAAACATGTTTGTAAACATTGAATTTGAAAAACTGCAGTCTAGCTGTATCTATTGCTCGAAAACAGCTTTTCGCTGGCTGAAAATGCCACTTTTGATACTTACTGTATGGAGTCAATTCCTTGATACAACGTGACTGGAAACAGCTTTTGCCTTCATATTGATCATATTTGAACAGCATCTGACAGTGAAACACGTTTGTAAACATTGATCTTGAAAAACTGCAGTGTACCTGTTTGTCGTGCTCTAAAACATCTTTTAGCGGACTGAAAATGCCACTTTTGCCACTCACTGCATGGAGTCAATTCCTTGATACAACGTGACTGGAAACAGCTTTTGCCTTCATATTTATCATATTTGAACAGCATCTGACAGTGAAACATGTTTGTAAACATTGATTTTCAAGAAGTGCACTGTTGGTATTTCTCATGCTCTAAAACAGCTTTTCGCTGGCTGAAAATGCCACTTTTACCACTCACTGTATGGAGTCAATTCCTTGATACAACGTGACTGGAAACAGCTTTTGCCTTCATTTTTATCATATTTGAACAGCATCTGACAGTGAAACATGTTTGTAAACACTGATTTTGAAAAAGTGCACTGTTGCTATTTCTCATGCTCTAAAACAGCTTTTCGCTGTCTGAAAATGCCACTTTTGCCACTCACTGAATGGAGTCCATTACATGATACAACGTGACTGGAAACAGCCGTTGCCTTCATATTTATCATATTTGAACAGCATCTGACAGTGAAACATGTTTGTAAACATTGATTGTTAAAAACTGCAGTGTACCTGTTTGTCGTGCTCGAAAACAGCTTCTCGCGGACTGAAAATGCCACTTTTGATACTTACTGTATGGAGTCAATTCCTTGATACAACGTGACTGGAAACAGCTTTTGCCTTCATATTTATCATATTTGAACAGCATCTGACAGTGAAACATGTTTGTAAACATTGATTTTGAAAAAGTGCACTGTTGCTATTTCTTTTTTTTTTTAAATATTTTTTGGGGGAGTTTTTCCATTTAATTGAAAGGAGGAGAGACAGAGTGAAAGGGGGTATAGACGAGAGAGACATGCAGCAAAGGGTCGTGAGTCGGACTCGAACTCACGACCGCTGCTGGCGACCTGCGCCCATGTGGTAACGCCTTAACTCAGTGAGCTATACGGCGGCCCCCACTGTTGCTATTTCTAATGCTCTAAAACAGCTTTAGGCTGTCTGAAAATGCCACTTTTGCCACTCACTGAATGGAGTCCATTACTTGATACAACGTGACTGGAAACAGCTTTTGCCTTCATATTTATCATATTTGAACAGCATCTGACAGTGAAACATGTTTGTAAACATTGATTTTCAAAAGTGCACTGTTGCTATTTCTAATGCTCTAAAACAGCTTTTCGCGGGCTGAAAATGCCACTTTTGATACTTACTGTATGGAGTCAATTCCTTGATACAACGTGACTGGAAACAGCTTTTGCCTTCAATTTATTATATTTGAACAGCATCTGACAGTGAAACATGTTTGTAAACATTGATTTTGAAAAACTGCAGTCTAGCTATTTCTAGTGCTCTGAAACAGCTATTCGCGGGGTGAAAATGCCACTTTTGCCACTCACTGTATTGAGTCAATTCCTTGATACAACGTGACTAAAAACAGCTTTTGCCTTCATTTTTATCATATTTGAACAGCATCTGACAGTGAAACATGTTTGTAAACATTGATTTTGAAAAAGTGCACTGTTGCTATTTCTAATGCTCTAAAACAGCTTTTCTCGGGCTGAAAATGCCACTTTTGCCACTCACTGTATGGAGTCAATTCCTTGATACAACGTGACTGGAAACAGCTTTTGCCTTCATAATTATTATATTTGAACAGCATCTGACAGTGAAACATGTTTGTAAACATTGATTTTGAAAAACTGCAGTCTAGCTATTTCTAATGCTCTGAAACAGCTATTCGCGGGCTGAAAATGCCACTTTTGCCACTCACTGTATGGAGTCAATTCCTTGATACAACGTGACTAAAAACAGCTTTTGCCTTCATTTTTATCATATTTGAACAGCATCTGACAGTGAAACATGTTTGTAAACACTGATTTTGAAAAAGTGCACTGTTGCAATTTCTAATGCTCTAAAACAGCTTTTCGCTGTCTGAAAATGCCACTTTTGCCACTCACTGAATGGAGTCCATTACATGATACAACGTGACTGGAAACAGCCGTTGCCTTCACATTTATCATATTTGAACAGCATCTGACAGTGAAACATGTTTGTAAACATTGATTTCAAAAACTGCAGTGTACCTCTTTCTCGTGCTCTAAAACAGCTTTTCGCAGGCTGAAAATGCCACTTCTGATACTTACTGTATGGAGTCAATTCCTTGATACATCGTGACTGGAAACAGCTTTTGCCTTCATATTTATCATATTTGAACAGCATCTGACAGTGAAACATGTTTGTAAACATTGATTTTCAAAAAGTGCACTGTTGCTATTTCTAATGCTCTAAAACAGCTATTCGCGGACTGAAAATGCAACTTTTGCCACTCACTGTATGGAGTCAATTCCTTGATACAACGTGACTGGAAACAGCTTTTGCCTTCATATTTATCATATTTGAACAGCATCTGACAGTGAAACATGTTTGTAAACATTGATCTTGAAAAACTGCAGTGTACCTGTTTGTCGTGCTCTAAAACAGCTTTTCGCGGACTGAAAATGCCACTTTTGCCACTCACTGCATGGAGTCAATTCAGTGAGTTTCCAGTCACGTTGATACAACGTGACTGGAAACAACTTTTGCCTTCATATTTATCATATTTGAACAGCATCTGACAGTGAAACATGTTTGTAAACATTGATTTTCAAAAAGTGCACTGTTGGTATTTCTCATGCTCTAAAACAGCTTTTCGCGGGCTGAAAATGCCACTTTTGCCAATCACTGTGTAGAGTCAATTCCTTGATACAACGTGACTGGAAACAGCTTTTGCCTTCATATTTATCATATTTGAACAGCATCTGACAGTGAAACATGTTTGTAAACATTGATTTTCAAAAAGTGCACTGTTGCTATTTCTAATGCTCTAAAACAGCTTTTCGCGGGCTGAAAATGCCACTTTTGCCACTCACTGTATGGAGTCAATTCCTTGATACAACGTGACTGGAAACAGCTTTTGCCTTCATAATTATTATATTTGAACAGCATCTGACAGTGAAACATGTTTGTATACATTGATTTTGAAAAGCTGCAGTCTAGCTATTTCTAATGCTCTGAAACAGCTATTCGCGGGCTGAAAATGCCACTTTTGCCACTCACTGTATGGAGTAAATTCCTTGATACAACGTGACTGGAAACAGCTTTTGCCTTCATTTTTATCATATTTGAACAGCATCTGACAGTGAAACATGTTTGTAAACATTGATTTTGAAAAAGTGCACTGTTGCTATTTCTAATGCTCTAAAACAGCTTTTCGCTGTCTGAAAATGCCACTTTTGCCACTCACTGTATGGAGTCAATTCCTTGATACAACGTGACTAAAAACACCTTTTGCCTTCATATTTATCATATTTGAACAGCATCTGACAGTGAAACATGTTTGTAAACATTGATTTTGAAAAACTGCAGTCTAGCTATTTCTAATGCTCTGAAACAGCTTTTCGCGGGCTGAAAATGCCACTTTTGCCACTCACTGTATGGAGTCAATTCCTTGATACAACGTGACTGGAAACAGCTTTTGCCTTCATATTTATCATATTTGAAAAGCACCTGACAGTGAAACATGTTTGTAAACATTGATTTTCAAAAAGTGCACTGTTGCTATTTCTAATGCTCTAAAACAGCTATTCGCGGGCTGAAAATGCACCTTTTGCCAATCACTGTATGGAGTCAATTCCTTGATACAACGTGACTGGAAACAGCTTTTGCCTTCATATTTATCATATTTGAACAGCATCTGACAGTGAAACATGTTTGTAAACATTGATTGTTAAAAACTGCAATGTACCTGTTCCTCGTGTTCTAAAACAGCTTTTCGCAGGCTGAAAATGCCACTTTTGATACTTACTGTATGGAGTCAATTCCTTGATACATCGTGACTGGAAACAGCTTTTGCCTTCATATTTATCATATTTGAACAGCATCTGACAGTGAAACATGTTTGTACATTGATTTTCAAAAAGTGCACTGTTTCTATTTCTAATGCTCTAAAACAGCTTTTCGCGGGCTGAAAATGCCACTTTTGCCACTCACTGTATGGAGTCAATTCCTTGATACAACGTGACTGGAAACAGCTTTTGCCTTCATATTTATCATATTTGAACAGCATTGACAGTGAAACATGTTTGTAAACATTGATTTTCAAAAAGTGCACTGTTGGTATTTCTAATGCTCTAAAACAGCTATTCGCGGGCTGAAAATGCAACTTTTGCCACTCACTGTATGGAGTCAATTCCTTGATACAACGTGACTGGAAACAGCTTTTGCCTTCATATTTATCATATTTGAACAGCATCTGACGTGAAACATGTTTGTAAACATTGATTTTGAAAAACTGCAGTCTAGCTGTATCTATTGCTCGAAAACAGCTTTTCGCTGGCTGAAAATGCCACTTTTGATACTTACTGTATGGAGTCAATTCCTTGATACAACGTGACTGGAAACAGCTTTTGCCTTCATATTGATCATATTTGAACAGCATCTGACAGTGAAACACGTTTGTAAACATTGATCTTGAAAAACTGCAGTGTACCTGTTTGTCGTGCTCTAAAACAGCTTTTAGCGGACTGAAAATGCCACTTTTGCCACTCACTGCATGGAGTCAATTCCTTGATACAACGTGACTGGAAACAGCTTTTGCCTTCATATTTATCATATTTGAACAGCATCTGACAGTGAAACATGTTTGTAAACATTGATTTTCAAAAAGTGCACTGTTGCTATTTCTAATGCTCTAAAACAGCTTTTCGCGGGCTGAAAATGCCACTTTTACCACTCACTGTATGGAGTCAATTCCTTGATACAACGTGACTGGAAAAAGCTTTTGCCTTCATTTTTATCATATTTGAACAGCATCTGACAGTGAAACATGTTTGTAAACACTGATTTTGAAAAAGTGCACTGTTGCTATTTCTAATGCTCTAAAACAGCTTTTCGCTGTCTGAAAATGCCACTTTTGCCACTCACTGAATGGAGTCCATTACATGATACAACGTGACTGGAAACAGCCGTTGCCTTCATATTTATCATATTTGAACAGCATCTGACAGTGAAACATGTATGTAAACATTGATTGTTAAAAACTGCAGTGTACCTGTTTCTCGTGCTCGAAAACAGCTTCTCGCGGACTGAAAATGCCACTTTTGATACTTACTGTATGGAGTCAATTCCTTGATACAACGTGACTGGAAACAGCTTTTGCCTTCATATTTATCATATTTGAACAGCATCTGACAGTGAAACATGTTTGTAAACATTGATTTTGAAAAAGTGCACTGTTGCTATTTCTTTTTTTTTTTAAATATTTTTTGGGGGAGTTTTTCCATTTAATTGAAAGGAGGAGAGACAGAGTGAAAGGGGGTATAGACGAGAGAGACATGCAGCAAAGGGTCGTGAGTCGGACTCGAACTCACGACCGCTGCTGGCGACCTGCGCCCATGTGGTAACGCCTTAACTCAGTGAGCTATACGGCGGCCCCCACTGTTGCTATTTCTAATGCTCTAAAACAGCTTTAGGCTGTCTGAAAATGCCACTTTTGCCACTCACTGAATGGAGTCCATTACTTGATACAACGTGACTGGAAACAGCTTTTGCCTTCATATTTATCATATTTGAACAGCATCTGACAGTGAAACATGTTTGTAAACATTGATTTTCAAAAAGTGCACTGTTGCTATTTCTAATGCTCTAAAACAGCTTTTCGCGGGCTGAAAATGCCACTTTTGCCACTCACTGTATGGAGTCAATTCCTTGATACAACGTGACTGGAAACAGCTTTTGCCTTCATAATTATTATATTTGAACAGCATCTGACAGTGAAACATGTTTGTAAACATTGATTTTGAAAAACTGCAGTCTAGCTATTTCTAGTGCTCTGAAACAGCTATTCGCGGGGTGAAAATGCCACTTTTGCCACTCACTGTATTGAGTCAATTCCTTGATACAACGTGACTAAAAACAGCTTTTGCCTTCATTTTTATCATATTTGAACAGCATCTGACAGTGAAACATGTTTGTAAACATTGATTTTCAAAAAGTGCACTGTTGCTATTTCTAATGCTCTAAAACAGCTTTTCTCGGGCTGAAAATGCCACTTTTGCCACTCACTGTATGGAGTCAATTCCTTGATACAACGTGACTAGAAACAGCTTTTGCCTTCATAATTATTATATTTGAACAGCATCTGACAGTGAAACATGTTTGTAAACATTGATTTTGAAAAACTGCAGTCTAGCTATTTCTAATGCTCTGAAACAGCTATTCGCGGGCTGAAAATGCCACTTTTGCCACTGACTGTATGGAGTCAATTCCTTGATACAACGTGACTAAAAACAGCTTTTGCCTTCATTTTTATCATATTTGAACAGCATCTGACAGTGAAACATGTTTGTAAACACTGATTTTGAAAAAGTGCACTGTTGCTATTTCTAATGCTCTAAAACAGCTTTTCGCTGTCTGAAAATGCCACTTTTGCCACTCACTGAATGGAGTCCATTACATGATACAACGTGACTGGAAACAGCCGTTGCCTTCACATTTATCATATTTGAACAGCATCTGACAGTGAAACATGTTTGTAAACATTGATTTCAAAAACTGCAGTGTACCTGTTTCTCGTGCTCTAAAACAGCTTTTCGCAGGCTGAAAATGCCACTTCTGATACTTACTGTATGGAGTCAATTCCTTGATACATCGTGACTGGAAACAGCTTTTGCCTTCATATTTATCATATTTGAACAGCATCTGACAGTGAAACATGTTTGTAAACATTGATTTTCAAAAAGTGCACTGTTGCTATTTCTAATGCTCTAAAACAGCTATTCGCGGACTGAAAATGCAACTTTTGCCACTCACTGTATGGAGTCAATTCCTTGATACAACGTGACTGGAAACAGCTTTTGCCTTCATATTTATCATATTTGAACAGCATCTGACAGTGAAACATGTTTGTAAACATTGATCTTGAAAAACTGCAGTGTACCTGTTTGTCGTGCTCTAAAACAGCTTTTCGCGGACTGAAAATGCCACTTTTGCCACTCACTGCATGGAGTCAATTCAGTGAGTTTCCAGTCACGTTGATACAACGTGACTGGAAACAACTTTTGCCTTCATATTTATCATATTTGAACAGCATCTGACAGTGAAACATGTTTGTAAACATTGATTTTCAAAAAGTGCACTGTTGGTATTTCTCAGGCTCTAAAACAGCTTTTCGCGGGCTGAAAATGCCACTTTTACCACTCACTGTATGGAGTCAATTCCTTGATACAACGTGACTGGAAACAGCTTTTGCCTTCATTTTTATCATATTTGAACAGCATCTGACAGTGAAACATGTTTGTAAACATTGATTTTGAAAAAGTGCACTGTTGCTATTTCTAATGCTCTAAAACAGCTTTTCGCTGTCTGAAAATGCCACTTTTGCCACTCACTGAATGGAGTCCATTACATGATACAACGTGACTGGAAACAGCCGTTGCCTTCATATTTATCATATTTGAACAGCATCTGACAGTGAAACATATTTGTAAACATTGATTGTTAAAAACTGCAGTGTACCTGTTTGTCGTGCTCTAAAACAGCTTCTCGCCGACTGAAAATGCCACTTTTATACTTACTGTATGGAGTCAATTCCTTGATACAACGTGACTGGAAACAGCTTTTGCCTTCATATTTATCATATTTGAACAGCATCTGACAGTGAAACATGTTTGTAAACATTGATTTTGAAAAACTGCAGTCTTCCTTTTTCTCATGCTCTAAAACAGCTTTTCGCGTGCTCAAAATGCCACTTTTGCCAATCACTGTGTAGAGTCAATTCCTTGATACAACGTGACTGGAAACAGCTTTTGCCTTCATATTTATCATATTTGAACAGCATCTGACAGTGAAACATGTTTGTAAACATTGATTTTCAAAAAGTGCACTGTTGCTATTTCTAATGCTCTAAAACAGCTTTTCGCGGGCTGAAAATGCCACTTTTGCCACTCACTGTATGGAGTCAATTCCTTGATACAACGTGACTGGAAACAGCTTTTGCCTTCATAATTATTATATTTGAACAGCATCTGACAGTGAAACATGTTTGTATACATTGATTTTGAAAAACTGCAGTCTAGCTATTTCTAATGCTCTGAAACAGCTATTCGCGGGCTGAAAATGCCACTTTTGCCACTCACTGTATGGAGTAAATTCCTTGATACAACGTGACAAAAAACAGCTTTTGCCTTCATTTTTATCATATTTGAACAGCATCTGACAGTGAAACATGTTTGTAAACATTGATTTTGAAAAAGTGCACTGTTGCTATTTCTAATGCTCTAAAACAGCTTTTCGCTGTCTGAAACTGCCACTTTTGCCACTCACGGTATGGAGTCAATTCCTTGATACAACGTGACTAAAAACAGCTTTTGCCTTCATATTTATCATATTTGAACAGCATCTGACAGTGAAACATGTTTGTAAACATTGATTTTGAAAAACTGCAGTCTAGCTATTTCTAATGCTCTGAAACAGCTTTTCGCGGGCTGAAAATGCCACTTTTGCCACTCACTGTATGGAGTCAATTCCTTGATACAACGTGACTGGAAACAGCTTTTGCCTTCATATTTATCATATTTGAAAAGCACCTGACAGTGAAACATGTTTGTAAACATTGATTTTCAAAAAGTGCACTGTTGCTATTTCTAATGCTCTAAAACAGCTATTCGCGGGCTGAAAATGCACCTTTTGCCAATCACTGTATGGAGTCAATTCCTTGATACAACGTGACTGGAAACAGCTTTTGCCTTCATATTTATCATATTTGAACAGCATCTGACAGTGAAACATGTTTGTAAACATTGATTGTTAAAAACTGCAATGTACCTGTTCCTCGTGTTCTAAAACAGCTTTTCGCAGGCTGAAAATGCCACTTTTGATACTTACTGTATGGAGTCAATTCCTTGATACATCGTGACTGGAAACAGCTTTTGCCTTCATATGTATCATATTTGAACAGCATCTGACAGTGAAACATGTTTGTAAACATTGATTTTCAAAAAGTGCACTGTTGCTATTTCTAATGCTCGAAAACAGCTTTTCGCTGTCTGAAAATGCCACTTTTGCCACTCACTGAATGGAGTCCATTACATGATACAACGTGACTGGAAACAGCCGTTGCCTTCATATTTTTCATATTTGAACAGCATCTGACAGTGAAACATGTTTGTAAACATTGATTGTTAAAAACTGCAGTGTACCTGTTTGTCGTGCTCTAAAACAGCTTCTCGCGGACTGAAAATGCCACTTTTGATACTTACTGTATGGAGTCAATTCCTTGATACAACATGACTGGAAACAGCTTTTGCCTTCATATTTATCATATTTGAACAGCATCTGACAGTGAAACATGTTTGTAAACATTGATTTTGAAAAACTACAGTCTACCTTTTTCTCATGCTCTAAAACAGCTTTTCGCGGGCTCAAAATGCCACTTTTGCCACTCACTGTATGGAGTCAATTCCTTGATACAACGTGACTGGAAACAGCTTTTGCCTTCATATTTATCATATTTGAACAGCATCTGACAGTGAAATATGTTTGTAAACATTGATTGTTAAAAACTGCAATGTACCTGTTCCTCGTGTTCTAAAACAGCTTTTCGCAGGCTGAAAATGCCACTTTTGATACTTACTGTATGGAGTCAATTCCTTGATACATCGTGACTGGAAACAGCTTTTGCCTTCATATTTATCATATTTGAACAGCATCTGACAGTGAAACATGTTTGTAAACATTGATTTTCAAAAAGTGCACTGTTTCTATTTCTAATGCTCTAAAACAGCTTTTCGCGGGCTGAAAATGCCACTTTTGCCACTCACTGTATGGAGTCAATTCCTTGATACAACGTGACTGGAAACAGCTTTTGCCTTCATATTTATCATATTTGAACAGCATTGACAGTGAAACATGTTTGTAAACATTGATTTTCAAAAAGTGCACTGTTGGTATTTCTAATGCTCTAAAACAGCTATTCGCGGGCTGAAAATGCAACTTTTGCCACTCACTGTATGGAGTCAATTCCTTGATACAACGTTTCTGGAAACAGCTTTTGCCTTCATATTTATCATATTTGAACAGCATCTGACGTGAAACATGTTTGTAAACATTGATTTTGAAAAACTGCAGTCTAGCTGTATCTATTGCTCGAAAACAGCTTTTCGCACGCTGAAAATGCCACTTTTGATTCTTACTGTATGGAGTCAATTCCTTGATACAACGTGACTGGAAACAGCTTTTGCCTTCATATTTATCATATTTGAACAGCATCTGACAGTGAAACATGTTTGTAAACATTGATCTTGAAAAACTGCAGTGTACCTGTTTGTCGTGCTCTAAAACAGCTTTTCGCGGACTGAAAATGCCACTTTCTCCACTCACTGCATGGAGTCAATTCCTTGATACAACGTGACTGGAAACAGCTTTTGCCTTCATATTTATCATATTTGAACAGCATCTGACGTGAAACATGTTTGTAAACATTGATTTTCAAAAAGTGCACTGTTGCTAATTCTAATGCTCTAAAACAGCTTTTCGCACGCTGAAAATGCCACTTTTGCCACTCACTGTATGGAGTCAATTCCTTGATACAACGTGACTGGAAACAACTTTTGCCTTCATATTTATCATATTTGAACAGCATCTGACAGTAAAACATGTTTGTAAACATTGATTTTCAAAAAGTGCACTGTTGCTATTTCTAATGCTCTAAAACAGCTATTCGCGGGCTGAAAATGCAACTTTTGCCACTCACTGTATGGAGTCAATTCCTTGATACAACGTTACTGGAAACAGCTTTTGCCTTCATATTTATCATATTTGAACAGCATCTGACGTGAAACATGTTTGTAAACATTGAATTTGAAAAACTGCAGTCTAGCTGTATCTATTGCTCGAAAACAGCTTTTCGCTGGCTGAAAATGCCACTTTTGATACTTACTGTATGGAGTCAATTCCTTGATACAACGTGACTGGAAACAGCTTTTGCCTTCATATTGATCATATTTGAACAGCATCTGACAGTGAAACACGTTTGTAAACATTGATCTTGAAAAACTGCAGTGTACCTGTTTGTCGTGCTCTAAAACAGCTTTTAGCGGACTGAAAATGCCACTTTTGCCACTCACTGCATGGAGTCAATTCCTTGATACAACGTGACTGGAAACAGCTTTTGCCTTCATATTTATCATATTTGAACAGCATCTGACAGTGAAACATGTTTGTAAACATTGATTTTCAAAAAGTGCACTGTTATCTATTGCTCTAAAACAGCTTTTCGCAGGCTGAAAATGCCACTTTTACCACTCACTGTATGGAGTCAATTCCTTGATACAACGTGACTGGAAACAGCTTTTGCCTTCATATTTATCATATTTGAACAGCATCTGACAGTGAAACATGTTTGTAAACACTGATTTTGAAAAAGTGCACTGTTGCTATTTCTAATGCTCTAAAACAGCTTTTCGCTGTCTGAAAATGCCACTTTTGCCACTCACTGAATGGAGTCCATTACATGATACAACGTGACTGGAAACAGCCGTTGCCTTCATATTTATCATATTTGAACAGCATCTGACAGTGAAACATGTATGTAAACATTGATTGTTAAAAACTGCAGTGTACCTGTTTCTCGTGCTCGAAAACAGCTTCTCGCGGACTGAAAATGCCACTTTTGATACTTACTGTATGGAGTCAATTCCTTGATACAACGTGACTGGAAACAGCTTTTGCCTTCATATTTATCATATTTGAACAGCATCTGACAGTGAAACATGTTTGTAAACATTGATTTTCAAAAAGTGCACTGTTGCTATTTCTTTTTTTTTTTTTTAAATATTTTTTGGGGGAGTTTTTCCATTTAATCGAAAGGAGGAGAGACAGAGTGAAAGGGGGTATAGACGAGAGAGACATGCAGCAAAGGGTCGTGAGTCGGACTCGAACTCACGACCGCTGCTGGCGACCTGCGCCCATGTGGTAACGCCTTAACTCAGTGAGCTATACGGCGGCCCCCACTGTTGCTATTTCTAATGCTCTAAAACAGCTTTAGGCTGTCTGAAAATGCCACTTTTGCCACTCACTGAATGGAGTCCATTACTTGATACAACGTGACTGGAAACAGCTTTTGCCTTCATATTTATCATATTTGAACAGCATCTGACAGTGAAACATGTTTGTAAACATTGATTTTGAAAAACTGCAGTCTACCTGTTTCTCATGCTCGAAAACAGCTTTTCGCTGGCTGAAAATGCCACTTTTGATACTTACTGTATGGAGTCAATTCCTTGATACAACGTGACTGGAAACAGCTTTTGCCTTCATATCTGTTATATGTGAACAGCATCTGACAGTGAAACATGTTTGTAAACATTGATTTTGAAAAACTGCAGTCTACCTTTTTCTCATGCTCTAAAACAGCTTTTCGCGGGCTCAAAATGCCACTTTTGCCACTCACTGTATGGAGTCAATTCCTTGATACATCGTGACTGGAAACAGCTTTTGCCTTCATATTTATCATATTTGAACAGCATCTGACAGTGAAACATGTTTGTAAACATTGATTTTCAAAAAGTGCACTGTTGGTATTTCTAATGCTCTAAAACAGCTTTTCGCGTGCTGAAAATGCCACTTTTGTCACTCACTGTATGGAGTCAATTCCTTGATACAACGTGACTGGAAACAGCTTTTCCTTCATATATATTATATTTGAACAGCATCTGACAGTGAAACATGTTTGTAAACATTGATTGTTAAAAACTGCAGTGTACCTGTTCCTCGTGCTCTAAAACAGCTTTTCGCAGGCTGAAAATGCCACTTTTGATACTTACTGTATGGAGTCAATTCCTTGATACATCGTGACTGGAAACAGCTTTTGCCTTCATATTTATCATATTTGAACAGCATCTGACAGTGAAACATGTTTGTAAACATTGATTTTTAAAAAGTGCACTGTTGCTATTTCTAATGCTCTAAAACAGCTATTCGCGGGCTCAAAATGCAACTTTTGCCACTCACTGTATGGAGTCAGTTCCTTGATACAACGTTTCTGGAAACAGCTTTTGCCTTCATAGTTATCATATTTGAACAGCATCTGACTTGAAACATGTTTGTAAACATTGATTTTGAAAAACTGCAGTCTAGCTGTATCTATTGCTCGAAAACAGCTTTTCACACGCTGAAAATGCCACTTTTGATACTTACTGTATGGAGTCAATTCCTTGATACATCGTGACTGGAAACAGCTTTTGCCTTCATATTTATCATATTTGAACAGCATCTGACAGTGAAACATGTTTGTAAACATTGATTTTCAAAAAGTGCACTGTTGCTATTTCTATTGCTCTAAAACAGCTTTTCGCGGGCTGAAAATGCCACTTTTGCCACTCACTGTATGGAGTCAATTCCTTGATACAACGTGACTGGAAACAGCTTTTGCCTTCATATTTATCATATTTGAACAGCATCTGACAGTGAAACATGTTTGTAAACATTGATTTTGAAAAAGTGCACTGTTGCTATTTCTAATGCTCTAAAACAGCTATTCGCGGGCTCAAAATGCAACTTTTGCCACTCACTGTATGGAGTCAGTTCCTTGATACAACGTTTCTGGAAACAGCTTTTGCCTTCATAGTTATCATATTTGAACAGCATCTGACTTGAAACATGTTTGTAAACATTGATTTTGAAAAACTGCAGTCTAGCTGTATCTATATCTCGAATACAGCTTTTCGCAGGCTGAAAATGCCACTTTTGATATTTACTGAATGGAGTCAATTCCTTGATGCATGTGACTGGAAATAGCTTTTGCCTTCATATTTATCATATTTGAACAGCATCTGACAGTGAAGCATGTTTGTAAACATTGATTTTCAAAAAGTGCACTGTTGCTATTTCTAATGCTCTAAAACAGCTTTTCGCGGGCTTAAAATGCCACTTTTGCCACTCACTGTATGGAGTCAATTGCTTGATACAACGTGACTGGAAACAGCTTTTGCCTTCCTATTTATCATATTTGAACAGCATCTGACAGTGAAACATGTTTGTAAACATTGATTTTCAAAAAGTGCACTGTTGCTATTTCTAATGCTCTAAAACAGCTATTCGCGGGCTGAAAATGCCACTTTTGCCACTCACTGTATGGAGTAAATTCCTTGATACAACGTGACTAAAAACAGCTTTTGCCTTCATTTTTATCATATTTGAACAGCATCTGACAGTGAAACATGTTTGTAAACATTGATTTTGAAAAAGTGCACTGTTGCTATTTCTAATGCTCTAAAACAGCTTTTCGCTGTCTGAAAATGCCACTTTTGCCACTCACTGTATGGAGTCAATTCCTTGATACAACGTGACTAAAAACAGCTTTTGCCTTCATAGTTATCATATTTGAACAGCATCTGACGTGAAACATGTTTGTAAACATTGATTTTGAAAAACTGCAGTCTTGCTGTATCTATTGCTCGAAAACAGCTTTTCGTGGGCTGGAAATGCCACTTTTGATACTCACTGTATGGAGTCAATTCCTTGATACAACGTGACTGGAAACAGCTTTTGCCTTCATATTTATCATATTTGAACAGCATCTGACAGTGAAACATGTTTGTAAACATTGATTTTCAAAAAGTGCACTGTTGCTATGTCTAATGCTCTAAAACAGCTTGTCGCGGCCTGAAAATGCCACTTTTGCCACTCACTGTATGGAGTCAATTCTTTGATACAACGTGACTGGAAACAGCCGTTGCCTTCATATTTATCATATTTGAACAGCATCTGACAGTGAAACATGTTTGTCAACATTGATTGTTAAAAACTGCAGTGTACCTGTTTGTCGTGCTCTAAAACAGCTTCTCGCGGATTGAAAATGCCACTTTTGATACTTACTGTATGGAGTCAATTCCTTGATACAACGTGACTGGAAACAGCTTTTGCCTTCATATTTATCATATTTGAACAGCATCTGACAGTGAAACATGTTTGTAAACATTGATTTTGAAAAACTGCAGTCTACCTTTTTCTCATGCTCTAAAACAGCTTTTCGCGGCCTCAAAATGCCACTTTTGCCACTCACTGTATGGAGTCAATTCCTTGATACAACGTGACTGGAAACAGCTTTTGCCTTCATATTTATCATATTTGAACAGCATCTGACAGTGAAACATGTTTGTAAACATTGATTGTTAAAAACTGCAGTGTACCTGTTCCTCGTGCTCTAAAACAGCTTTTCGCAGGCTGAAAATGCCACTTTTGATACTTACTGTATGGAGTCAATTCCTTGATACATCGTGACTGGAAACAGCTTTTGCCTTCATATTTATCATATTTGAACAGCATCTGACAGTGAAACATGTTTGTAAACATTGATTTTCAAAAAGTGCACTGTTGGTATTTCTAATGCTCTAAAACAGCTTTTCGCGTGCTGAAAATGCCACTTTTGTCACTCACTGTATGGAGTCAATTCCTTGATACAACGTGACTGGAAACAGCTTTTCCTTCATATATATTATATTTGAACAGCATCTGACAGTGAAACATGTTTGTAAACATTGATTTTGAAAAACTGCAGTCTAGCTGTATCTATTGCTCGAAAACAGCTTTTCGCACGCTGAAAATGCCACTTTTGATACTTACTGTATGGAGTCAATTCCTTGATACATCGTGACTGGAAACAGCTTTTGCCTTCATATTTATCATATTTGAACAGCATCTGACAGTGAAACATGTTTGTAAACATTGATTTTAAAAACTACAGTGTACCTGTTTCTCGTGCTCTAAAACAGCTTTTCGCAGGCTGAAAATGCCACTTTTGATACTTACTGTATGGAGTCAATTCCTTGATACATCGTGACTGGAAACAGCTTTTGCCTTCATATTTATCATATTTGAACAGCATCTGACAGTGAAACATGTTTGTAAACATTGATTTTTAAAAAGTGCACTGTTGCTATTTCTAATGCTCTAAAACAGCTATTCGCGGGCTCAAAATGCAACTTTTGCCACTCACTGTATGGAGTCAGTTCCTTGATACAACGTTTCTGGAAACAGCTTTTGCCTTCATAGTTATCATATTTGAACAGCATCTGACTTGAAACATGTTTGTAAACATTGATTTTGAAAAACTGCAGTCTAGCTGTATCTATTGCTCGAAAACAGCTTTTCACACGCTGAAAATGCCACTTTTGATACTTACTGTATGGAGTCAATTCCTTGATACATCGTGACTGGAAACAGCTTTTGCCTTCATATTTATCATATTTGAACAGCATCTGACAGTGAAACATGTTTGTAAACATTGATTTTCAAAAAGTGCACTGTTGCTATTTCTATTGCTCTAAAACAGCTATTCGCGGGCTGAAAATGCAACTTTTGCCACTCACTGTATGGAGTCAATTCCTTGATACAACTTTACTGGAAACAGCTTTTGCCTTCATATTTATCATATTTGAACAGCATCTCACGTGAAACATGTTTGTAAACATTGATTTTGAAAAACTGCAGTCTAGCTGTATCTATATCTCGAATACAGCTTTTCGCAGGCTGAAAATGCCACTTTTGATATTTACTGAATGGAGTCAATTCCTTGATGCATGTGACTGGAAATAGCTTTTGCCTTCATATTTATCATATTTGAACAGCATCTGACAGTGAAGCATGTTTGTAAACATTGATTTTCAAAAAGTGCACTGTTGCTATTTCTAATGCTCTAAAACAGCTTTTCGCGGGCTTAAAATGCCACTTTTGCCACTCACTGTATGGAGTCAATTGCTTGATACAACGTGACTGGAAACAGCTTTTGCCTTCCTATTTATCATATTTGAACAGCATCTGACAGTGAAACATGTTTGTAAACATTGATTTTCAAAAAGTGCAGTTGCTATTTCTAATGCTCTAAAACAGCTTTTCGCGGGCTGAAAATGCCACTTTTGCCACTCACTGTATGGAGTAAATTCCTTGATACAACGTGACTAAAAACAGCTTTTGCCTTCATTTTTATCATATTTGAACAGCATCTGACAGTGAAACATGTTTGTAAACATTGATTTTGAAAAAGTGCACTGTTGCTATTTCTAATGCTCTAAAACAGCTTTTCGCTGTCTGAAAATGCCACTTTTGCCACTCACTGTATGGAGTCAATTCCTTGATACAACGTGACTAAAAACAGCTTTTGCCTTCATAGTTATCATATTTGAACAGCATCTGACGTGAAACATGTTTGTAAACATTGATTTTGAAAAACTGCAGTCTTGCTGTATCTATTGCTCGAAAACAGCTTTTCGTGGGCTGGAAATGCCACTTTTGATACTCACTGTATGGAGTCAATTCCTTGATACAACGTGACTGGAAACAGCTTTTGCCTTCATATTTATCATATTTGAACAGCATCTGACAGTGAAACATGTTTGTAAACATTGATTTTCAAAAAGTGCACTGTTGCTATGTCTAATGCTCTAAAACAGCTTGTCGCGGGCTGAAAATGCCACTTTTGCCACTCACTGTATGGAGTCAATTCTTTGATACAACGTGACTGGAAACAGCCGTTGCCTTCATATTTATCATATTTGAACAGCATCTGACAGTGAAACATGTTTGTAAACATTGATTGTTAAAAACTGCAGTGTACCTGTTTGTCGTGCTCTAAACCAGCTATTCGCGGACTGAAAATGCCACTTTTGATACTTACTGTATGGAGTCAATTCCTTGATACAACGTGACTGGAAACAGCTTTTGCCTTCATATTTATCATATTTGAACAGCATCTGACAGTGAAACATGTTTGTAAACATTGATTTTGAAAAACTGCAGTCTACCTTTTTCTCATGCTCTAAAACAGCTTTTCGCGGCCTCAAAATGCCACTTTTGCCACTCACTGTATGGAGTCAATTCCTTGATACAACGTGACTGGAAACAGCTTTTGCCTTCATATTTATCATATTTGAACAGCATCTGACAGTGAAACATGTTTGTAAACATTGATTTTCAAAAAGTGCACTGTTGCTATTTCTAATGCTCTAAAACAGCTATTCGCGGGCTGAAAATGCAACTTTTGCCACTCACTCTATGGAGTCAATTCCTTGATACAACGTTTCTGGAAACAGCTTTTGCCTTCATATTTATCATATTTGAACAGCATCTGACGTGAAACATGTTTGTAAACATTGATTTTGAAAAACTGCAGTCTAGCTGTATCTATTGCTCGAAAACAGCTTTTCGCAGGCTGAAAATGCCACTTTTGATACTTACTGTATGGAGTCAATTCCTTGATGCATCGTGACTGGAAATAGCTTTTGCCTTCATATTTATCATATTTGAACAGCATCTGACAGTGAAGCATGTTTGTAAACATTGATTTTCAAAAAGTGCACTGTTGCTATTTCGAATGCTCTGAAACAGCTTTTCGCGGGCTGAAAATGCCACTTTTGCCACTCACTGTATGGAGTCAATTCCTTGATACAACGTGACTGGAAACAGCTTTTGCCTTCATATTTATCATATTTGAACAGCATCTGACAGTGAAACATGTTTGTAAACATTGATTTTCAAAAAGTGTACTGTTGGTATTTCTAATGCTCTAAAACAGCTTTTCGCGTGCTGAAAATGCCACTTTTGTCACTCACTGTATGGAGTCAATTCCTTGATACAACGTGACTGGAAACAGCTTTTCCTTCATATATATTATATTTGAACAGCATCTGACAGTGAAACATGTTTGTAAACATTGATTTTGAAAAACTGCAGTCTAGCTGTATCTATTGCTCGAAAACAGCTTTTCGCACGCTGAAAATGCCGCTTTTGATACTTACTGTATGGAGTCAATTCCTTGATGCATCGTGACTGGAAATCGCTTTTGCCTTCATATTTATCATATTTGAACAGCATCTGACAGTGAAACATGTTTGTAAACATTGATTTTCAAAAAGTGCACTGTTGCTATTTCTAATGCTCTAAACCAGCTATTCGCGGGCTGCAAATGCACCTTTTGCCAATCACTGTATGGAGTCAATTCCTTGATACAACGTGACTGGAAACAGCTTTTGCCTTCATATTTATCATATTTGAACAGCATCTGACAGTGAAACATGTTTGTAAACATTGATTTTGAAAAAGTGCACTGTTGCTATTTCTAATGCTCTAAAACAGCTTTAGGCTGTCTGAAAATGCCACTTTTGCCACTCACTGAATGGAGTCCATTACTTGATACAACGTGACTGGAAACAGCTTTTGCCTTCATATTTATCATATTTGAACAGCATCTGACAGTGAAACATGTTTGTAAACATTGATTTTGAAAAACTGCAGTCTACCTGTTTCTCATGCTCTAAAACAGCTCTTCGCGGGCTCAAAATGCCACTTTTGATACTTACTTCATGGAGTCAATTCCTTGATACAACGTGACTGGAAACAGCTTTTGCCTTCATATTTATCATATTTGAACAGCATCTGACAGTGAAACATGTTTGTAAACATTGATTTTCAAAAAGTGCACTGTTGCTATTTCTAATGCTCTAAAACAGCTTTTCGCGGACTGAAAATGCTACTTTTGCCACTCACTGTATGGAGTCAATTCCTTGATACAACGTGACTGGAAACAGCTTTTGGCTTCATATTTATCATATTTGAACAGCATCTGACAGTGAAACATGTTTGTAAACATTGATTTTGAAAGACTGCAGTCTACCTGTATCTATTGCTCTAAACAGCTTTTCGCAGGCTGAAAATGCCACTTTTGATACTCACTGTTTGGAGTCAATTCCTTGATACAACGTGACTGGAAACAGCTTTTGCCTACATATTTATCATATTTGAACAGCATCTGACAGTGAAACATGTTTGTAAACATTGATTTTAAAAAAGTGCACTGTTGCTATTTCTAATGCTCTAAAACAGCTTTTCGCGGGCTCAAAATGCCACTTTTGATACTTTCTTCATGGAGTCAATTACTTGATACAACGTGACTGGAAACAGCTTTTGCCTTCATATTTATCATATTTGAACAGCATCTGACAGTGAAACATGTTTGTAAACACTGATTTTTAAAAACTGCAGTGTTCCTGTTTCTCGTGCTCAAAAACAACTTTCCGCGGACTGAAAATGCCACTTTTGATACTTACTGTATGGAGTAAATTCCTTGATACAACGTGACTGGAAACAGCTTTTGCCTTCATATTTATCATATTTGAACAGCATCTGACAGTGAAACATGTTTGTAAACATTGATCTTGAAAAACTGCAGTGTACCTGTTTGTCGTGCTCTAAAACAGCTTTTCGCGGACTGAAAATGCCACTTTCTCCACTCACTGCATGGAGTCAATTCCTTGATACAACGTGACTGGAAACAGCTTTTGCCTTCATATTTATCATATTTGAACAGCATCTGACGTGAAACATGTTTGTAAACATTGATTTTGAAAAACTGCAGTCGAGCTGTATCTATTGCTCGAAAACAGCTTTTCGCACGCTGAAAATGCCACTTTTGATACTTACTGTATGGAGTCAATTCCTTGATACATCGTGACTGGAAACAGCTTTTGCCTTCATATCTATCACATTTGAACAGCATCTGACAGTGAAACATGTTTTTAAACATTGATTTTCAAAAAGTGCACTGTTGCTATTTCTAATGCTCTAAAACAGCTATTCGCGGGCTGAAAATGCAACTTTTGCCACTCACTGTATGGAGTCAATTCCTTGATACAACGTTACTGGAAACAGCTTTTGCCTTCATATTTATCATATTTGAACAGCATCTGACGTGAAACATGTTTGTAAACATTGAATTTGAAAAACTGCAGTCTAGCTGTATCTATTGCTCGAAAACAGCTTTTCGCTGGCTGAAAATGCCACTTTTGATACTTACTGTATGGAGTCAATTCCTTGATACAACGTGACTGGAAACAGCTTTTGCCTTCATATTGATCATATTTGAACAGCATCTGACAGTGAAACACGTTTGTAAACATTGATCTTGAAAAACTGCAGTGTACCTGTTTGTCGTGCTCTAAAACAGCTTTTAGCGGACTGAAAATGCCACTTTTGCCACTCACTGCATGGAGTCAATTCCTTGATACAACGTGACTGGAAACAGCTTTTGCCTTCATATTTATCATATTTGAACAGCATCTGACAGTGAAACATGTTTGTAAACATTGATTTTAAAAAAGTGCACTGTTGGTATTTCTCATGCTCTAAAACAGCTTTTCGCGGGCTGAAAATGCCACTTTTACCACTCACTGTATGGAGTCAATTCCTTGATACAACGTGACTGGAAACAGCTTTTGCCTTCATTTTTATCATATTTGAACAGCATCTGACAGTGAAACATGTTTGTAAACACTGATTTTGAAAAAGTGCACTGTTGCTATTTCTAATGCTCTAAAACAGCTTTTCGCTGTCTGAAAATGCCACTTTTGCCACTCACTGAATGGAGTCCATTACATGATACAACGTGACTGGAAACAGCCGTTGCCTTCATATTTATCATATTTGAACAGCATCTGACAGTGAAACATGTATGTAAACATTGATTGTTAAAAACTGCAGTGTACCTGTTTCTCGTGCTCGAAAACAGCTTCTCGCGGACTGAAAATGCCACTTTTGATACTTACTGTATGGAGTCAATTCCTTGATACAACGTGACTGGAAACAGCTTTTGCCTTCATATTTATCATATTTGAACAGCATCTGACAGTGAAACATGTTTGTAAACATTGATTTTCAAAAAGTGCACTGTTGCTATTTCTTTTTTTTTTTTTTAAATATTTTTTGGGGGAGTTTTTCCATTTAATCGAAAGGAGGAGAGACAGAGTGAAAGGGGGTATAGACGAGAGAGACATGCAGCAAAGGGTCGTGAGTCGGACTCGAACTCACGACCGCTGCTGGCGACCTGCGCCCATGTGGTAACGCCTTAACTCAGTGAGCTATACGGCGGCCCCCACTGTTGCTATTTCTAATGCTCTAAAACAGCTTTAGGCTGTCTGAAAATGCCACTTTTGCCACTCACTGAATGGAGTCCATTACTTGATACAACGTGACTGGAAACAGCTTTTGCCTTCATATTTATCATATCTGAAGAGCATCTGACAGTGAAACATGTTTGTAAACATTGATTTTGAAAAACTGTACACTACCTGTTTCTCATGCTCGAAAACAGCTTTTCGCAGGCTGAAAATGCCACTTTTGATACTTACTGTATGGAGTCAATTCCTTGATACATCGTGACTGGAAACAGCTTTTGCCTTCATATTTATCATATTTGAACAGCATCTGACAGTGAAACATGTTTGTAAACATTGATTTTCAAAAAGTGCACTGTTGGTATTTCTAATGCTCTAAAACAGCTTTTCGCGTGCTGAAAATGCCACTTTTGTCACTCACTGTATGGAGTCAATTCCTTGATACAACGTGACTGGAAACAGCTTTTGCCTTCATATCTATCATATTTTAACAGCATCTGACAGTGAAACATATTTGTAAACATTGATTTTCAAATTGTAAACTGTTGCTATTTCTAATGCTCTAAAACAGCTTTTCGCGGGCTGAAAATGCCACTTTTGCCACTCACTGTATGGAGTCAATTCCTTGATACAACGTGACTGGAAACAGCTTTTGCCTTCATATTTATCATATTTGAACAGCATCTGACAGTGAAACATGTTTGTAAACATTGATTTTAAAAACTACAGTGTACCTGTTTCTCGTGCTCTAAAACAGCTTTTCGCAGGCTGAAAATGCCACTTTTGATACTTACTGTATGGAGTCAATTCCTTGATACATCGTGACTGGAAACAGCTTTTGCCTTCATATTGATCATATTTGAACAGCATCTGACAGTGAAACATGTTTGTAAACATTGATTTTTAAAAAGTGCACTGTTGCTATTTCTAATGCTCTAAAACAGCTATTCGCGGGCTCAAAATGCAACTTTTGCCACTCACTGTATGGAGTCAGTTCCTTGATACAACGTTTCTGGAAACAGCTTTTGCCTTCATAGTTATCATATTTGAACAGCATCTGACTTGAAACATGTTTGTAAACATTGATTTTGAAAAACTGCAGTCTAGCTGTATCTATTGCTCGAAAACAGCTTTTCACACGCTGAAAATGCCACTTTTGATACTTACTGTATGGAGTCAATTCCTTGATACATCGTGACTGGAAACAGCTTTTGCCTTCATATTTATCATATTTGAACAGCATCTGACAGTGAAACATGTTTGTAAACATTGATTTTCAAAAAGTGCACTGTTGCTATTTCTATTGCTCTAAAACAGCTATTCGCGGGCTGAAAATGCAACTTTTGCCACTCACTGTATGGAGTCAATTCCTTGATACAACTTTACTGGAAACAGCTTTTGCCTTCATATTTATCATATTTGAACAGCATCTCACGTGAAACATGTTTGTAAACATTGATTTTGAAAAACTGCAGTCTAGCTGTATCTATATCTCGAATACAGCTTTTCGCAGGCTGAAAATGCCACTTTTGATATTTACTGAATGGAGTCAATTCCTTGATGCATGTGACTGGAAATAGCTTTTGCCTTCATATTTATCATATTTGAACAGCATCTGACAGTGAAGCATGTTTGTAAACATTGATTTTCAAAAAGTGCACTGTTGCTATTTCTAATGCTCTAAAACAGCTTTTCGCGGGCTTAAAATGCCACTTTTGCCACTCACTGTATGGAGTCAATTGCTTGATACAACGTGACTGGAAACAGCTTTTGCCTTCCTATTTATCATATTTGAACAGCATCTGACAGTGAAACATGTTTGTAAACATTGATTTTCAAAAAGTGCACTGTTGCTATTTCTAATGCTCTAAAACAGCTATTCGCGGGCTGAAAATGCCACTTTTGCCACTCACTGTATGGAGTAAATTCCTTGATACAACGTGACTAAAAACAGCTTTTGCCTTCATATTTATCATATTTGAACAGCATCTGACAGTGAAGCATGTTTGTAAACATTGATTTTGAAAAAGTGCACTGTTGCTATTTCTAATGCTCTAAAACAGCTTTTCGCTGTCTGAAAATGCCACTTTTGCCACTCACTGTATGGAGTCAATTCCTTGATACAACGTGACTAAAAACAGCTTTTGCCTTCATAGTTATCATATTTGAACAGCATCTGACGTGAAACATGTTTGTAAACATTGATTTTGAAAAACTGCAGTCTTGCTGTATCTATTGCTCGAAAACAGCTTTTCGTGGGCTGGAAATGCCACTTTTGATACTCACTGTATGGAGTCAATTCCTTGATACAACGTGACTGGAAACAGCTTTTGCCTTCATATTTATCATATTTGAACAGCATCTGACAGTGAAACATGTTTGTAAACATTGATTTTCAAAAAGTGCACTGTTGCTATTTCTAATGCTCTAAAACAGCTTGTCGCGGCCTGAAAATGCCACTTTTGCCACTCACTGTATGGAGTCAATTCTTTGATACAACGTGACTGGAAACAGCCGTTGCCTTCATATTTATCATATTTGAACAGCATCTGACAGTGAAACATGTTTGTCAACATTGATTGTTAAAAACTGCAGTGTACCTGTTTGTCGTGCTCTAAAACAGCTTCTCGCGGACTGAAAATGCCACTTTTGATACTTACTGTATGGAGTCAATTCCTTGATACAACGTGACTGGAAACAGCTTTTGCCTTCATATTTATCATATTTGAACAGCATCTGACAGTGAAACATGTTTGTAAACATTGATTTTGAAAAACTGCAGTCTACCTTTTTCTCATGCTCTAAAACAGCTTTTCGCGGGCTGAAAATGCCACTTTTGCCACTCACTGTATGGAGTCAATTCCTTGATACAACTGACTGGAAACAGCTTTTGCCTTCATATTTATCATATTTGAACAGCATCTGACAGTGAAACATGTTTGTAAACATTGATTGTTAAAAACTGCAGTGTACCTGTTCCTCGTGCTCTAAAACAGCTTTTCGCAGGCTGAAAATGCCACTTTTGATACTTACTGTATGGAGTCAATTCCTTGATACAACGTGACTGGAAACAGCTTTTGCCTTCATATTTATCATATTTGAACAGCATTGACAATGAAACATGTTTGTAAACATTGATTTTCAAAAAGTGCACTGTTGGTATTTCTAATGCTCTAAAACAGCTTTTCGCGTGCTGAAAATGCCACTTTTGTCACTCACTGTATGGAGTCAATTCCTTGATATAACGTGACTGGAAACAGCTTTTCCTTCATATATATTATATTTGAACAGCATCTGACAGTGAAACATGTTTGTAAACATTGATTTTGAAAAACTGCAGTCTAGCTGTATCTATTGCTCGAAAACAGCTTTTCGCACGCTGAAAATGCCACTTTTGATACTAACTGTATGGAGTCAATTCCTTGATACATCGTGACTGGAAACAGCTTTTGCCTTCATATTTATCATATTTGAACAGCATCTGACAGTGAAACATGTTTGTAAACATTGATTTTAAAAACTGCAGTGTACCTGTTTCTCGTGCTCTAAAACAGCTTTTCGCAGGCTGAAAATGCCACTTTTGATACTTACTGTATGGAGTCAATTCCTTGATACATCGTGACTGGAAACAGCTTTTGCCTTCATATTTATCATATTTGAACAGCATCTGACAGTGAAACATGTTTGTAAACATTGATTTTCAAAAAGTGCACTGTTGCTATTTCTAATGCTCTAAAACAGCTATTCGCGGGCTGAAAATGCAACTTTTGCCACTCACTCTATGGAGTCAATTCCTTGATACAACGTTTCTGGAAACAGCTTTTGCCTTCATATTTATCATATTTGAACAGCATCTGACGTGAAACATGTTTGTAAACATTGATTTTGAAAAACTGCAGTCTAGCTGTATCTATTGCTCGAAAACAGCTTTTCGCAGGCTGAAAATGCCACTTTTGATACTTACTGTATGGAGTCAATTCCTTGATGCATCGTGACTGGAAATAGCTTTTGCCTTCATATTTATCATATTTGAACAGCATCTGACAGTGAAGCATGTTTGTAAACATTGATTTTCAAAAAGTGCACTGTTGCTATTTCGAATGCTCTGAAACAGCTTTTCGCGGGCTGAAAATGCCACTTTTGCCACTCACTGTATGGAGTCAATTCCTTGATACAACGTGACTGGAAACAGCTTTTGCCTTCATATTTATCATATTTGAACAGCATCTGACAGTGAAACATGTTTGTAAACATTGATTTTCAAAAAGTGCACTGTTGGTATTTCTAATGCTCTAAAACAGCTTTTCGCGTGCTGAAAATGCCACTTTTGTCACTCACTGTATGGAGTCAATTCCTTGATACAACGTGACTGGAAACAGCTTTTCCTTCATATATATTATATTTGAACAGCACCTGACAGTGAAACATGTTTGTAAACATTGATTTTGAAAAACTGCAGTCTAGCTGTATCTATTGCTCGAAAACAGCTTTTCGCACGCTGAAAATGCCGCTTTTGATACTTACTGTATGGAGTCAATTCCTTGATGCATCGTGACTGGAAATCGCTTTTGCCTTCATATTTATCATATTTGAACAGCATCTGACAGTGAAACATGTTTGTAAACATTGATTTTCAAAAAGTGCACTGTTGCTATTTCTAATGCTCTAAACCAGCTATTCGCGGGCTGCAAATGCACCTTTTGCCAATCACTGTATGGAGTCAATTCCTTGATACAACGTGACTGGAAACAGCCGTTGCCTTCATATTTTTCATATTTGAACAGCATCTGACAGTGAAACATGTTTGTAAACATTGATTTTGAAAAAGTGCACTGTTGCTATTTCTAATGCTCTAAAACAGCTTTAGGCTGTCTGAAAATGCCACTTTTGCCACTCACTGAATGGAGTCCATTACTTGATACAACGTGACTGGAAACAGCTTTTGCCTTCATATTTATCATATTTGAACAGCATCTGACAGTGAAACATGTTTGTAAACATTGATTTTGAAAAACTGCAGTCTACCTGTTTCTCATGCTCTAAAACAGCTCTTCGCGGGCTCAAAATGCCACTTTTGATACTTACTTCATGGAGTCAATTCCTTGATACAACGTGACTGGAAACAGCTTTTGCCTTCATATTTATCATATTTGAACAGCATCTGACAGTGAAACATGTTTGTAAACATTGATTTTCAAAAAGTGCACTGTTGCTATTTCTAATGCTCTAAAACAGCTTTTCGCGGACTGAAAATGCTACTTTTGCCACTCACTGTATGGAGTCAATTCCTTGATACAACGTGACTGGAAACAGCTTTTGGCTTCATATTTATCATATTTGAACAGCATCTGACAGTGAAACATGTTTGTAAACATTGATTTTGAAAGACTGCAGTCTACCTGTATCTATTGCTCTAAACAGCTTTTCGCAGGCTGAAAATGCCACTTTTGATACTCACTGTTTGGAGTCAATTCCTTGATACAACGTGACTGGAAACAGCTTTTGCCTACATATTTATCATATTTGAACAGCATCTGACAGTGAAACATGTTTGTAAACATTGATTTTAAAAAAGTGCACTGTTGCTATTTCTAATGCTCTAAAACAGCTTTTCGCGGGCTCAAAATGCCACTTTTGATACTTTCTTCATGGAGTCAATTACTTGATACAACGTGACTGGAAACAGCTTTTGCCTTCATATTTATCATATTTGAACAGCATCTGACAGTGAAACATGTTTGTAAACACTGATTTTTAAAAACTGCAGTGTTCCTGTTTCTCGTGCTCAAAAACAACTTTCCGCGGACTGAAAATGCCACTTTTGATACTTACTGTATGGAGTAAATTCCTTGATACAACGTGACTGGAAACAGCTTTTGCCTTCATATTTATCATATTTGAACAGCATCTGACAGTGAAACATGTTTGTAAACATTGATTTTCAAAAAGTGCACTGTTGGTATTTCTCATGCTCTAAAACAGCTTTTCGCGGGCTGAAAATGCCACTTTTACGACTCACTGTATGGAGTCAATTCCTTGATACAACGTGACTGGAAACAGCTTTTGCCTTCATTTTTATCATATTTGAACAGCATCTGACAGTGAAACATGTTTGTAAACATTGATTTTGAAAAAGTGCACTGTTGCTATTTCTAATGCTCTAAAACAGCTTTTCGCTGTCTGAAAATGCCACTTTTGCCACTCACTGAATGGAGTCCATTACATGATACAACGTGACTGGAAACAGCCGTTGCCTTCATATTTATCATATTTGAACAGCATCTGACAGTGAAACATGTTTGTAAACATTGATTGTTAAAAACTGCAGTGTACCTGTTTGTCGTGCTCTAAAACAGCTTCTCGCGGACTGAAAATGCCACTTTTATACTTACTGTATGGAGTCAATTCCTTGATACAACGTGACTGGAAACAGCTTTTGCCTTCATATTTATCATATTTGAACAGCATCTGACAGTGAAACATGTTTGTAAACATTGATTTTGAAAAACTGCAGTCTACCTTTTTCTCATGCTCTAAAACAGCTTTTCGCGTGCTCAAAATGCCACTTTTGCCACTCACTGTATAGAGTCAATTCCTTGATACAACGTGACTGGAAACAGCTTTTGCCTTCATATTTATCATATTTGAACAGCATCTGACAGTGAAGCATGTTTGTAAACATTGATTTTCAAAAAGTGCACTGTTGCTATTTCTAATGCTCTAAAACAGCTTTTCGCGGGCTGAAAATGCCACTTTTGCCACTCACTGTATGGAGTCAATTCCTTGATACAACGTGACTGGAAACAGCTTTTGCCTTCATATTTATCATATTTGAACAGCATCTGACAGTGAAACATGTTTGTAAACATTGATTTTCAAAAAGTGCACTGTTGGTATTTCTAATGCTCTAAAACAGCTTTTCGCGGGCTGAAAATGCCACTTTTGTCACTCACTGTATGGAGTCAATTCCTTGATACAACGTGAGTGGAAACAGCTTTTGCCTTCATAAATATTATATTTGAACAGCATCTGACAGTGAAACATGTTTGTAAACATTGATTTTGAAAAACTGCAGTCTAGCTATTTCTAATGCTCTGAAACACCTATTCGCGGGCTGAAAATGCCACTTTTGCCACTCACTGTATGGAGTAAATTCCTTGATACAACGTGACTAAAAACAGCTTTTGCCTTCATTTTTATCATATTTGAACAGCATCTGACAGTGAAACATGTTTGTAAACATTGATTTTGAAAAAGTGCACTGTTGCTATTTCTAATGCTCTAAAACAGCTTTTCGCTGTCTGAAAATGCCACTTTTGCCACTCACTGTATGGAGTCAATTCCTTGATACAACGTGACTAAAAACAGCTTTTGCCTTCATATTTATCATATTTGAACAGCATCTGACAGTGAAACATGTTTGTAAACATTGATTTCAAAAACTGCAGTGTACCTGTTTCTCGTGCTCTAAAACAGCTTTTCGCAGGCTGAAAATGCCACTTTTGATACTTACTTTATGGAGTCAATTCCTTGATACATCGTGACTGGAAACAGCTTTTGCCTTCAAATTTATCATATTTGAACAGCATCTGACAGTGAAACATGTTTGTAAACATTGATTTTCAAAAAGTGCACTGTTGCTATTTCTAATGCTCTAAAACAGCTATTCGCGGGCTGAAAATGCACCTTTTGCCAATCACTGTATGGAGTCAATTCCTTGATACAACGTGACTGGAAACAGCTTTTGCCTTCATATTTATCATATTTGAACAGCATCTGACAGTGAAACATGTTTGTAAACATTGATCTTGAAAAACTGCAGTGTACCTGTTTGTCGTGCTCTAAAACAGCTTTTCGCGGACTGAAAATGCCACTTTTGCCACTCACTGCATGGAGTCAATTCCTTGATACAACGTGACTGGAAACAGCTTTTGCCTTCATATTTATCATATTTGAACAGCATCTGACAGTGAAACATGTTTGTAAACATTGATTTTCAAAAAGTGCACTGTTGGTATTTCTCATGCTCTAAAACAGCTTTTCGCGGCCTGAAAATGCCACTTTTACCACTCACTGTATGGAGTCAATTCCTTGATACAACGTGACTGGAAACAGCTTTTGCCTTCATTTTTATCATATTTGAACAGCATCTGACAGTGAAACATGTTTGTAAACATTGATTTTGAAAAAGTGCACTGTTGCTATTTCTAATGCTCAAAAACAGCTTTTCGCTGTCTGAAAATGCCACTTTTGCCACTCACTGAATGGAGTCCATTACATGATACAACGTGACTGGAAACAGCCGTTGCCTTCATATTTATCATATTTGAACAGCATCTGACAGTGAAACATGTTTGTCAACATTGATTTTGAAAAACTGCAGTCTACCTGTTTCTCATGCTCGAAAACAGCTTTTCGCAGGCTGAAAATGCCACTTTTGATACTTACTGTATGGAGTCAATTCCTTGATACAACGTGACTGGAAACAGCTTTTGCCTTCATATCTGTTATATGTGAACAGCATCTGACAGTGAAACATGTTTGTAAACATTGATTTTGAAAAACTGCAGTCTACCTTTTTCTCATGCTCTAAAACAGCTTTTCGCGGGCTCAAAATGCCACTTTTGCCACTCACTGTATGGAGTCAATTCCTTGATACAACGTGACTGGAAACAGCTTTTGCCTTCATATTTATCATATTTGAACAGCATCTGACAGTGAAACATGTTTGTAAACATTGATTTTCAAAAAGTGCACTGTTGGTATTTCTAATGCTCTAAAACAGCTTTTCGCGGGCTGAAAATGCCACTTTTGCCACTCACTGTATTGAGTAAATTCCTTGATACAACGTGACTAAAAACAGCTTTTGCCTTCATAAATATTATATTTGAACAGCATCTGACAGTGAAACATGTTTGTAAACATTGATTTTGAAAAACTGCAGTCTAGCTATTTCTAATGCTCTGAAACAGCTATTCGCGGGCTGAAAATGCCACTTTTGCCACTCACTGTATGGAGTAAATTCCTTGATACAACGTGACTAAAAACAGCTTTTGCCTTCATTTTTATCATATTTGAACAGCATCTGACAGTGAAACATGTTTGTAAACATTGATTTTGAAAAAGTGCACTGTTGCTATTTCTAATGCTCTAAAACAGCTTTTCGCGGGCTGAAAATGCCACTTTTGCCACTCACTGTATGGAGTCAATTCCTTGATACAACGTGACTAAAAACAGCTTTTGCATTCATATTTATCATATTTGAACAGCATCTCACGTGAAACATGTTTGTAAACATTGATTTTGAAAAACTGCAGTCTAGCTGTATCTATTGCTCGAAAACAGCTTTTCGCGGGCTGAAAATGCTTCTTTTGATACTCACTGTATGGAGTCAATTCCTTGATACAACGTGACTGGAAACAGCTTTTGCCTTCATATTTATCATATTTGAACAGCATCTGACAGTGAAACATGTTTGTAAACATTGATTTTAAAAAAGTGCACTGTTGCTATGTCTAATGCTCTAAAACAGATTGTCGCGGCCTGAAAATGCCACTTTTGCCACTCACTGTATGGAGTCAATTCTTTGATACAACGTGACTGGAAACAGCCGTTGCCTTCATATATATCATTTTTGAACAGCATCTGACAGTGAAACATGTTTGTAAACATTGATTTCAAAAACTGCAGTGTACCTGTTTCTCGTGCTCTAAAACAGCTCTTCGCGGGTTCAAAATGCCACTTTTGATACTTACTTCATGGAGTCAATTCCTTGATACAACGTGACTGGAAACAGCTTTTGCCTTCATATTTATCATATTTGAACAGCATCTGACAGTTAAACATGTTTGTAAACATTGATTTTCAAAAAGTGCACTGTTGCTATTTCTAATGCTCTGAAACAGCTTTTCGCGGCCTCAAAATGCTACTTTTGCCACTCACTGTATGGAGTCAATTCCTTGATACAACGTGACTGGAAACAGCTTTTGCCTTCATATTTATCATATTTGAACAGCATCTGACAGTGAAACATGTTTGTAAACATTGATTTTGAAAAACTGCAGTCTACCTGTTTCTCATGCTCGAAAACAGCTTTTCGCAGGCTGAAAATGCCACTTTTGATACTTACTGTATGGAGTCAATTCCTTGATACATCGTGACTGGAAACAGCTTTTGCCTTCATATTTATCATATTTGAACAGTATCTGACAGTGAAACATGTTTGTAAACATTGATTTTCAAAAAGTGCACTGTTGGTATTTCTAATGCTCTAAAACAGCTTTTCGCGTGCTGAAAATGCCACTTTTGTCACTCACTGTATGGAGTCAATTCCTTGATACAACGTGACTGGAAACAGCTTTTGCCTTCATATATATTATATTTGAACAGCATCTGACAGTGAAACATGTTTGTAAACATTGATTTTGAAAAACTGCAGTCTAGCTGTATCTATTGCTCGAAAACAGCTTGTCGCAAGCTGAAAATGCCACTTTTGATACTTACTGTATGGAGTCAATTCCTTGATGCATCGTGACTGGAAATAGCTTTTGCTTTCATATTTATCATATGTGAACAGCATCTGACAGTGAAGCATGTTTGTAAACATTGATTTTCAAAAAGTGCACTGTTGCTATTTCTAATGCTCTAAAACAGCTTTTCGCGGGCTGAAAATGCCACTTTTGCCACTCACTGCATGGAGTCAATTCCTTGATACAACGTTACTGGAAACAGCTTTTGCCTTCATATTTATCATATTTGAACAGCATCTGACAGTGAAACATGTTTGTAAATATTGATTTTAAAAACTACAGTGTACCTGTTTCTTGTGCTCTAAAACAGCTTTTCGCAGGCTGAAAATGCCACTTTTGATACTTACTGTATGGAGTCAATTCCTTGATACATCGTGACTGGAAACAGCTTTTGCCTTCATATTTATCATATTTGAACAGCATCTGACAGTGAAACATGTTTGTAAACATTGATTTTCAAAAAGTGCACTGTTGCTATTTCTATTGCTCTAAAACAGCTATTCGCGGGCTGAAAATGCAACTTTTGCCACTCACTGTATGGAGTCAATTCCTTGATACAACTTTACTGGAAACAGCTTTTGCCTTCATATTTATCATATTTGAACAGCATCTCACGTGAAACATGTTTGTAAACATTGATTTTGAAAAACTGCAGTCTAGCTCTATCTATTGCTCGAATACAGCTTTTCGCACGCTGAAAATGCCACTTTTGATACTTACTGTATGGAGTCAATTCCTTGATGCATGTGACTGGAAATAGCTTTTGCCTTCATATTTATCATATTTGAACAGCATCTGACAGTGAAGCATGTTTGTAAACATTGATTTTCAAAAAGTGCACTGTTGCTATTTCTAATGCTCTAAAACAGCTTTTCGCGGGCTGAAAATGCCACTTTTGCCACTCACTGTATGGAGTCAATTCCTTGATACAACGTGACTGGAAACAGCTTTTGCCTTCATATTTATCATATTTGAACAGCATCTGACAGTGAAACATGTTTGTAAACATTGATTTTCAAAAAGTGCACTGTTGGTATTTCTAATGCTCTAAAACAGCTTTTCGCGGGCTGAAAATGCCACTTTTGTCACTCACTGTATGGAGTCAATTCCTTGATACAACGTGAGTGGAAACAGCTTTTGCCTTCATAAATATTATATTTGAACAGCATCTGACAGTGAAACATGTTTGTAAACATTGATTTTGAAAAACTGCAGTCTAGCTATTTCTAATGCTCTGAAACACCTATTCGCGGGCTGAAAATGCCACTTTTGCCACTCACTGTATGGAGTAAATTCCTTGATACAACGTGACTAAAAACAGCTTTTGCCTTCATTTTTATCATATTTGAACAGCATCTGACAGTGAAACATGTTTGTAAACATTGATTTTGAAAAAGTGCACTGTTGCTATTTCTAATGCTCTAAAACAGCTTTTCGCTGTCTGAAAATGCCACTTTTGCCACTCACTGAATGGAGTCCATTACATGATACAACGTGACTAAAAACAGCTTTTGCCTTCATATTTATCATATTTGAACAGCATCTGACAGTGAAACATGTTTGTAAACATTGATTTCAAAAACTGCAGTGTACCTGTTTCTCGTGCTCTAAAACAGCTTTTCGCAGGCTGAAAATGCCACTTTTGATACTTACTTTATGGAGTCAATTCCTTGATACATCGTGACTGGAAACAGCTTTTGCCTTCAAATTTATCATATTTGAACAGCATCTGACAGTGAAACATGTTTGTAAACATTGATTTTCAAAAAGTGCACTGTTGCTATTTCTAATGCTCTAAAACAGCTATTCGCGGGCTGAAAATGCACCTTTTGCCAATCACTGTATGGAGTCAATTCCTTGATACAACGTGACTGGAAACAGCTTTTGCCTTCATATTTATCATTTTTGAACAGCATCTGACAGTGAAACATGTTTGTAAACATTGATCTTGAAAAACTGCAGTGTACCTGTTTGTCGTGCTCTAAAACAGCTTTTCGCGGACTGAAAATGCCACTTTTGCCACTCACTGCATGGAGTCAATTCCTTGATACAACGTGACTGGAAACAGCTTTTGCCTTCATATTTATCATATTTGAACAGCATCTGACAGTGAAACATGTTTGTAAACATTGATTTTCAAAAAGTGCACTGTTGGTATTTCTCATGCTCTAAAACAGCTTTTCGCGGCCTGAAAATGCCACTTTTACCACTCACTGTATGGAGTCAATTCCTTGATACAACGTGACTGGAAACAGCTTTTGCCTTCATTTTTATCATATTTGAACAGCATCTGACAGTGAAACATGTTTGTAAACATTGATTTTGAAAAAGTGCACTGTTGCTATTTCTAATGCTCAAAAACAGCTTTTCGCTGTCTGAAAATGCCACTTTTGCCACTCACTGAATGGAGTCCATTACATGATACAACGTGACTGGAAACAGCCGTTGCCTTCATATTTATCATATTTGAACAGCATCTGACAGTGAAACATGTTTGTCAACATTGATTTTGAAAAACTGCAGTCTACCTGTTTCTCATGTTTGAAAACAGCTTTTCGCAGGCTGAAAATGCCACTTTTGATACTTACTGTATGGAGTCAATTCCTTGATACAACGTGACTGGAAACAGCTTTTGCCTTCATATCTGTTATATGTGAACAGCATCTGACAGTGAAACATGTTTGTAAACATTGATTTTGAAAAACTGCAGTCTACCTTTTTCTCATGCTCTAAAACAGCTTTTCGCGGGCTCAAAATGCCACTTTTGCCACTCACTGTATGGAGTCAATTCCTTGATACAACGTGACTGGAAACAGCTTTTGCCTTCATATTTATCATATTTGAACAGCATCTGACAGTGAAACATGTTTGTAAACATTGATTTTCAAAAAGTGCACTGTTGGTATTTCTAATGCTCTAAAACAGCTTTTCGCGGGCTGAAAATGCCACTTTTGCCACTCACTGTATTGAGTAAATTCCTTGATACAACGTGACTAAAAACAGCTTTTGCCTTCATAAATATTATATTTGAACAGCATCTGACAGTGAAACATGTTTGTAAACAATGATTTTGAAAAACTGCAGTCTAGCTATTTCTAATGCTCTGAAACAGCTATTCGCGGGCTGAAAATGCCACTTTTGCCACTCACTGTATGGAGTAAATTCCTTGATACAACGTGACTAAAAACAGCTTTTGCCTTCATTTTTATCATATTTGAACAGCATCTGACAGTGAAACATGTTTGTAAACATTGATTTTGAAAAAGTGCACTGTTGCTATTTCTAATTCTCTAAAACAGCTTTTCGCGGGCTGAAAATGCCACTTTTGCCACTCACTGTATGGAGTCAATTCCTTGATACAACGTGACTAAAAACAGCTTTTGCATTCATATTTATCATATTTGAACAGCATCTCACGTGAAACATGTTTGTAAACATTGATTTTGAAAAACTGCAGTCTAGCTGTATCTATTGCTCGAAAAAGGCTTTTCGCGGGCTGAAAATGCTTCTTTTGATACTCACTGTATGGAGTCAATTCCTTGATACAACGTGACTGGAAACAGCTTTTGCCTTCATATTTATCATATTTGAACAGCATCTGACAGTGAAACATGTTTGTAAACATTGATTTTCAAAAAGTGCACTGTTGCTATGTCTAATGCTCTAAAACAGATTGTCGCGGCCTGAAAATGCCACTTTTGCCACTCACTGTATGGAGTCAATTCTTTGATACAACGTGACTGGAAACAGCCGTTGCCTTCATATATATCATTTTTGAACAGCATCTGACAGTGAAACATGTTTGTAAACATTGATTTCAAAAACTGCAGTGTACCTGTTTCTCGTGCTCTAAAACAGCTCTTCGCGGGTTCAAAATGCCACTTTTGATACTTACTTCATGGAGTCAATTCCTTGATACAACGTGACTGGAAACAGCTTTTGCCTTCATATTTATCATATTTGAACAGCATCTGACAGTTAAACATGTTTGTAAACATTGATTTTCAAAAAGTGCACTGTTGCTATTTCTAATGCTCTGAAACAGCTTTTCGCGGCCTCAAAATGCTACTTTTGCCACTCACTGTATGGAGTCAATTCCTTGATACAACGTGACTGGAAACAGCTTTTGCCTTCATATTTATCATATTTGAACAGCATCTGACAGTGAAACATGTTTGTAAACATTGATTTTGAAAAACTGCAGTCTACCTGTTTCTCATGCTCGAAAACAGCTTTTCGCAGGCTGAAAATGCCACTTTTGATACTTACTGTATGGAGTCAATTCCTTGATACAACGTGACTGGAAACAGCTTTTGCCTTCATATTTATCATATCTGAAAAGCATCTGACAGTGAAACATGTTTGTAAACATTGATTTTGAAAAACTGCAGTCTACCTTTTTCTCATGCTCGAAAACAGCTTTTCGCAGGCTGAAAATGCCACTTTTGATACTTACTGTATGGAGTCAATTCCTTGATACATCGTGACTGGAAACAGCTTTTGCCTTCATATTTATCATATTTGAACAGCATCTGACAGTGAAACATGTTTGTAAACATTGATTTTCAAAAAGTGCACTGTTGGTATTTCTAATGCTCTAAAACAGCTTTTCGCGTGCTGAAAATGCCACTTTTGTCACTCACTGTATGGAGTCAATTCCTTGATATAACGTGACTGGAAACAGCTTTTCCTTCATATATATTATATTTGAACAGCATCTGACAGTGAAACATGTTTGTAAACATTGATTTTGAAAAACTGCAGTCTACCTGTTTCTCATGCTCTAAAACAGCTTTTCGCAGGCTGAAAATGCCACTTTTGATACTTACTGTATGGAGTCAATTCCTTGATACAACGTGACTGGAAACAGCTTTTGCCTTCATATCTGTTATCTGTGAACAGCATCTGACAGTGAAACATGTTTGTAAACATTGATTTTGAAAAACTGCAGTCTACCTTTTTCTCATGCTCTAAAACAGCTTTTCGCGGGCTCAAAATGCCACTTTTGCCACTCACTGTATGGAGTCAATTCCTTGATACAATGTGACTGGAAACAGCTTTTGCCTTCATATTTATCATATCTGAAAAGCATCTGACAGTGAAACATGTTTGTAAACATTGATTTTGAAAAACTGTACACTACCTGTTTCTCATGCTCGAAAACAGCTTTTCGCAGGCTGAAAATGCCACTTTTGATACTTACTGTATGGAGTCAATTCCTTGATACATCGTGACTGGAAACAGCTTTTGCCTTCATATTTATCATATTTGAACAGCATCTGACAGTGAAACATGTTTGTAAACATTGATTTTCAAAAAGTGCACTGTTGCTATTTCTAATGCTCTAAAACAGCTATTCGCGGGCTGAAAATGCAACTTTTGCCACTCACTGTATGGAGTCAATTCCTTGATACAACGTTACTGGAAACAGCTTTTGCCTTCATATTTATCATATTTGAACAGCATCTGACGTGAAACATGTTTGTAAACATTGAATTTGAAAAACTGCAGTCTAGCTGTATCTATTGCTCGAAAACAGCTTTTCGCTGTCTGAAAATGCCACTTTTGATACTTACTGTATGGAGTCAATTCCTTGATACAACGTGACTGGAAACAGCTTTTGCCTTCATATTTATCATATTTGAACAGCATCTGACAGTGAAACACGTTTGTAAACGTTGATTTTGAAAAACTGCAGTGTACCTGTTTGTCGTGCTCTAAAACAGCTTTTAGCGGACTGAAAATGCCACTTTTGCCACTCACTGCATGGAGTCAATTCCTTGATACAACGTGACTGGAAACAGCTTTCGCCTTCATATTTATCATATTTGAACAGCATCTGACAGTGAAACATGTTTGTAAAAATTGATTTTCAAAAAGTGCACTGTTGCTATTTCTAATGCTCTAAAACAGCTTTTCGCGGGCTGAAAATGCCACTTTTACCACGCACTGTATGGAGTCAATTTCTTGATACAACGTGACTGGAAACAGCTTTTGCCTTCATTTTTTATCATATTTGAACAGCATCTGACAGTGAAACATGTTTGTAAACACTGATTTTGAAAAAGTGCACTGTTGCTATTTCTAATGCTCTAAAACAGCTTTTCGCTGTCTGAAAATGCCACTTTTGCCACTCACTGAATGGAGTCCATTACATGATACAACGTGACTGGAAACAGCCGTTGCCTTCATATTTATCATATTTGAACAGCATCTGACAGTGAAACATGTTTGTAAACATTGATTGTTAAAAACTGCAGTGTACCTGTTTGTCGTGCTCGAAAACAGCTTCTCGCGGACTGAAAATGCCACTTTTGATACTTACTGTATGGAGTCAATTCCTTGATACAACGTGACTGGAAACAGCTTTTGCCTTCATATTTATCATATTTGAACAGCATCTGACAGTGAAACATGTTTGTAAACATTGATTTTGAAAAACTGCAGTCTAGCTATTTCTAATGCTCTGAAACAGCTATTCGAGGGCTGAAAATGCCACTTTTGCCACTCACTGTATTGAGTAAATTCCTTGATACAACGTGACTAAAAACAGCTTTTGCCTTCATTTTTATCATATTTGAACAGCATCTGACAGTGAAACATGTTTGTAAACATTGATTTTAAAAAAGTGCACTGTTGCTATCTCTAATGCTCTAAAACAGCTTTTCGCGGGCTGAAAATGCCACTTTTGCCACTCACTGTATGGAGTCAATTCCTTGATACAACGTGACTAAAAACAGCTTTTGCCTTCATATTTATCATATTTGAACAGCAACTGACAGTGAAACATGTTTGTAAACATTGATTTTGAAAAACTGCAGTTCAGCTATTTCTAATGCTCTGAAACAGCTTTTCGCGGGCTGAAAATGCCACTTTTGCCACTCACTGTATGGAGTCAATTCTTTGATACTACGTGACTGGAAACAGCTTTTGCCTTCATATTTATCATATTTGAACAGCATCTGACAGTGAAACATGTTTGTAAACATTGATTTTGAAAAACTGCAGTCTACCTGTTTCTCATGCTCGAAAACAGCTTTTCGCGGTTTGAAAATGCCACTTTTGATACTTACTGTATGGAGTCAATTCCTTGATACATCGTGACTGGAAACAGCTTTTGCCTTCATATCTATCATATTTGAACAGCATCTGACAGTGAAACATGTTTGTAAACATTGATTTTCAAAAAGTGCACTGTTGCTATTTCTATTGCTCTAAAACAGCTATTCGCGGGCTGAAAATGCAACTTTTGCCACTCACTGTATGGAGTCAATTCCTTGATACAACTTTACTGGAAACAGCTTTTGCCTTCATATTTATCATATTTGAACAGCATCTGACAGTGAAACATGTTTGTAAACATTGATTTTGAAAAACTGCAGTCTAGCTGTATCTATTGCTCGAATACAGCTTTTCGCGGGCTGAAAATGCCACTTTTGATACTTTCTGTATGGAGTCAATTCCTTGATACAACGTGACTGGAAACAGCTTTTCCCTTCATATATATCATATTTGAACAGCATCTGACAGTGAAACATGTTTGTAAACATTGATTTTCAAAAAGGGCACTTTTGCTATTTCTAATGCTCTAAAACAGCTATTCGCGGGCTGAAAATGCACCTTTTGCTACTCACTGTATGGAGTGAATTCCTTGATACAACTTTACTGGAAACAGCTTTTGCCTTCATATTTATCATATTTGAACAGCATCTGACAGTGAAACATGTTTGTAAACATTGATTGTTAAAAACTGCAGTGTACCTGTTTCTCGTGCTCTAAAACAGCTTTTCGCAGGCTGAAAATGCCACTTTTGATACTTACTGTATGGAGTCAATTCCTTGATACATCGTGACTGGAAACAGCTTTTGCCTTCATTTTCATCATATTTGAACAGCATCTGACAGTGAAACATGTTTGTCAACATTGATTGTTAAAAACTGCAGTGTACCTGTTTGTCGTGCTCTAAAACAGCTTCTCGCGGACTGAAAATGCCACTTTTGATACTTACTGTATGGAGTCAATTCCTTGATACAACGTGACTGGAAACAGCTTTTGCCTTCATATTTATCATATTTGAACAGCATCTGACGTGAAACATGTTTGTAAACATTGAATTTGAAAAACTTCAGTCTAGCTGTATCTATTGCTCGAAAACAGCTTTTCGCTGTCTGAAAATGCCACTTTTGATACTTACTGTATGGAGTCAATTCCTTGATACAACGTGACTGGAAACAGCTTTTGCCTTCATATTTATCATATTTGAACAGCATCTGACAGTGAAACACGTTTGTAAACGTTGATTTTGAAAAACTGCAGTGTACCTGTTTGTCGTGCTCTAAAACAGGTTTTAGCGGACTGAAAATGCCACTTTTGCCACTCACTGCATGGAGTCAATTCCTTGATACAACGTGACTGGAAACAGCTTTTGCCTTCATATTTATCATATTTGAACAGCATCTGACAGTGAAACATGTTTGTAAACATTGATTTTCAAAAAGTGTACTGTTGCTATTTCTAATGCTCTAAAACAGCTTTTCGCTGTCTGAAAATGCCACTTTTGCCACTCACTGAATGGAGTCCATTACATGATACAACGTGACTGGAAACAGCCGTTGCCTTCATATTTATCATATTTGAACAGCATCTGACAGTGAAACATGTTTGTAAACATTGATTGTTAAAAACTGCAGTGTACCTGTTTGTCGTGCTCGAAAACAGCTTCTCGCGGACTGAAAATGCCACTTTTGATACTTACTGTATGGAGTCAATTCCTTGATACAACGTGACTGGAAACAGCTTTTGCCTTCATATTTATCATATTTGAACAGCATCTGACAGTGAAACATGTTTGTAAACATTGATTTTGAAAAACTACAGTCTACCTTTTTCTCATGCTCTAAAACAGCTTTTCGCGGGCTCAAAATGCCACTTTTGCCACTCACTGTATGGAGTCAATTCCTTGATACAACGTGACTGGAAACAGCTTTTGCCTTCATATTTATCATATTTGAACAGCATCTGACAGTGAAACATGTTTGTAAACATTGATTGTTAAAAACTGCAGTGTACCTGTTCCTCGTGTTCTAAAACAGCTTTTCGCAGGCTGAAAATGCCACTTTTGATACTTACTGTATGGAGTCAATTCCTTGATACATCGTGACTGGAAACAGCTTTTGCCTTCATATTTATCATATTTGAACAGCATCTGACAGTGAAACATGTTTGTAAACATTGATTTTGAAAAAGTGCACTGTTTCTATTTCTAATGCTCTAAAACAGCTTTTCGCGGGCTGAAAATGCCACTTTTGCCACTCACTGTATGGAGTCAATTCCTTGATACAACGTGACTGGAAACAGCTTTTGCCTTCATATTTATCATATTTGAACAGCATCTGACGTGAAACATGTTTGTAAACATTGATTTTGAAAAACTGCAGTCTAGCTGTATCTATTGCTCGAAAACAGCTTTTCGCACGCTGAAAATGCCACTTTTGATTCTGACTGTATGGAGTCAATTCCTTGATACAACGTGACTGGAAACAGCTTTTGCCTTCATATTTATCATATTTGAACAGCATCTGACAGTGAAACATGTTTGTAAACATTGATCTTGAAAAACTGCAGTGTACCTGTTTGTCGTGCTCTAAAACAGCTTTTCGCGGACTGAAAATGCCACTTTTGCCACTCACTGCATGGAGTCAATTCCTTGATACAACGTGACTGGAAACAGCTTTTGCCTTCATAATTATTATATTTGAACCGCATCTGACAGTGAAACATGTTTGTAAACATTGATTTTGAAAAACTGCAGTCTAGCTATTTCTAATGCTCTGAAACAGCTTTTCGCGGGCTGAAAATGCCACTTTTGCCACTCACTGTATGGAGTCAATTCCTTGATACAACGTGACTGGAAACAGCTTTTCCTTCATATATATTATATTTGAACAGCATCTGACAGTTGAAACATGTTTGTAAACATTGATTTTGAAAAACTGCAGTCTACCTGTTTCTCATGCTCTAAAACAGCTCTTCGCGGGCTCAAAATGCCACTTTTGATACTTACTTCATGGAGTCAATTCCTTGATACAACGTGACTGGAAACAGCTTTTGCCTTCATATTTATCATATTTGAACAGCATCTGACAGTGAAACATGTTTGTAAACATTGATTTTCCAAAAGTGCACTGTTGCTATTTCTAATGCTCTAAACCAGCTATTCGCGGGCTGAAAATGCCACTTTTGCCAATCACTGAATGGAGTCAATTCCTTGATACAACGTGACTGGAAACAGCTTTTGCCTTCATATTTATCATATTTGAACAGCATCTGACAGTGAAACATGTTTGTAAACATTGATTTTGAAAAAGTGCACTGTTGCTATTTCTAATGCTCTAAAACAGCTTTAGGCTGTCTGAAAATGCCACTTTTGCCACTCACTGAATGGAGTCCATTACTTGATACAACGTGACTGGAAACAGCTTTTGCCTTCATATTTATCATATTTGAACAGCATCTGACAGTGAAACATGTTTGTAAACATTGATTTTGAAAAACTGCAGTCTACCTGTTTCTCATGCTCGAAAACAGCTTTTCGCTGGCTGAAAATGCCACTTTTGATACTTACTGTATGGAGTCAATTCCTTGATACAACGTGACTGGAAACAGCTTTTGCCTTCATATCTGTTATATGTGAACAGCATCTGACAGTGAAACATGTTTGTAAACATTGATTTTGAAAAACTGCAGTCTACCTTTTTCTCATGCTCTAAAACAGCTTTTTCGCGGGCTCAAAATGCCACTTTTGCCACTCACTGTATGGAGTCAATTCCTTGATACAATGTGACTGGAAACAGCTTTTGCCTTCATATTTATCATATCTGAAGAGCATCTGACAGTGAAACATGTTTGTAAACATTGATTTTGAAAAACTGTACACTACCTGTTTCTCATGCTCGAAAACAGCTTTTCGCAGGCTGAAAATGCCACTTTTGCCACTCACTGCATGGAGTCAATTCCTTGATACAACGTGACTGGAAACAGCTTTTGCCTTCATAATTATTATATTTGAACCGCATCTGACAGTGAAACATGTTTGTAAACATTGATTTTCAAAAAGTGCACTGTTGGTATTTCTAATGCTCTAAAACAGCTTTTCGCGTGCTGAAAATGCCACTTTTGTCATTCACTGTATGGAGTCAATTCCTTGATATAACGTGACTGGAAACAGCTTTTCCTTCATATATATTATATTTGAACAGCATCTGACAGTGAAACATGTTTGTAAACATTGATTTTGAAAAACTGCAGTCTAGCTGTATCTATTGCTCGAAAACAGCTTTTCGCACGCTGAAAATGCCACTTTTGATACTTACTGTATGTAGTCAATTCCTTGATGCATCGTGACTGGAAATAGCTTTTGCCTTCATATTTATCATATTTGAACAGCATCTGACAGTGAAGCATGTTTGTATACATTGATTTTCAAAAAGTGCACTGTTGCTATTTCTAATGCTCTAAAACAGCTTTTCGCGGGCTGAAAATGCCACTTTTGATACTCACTGTATGGAGTCAATTCCTTGATACAACGTGACTGGAAACAGCTTTTGCCTTCATATTTATCATATTTGAACAGCATCTGACAGTGAAACATGTTTGTAAACATTGATTTTCAAAAAGTGCACTGTTGGTATTTCAAATGCTCTAAAACAGCTTTTCGCGGGCTGAAAATGCCACTTTTGCCACTCACTGTATGGAGTCAATTCCTTGAGACAACGTGACTGGAAACAGCTTTTGCCTTCATATTTATTATATTTGAACAGCATCTGACAGTGAAACATGTTTGTAAACATTGATTTTGAAAAAGTGCACTGTTGCTATTTCTAATGCTCTAAAACAACTTTTCGCGGGCTGAAAATGCCACTTTTGCCACTCACTGTATGGAGTCAATTCCTTGATACAACGAGACTAAAAACAGCTTTTGCCTTCATTTTTATCATATTTGAACAGCATCTGACAGTGAAACATGTTTGTAAACATTGATTTTGAAAAAGTGCACTGTTGCTATTTCTAATGCTCTAAAACAGCTTTTCGCTGTCTGAAAATGCCACTTTTGCCACTCACTGAATGGAGTCCATTACATGATACAACGTGACTGGAAACAGCTTTTGCCTTCATTTTCATCATATTTGAACAGCATCTGACAGTGAAACATGTTTGTCAACATTGATTGTTAAAAACTGCAGTGTACCTGTTTGTCGTGCTCTAAAACAGCTTCTCGCGGACTGAAAATGCCACTTTTCATACTTACTGTATGGAGTCAATTCCTTGATACAACGTGACTGGAAACAGCTTTTGCCTTCATATTTATCATATTTGAACAGCATCTGACAGTGAAACATGTTTGTAAACATTGATTTTGAAAAACTGCAGTCTACCTTTTTCTCATGCTCTAAAACAGCTTTTCGCGGGCTCAAAATGCCACTTTTGCCACTCACTGTATGGAGTCAATTCCTTGATACAACGTGACTGGAAACAGCTTTTGCCTTCATATTTATCATATTTGAACAGCATCTGACAATGAAACATGTTTGTAAACATTGATTGTTAAAAACTGCAGTGTACCTGTTCCTCGTGCTCTAAAACAGCTTTTCGCAGGCTGAAAATGCCACTTTTGATACTTACTGTATGGAGTCAATTCCTTGATACATCGTGACTGGAAACAGCTTTTGCCTTCATATTTATCATATTTGAACAGCATCTGACAGTGAAACATGTTTGTAAACATTGATTTTCAAAAAGTGCACTGTTGCTATTTCTAATGCTCTAAACCAGCTATTCGCGGGCTGAAAATGCAACTTTTGCCACTCACTGTATGGAGTCAATTCCTTGATACAACGTTTCTGGAAACAGCTTTTGCCTTCATATTTATCATATTTGAACAGCATCTGACGTGAAACATGTTTGTAAACATTGATTTTGAAAAACTGCAGTCTAGCTGTATCTATTGCTCGAAAACAGCTTTTCGCACGCTGAAAATGCCACTTTTGATACTTACTGTATGGAGTCAATTCCTTGATGCATCGTGACTGGAAATAGCTTTTGCCTTCATATTTATCATATTTGAACAGCATCTGACAGTGAAACATGTTTGTAAACATTGATTTTCAAAAAGTGCACTGTTGCTATTTCTAATGCTCTAAAACAGCTTTTCGCTGGCTGAAAATGCCACTTTTGCCACTCACTGTATGGAGTCAATTCTTTGATACAACGTGACTGGAAACAGCTTTTGCCTTCATATTTATCATATTTGAACAGAATCTGACAGTGAAACATGTTTGTAAACATTGATTTTCAAATTGTGCACTGTTGATATGTCTAAAGCTCTAAAACAGCTTTTCGCGGGCTGAAAATGCCACTTTTGCCACTCACTGTATGGATTCAATTCCTTGACACAACATGACTGGAAAACAGCTTTTGCCTACATATTTATAATATTTGAACAGCATCTGACAGTGAAACATGTTTGTACACATTGATTTTCAAAAACTGCAGTCTACCCGTTTCTATTGCTCGAAAATAGCTATTCGCGGGCTGAAAATGCAACTTTTGCCACTCACTGTATGGAGTCAATTCCTTGATACAACTTTACTGGAAACAGCTTTTGCCTTCATATTTATCATATTTGAACAGCATCTGACAGTGAAACATGTTTGTAAACATTGATTTTAAAAACTGCAGTGTACCTGTTTCTCGTGCTCTAAAACAGCTTTTCGCAGGCTGAAAATGCCACTTTTGATACTTACTGTATGGAGTCAATTCCTTGATACATCGTGACTGGAAACAGCTTTTGCCTTCATATTTATCATATTTGAACAGCATCTGACAGTTAAACATGTTTGTAAACATTGATTTTCAAAAAGTGCACTGTTGCTATTTCTAATGCTCTGAAACAGCTTTTCGCGGGCTGAAAATGCTACTTTTGCCACTCACTGTATGGAGTCAATTCCTTGATACAACGTGACTGGAAACAGCTTTTGCCTTCATATTTATCATATTTGAACAGCATCTGACAGTGAAACATTTTGAAAAACTGCAGTCTAGCTGTTTCTCATGCTCTAAAACATCTTTTCGCGGGCTGAAAAAGCGACTTTTGCCACATATGATGTCAAAAATGTTACAAAAACGTCATACCGCGGTATGAGGTCAAAAATGTCAAAAACACGTCATACCGCGGAATGTGGTCAAAAATGTCAAAAACACGTCAAAAATGAGGTTAAAAATGTCAAAAAAACCGTCATACCGCGTGATGATGTCAAAAATGTCAAAAAAACGTCATACGCGGTATGTGGTCAAAAAATGTCAAAAACACGTCATAGGCGGTATGTGGTCAAAAATGTCAAAAAACCGTCATACCGCGATTTGAGGTCAAAAATGTCAAAAACACGTCATACGCGGTATGTGGTCAAAAATGTCAAAAAACCGTCATACCGCGGTATGACGTAAAAAATGTCAAAAAAACGTCATACCGCGGTATGTGGTCAAAAATGTCAAGAAAACGTCATACCGCGGTATGAGGTCAAAAATGTTACAAAACCTTCATACCGCGGTATGAGGTCAAACATGTCAAAAAACCGTCATACCGTGTTATGAAATAAAAAATGTCAAAAAACCGTCATACAGCGGTATGTGGTCAAAAACTGTCAAAAACACGTCATACCGCGGTATGAGGTCAAAAATGTCAAAAAACCGTCATACCGCGGTATGAGGTCAAAAATGTTAAAAAACCGTCATACCACGGTATGTGGTCAAAAATGACAAAAAACCGTCATACCGCGTAATGAGGTCAAAAATGTCAAAAAACCGCAATACCGTGTTATGAGGTCAAAAATGTAAAAAAACCGTCATACGCGGTATGTGGTCAAAAAATGTCAAAAACAGGTCATACCGCCGTATGTGGTCAAAAATGTCAAAAAACCGTCATACCGCAGTATGAGGTCAAAAATTGTCACAAAACCATCATACCGTGGAATGAGGTCAAAAATGTCAAAAACACGTCATACGCGGTATGAGGTCAAAAAATGTTACAAAATCGTCATACGCGGTATGAGGTCAAAAAATGTTACAAAATCGTCATACCGTGGTATGAGGTCAAAAATGTCAAAAAAACCTTTTTGTGACATTTCTGACCTCATACCGCGGTATGACGTTTTTCTGACATTTTTGACCTCATCCCGCGGTATGACGTTTTTGCGACATTTTTTACCTCATTCCGCTGTATGAAATTTTTGTGACATTTTTGACCTTTTTGTGACATTTTTGACATGATTCCGCGGAATGACGTTTTTGTGACATTTTTGATCTCATCAAGCGGTATGACTTTTTTGTGAAATTTTTGACATCATTCAGCGGTATGAGGTTATTGTTACATTTTGGACCTCATACAGCGGTATGACGTTTTTGGAACATTTTTGACCTTTTTGTGAAATTTTTGACCTCATACTGCGGTATAATGTTTTTGTGAAATTTTTGACCTCATCCCGCGGTATGACCTTTTTCTGAGACTTTTGACCTCATACCGCGGTATGACGTTTTCGTGATATTTTTGACCTCATACCGCGGTATGACCTTTTTCTGAGATTTTTGACCTCATACCACGGTATGACGATTTTGTGACATTTTTGACCTCATACCGCGGTATGACGTTTTTGTGACATTTTTGACCTTTTTGTGACATTTTTTACATCATCCCGCCGAATGACGTTTTTGTGACATTTTTGACCTCATCCCGCGGTATGACGTTTTTGTGACATTTTTGACCTCATACCGCGGTATCACGTTTTTGAGACAGTTTTGACCTCTTTGTGACATTTTTGACCTCATACCGCGGTAAAACGTTTTTGTGACATTTTTGACCTTTTTTGTGACATTTTTTACATGATTCCGCGGTCTGACGTTTTTGTGACACTTTTGACCTCATACCGCGGTATGAAATTTTGTGACATTTTTGACATCATCCCGTGGTATGACGTTTTTGTGAAATTTTTGACCTCATACCGCGACATGACGTTTTTGTGACATTTCTGACCTTTTTGTGACATTTCTGACCTGAGACCGCGGTATAACGTTTTTGTGACATTTTTGACCTCATCCCGCGGTATGACGTTTTTGCGACATGTTTGACCTCATACCGCGGTATGATGTTTTTGTGACTTTTGTGACGTTTTTGACCTCATATCGCGGTATGACGTTTTTGTGACATTTTTGACCTCATACCGCGGTATGACGTTTTTGCGAGATTTTTGACCTTTCTGTGACATTTCTGACCTCATACCGCGGTATGATGATTTTGTGACATTTTTGACCTCATCCTGTGGTGTGACGTTTTTGAGACATTTTTGACCTGTTTGTGACATTTTTGAAATGATCCCGCGGTATGACGTTTTTGTGACATCTTTGACCTCATACCGCGGTATGACGTTTTTGTGATATTTTTGACCTCATACCGCGGTATGACCTTTTTCTGAGATTTTTGACCTCATACCACGGTATGACGATTTTGTGACATTTTTGACCTCATACCGCGGTATGACGTTTTTGTGACATATTTGACCTTTTTGTGACATTTTTTACATCATCCCGCCGAATGACGTTTTTGTGACATTTTTGACCTCATCCCGCGGTATGACGTTTTTGTGACTTTTTGACCTCATACCGCGGTATCACGTTTTTGAGACAGTTTTGACCTCTTTGTGACATTTTTGACATCATCCCGCCGTATGACGTTTTTGTGACATTTTTGACGTCATCCCGCGATGTGACGTTTTTGTGACATTTTTGACATCATCCCGCGGTATGACGTTTTTGAGACATTTTTGACCTTTTTATGACATTTCTGAAATGATCCCGCGGTATGACGTTTTTGTGACATTTTTGACTTCATACCGGGTATAACGTTTTTGTGACATTTTTGACCTTTTTGTGACATTTTTGACATGATTCCGCGGTATGACGTTTTTGTGAAACTTTTGACCTCATCCCGCGGTATGACGTTTTTGTGACATTTTTGACCTCATCCCGCGGTATGACGTTTTTGCGAAATGTTTGACCTCATACCGCGGTATGACGTTTTTGTGACTTTTGTGACGTTTTTGACCTCATATCGCGGTATGACGTTTTTGTGACATTTTTGACCTCATGCCGCGGTATGACGTTTTTGCGACATGTTTGACCTCATACCGCGGTATGACGTTTTTGTGACTTTTGTGACGTTTTTGACCTCATATCGCGGTATGATGTTTTTGTGACATTTTTGAAAACATTCAGCGGCATGACGTTTTTGTGACATTCTTGACCTCACACCGCGGTTTGACGTTTTTGTGACACTTTTGACCTTTTTGTGACATTTTCGACCTCATACAGTGGGATGAAGTATTTGTGACATTTTTGACATCCCGCCGTATGACATTTTTGCGACATTTTTGACTTCATACCGCGGTATGACATTTTTGTGACTTTTGTGACGTTTTTGACCTCATCCCGCGGTATGACGTTTTTGTGACATTTTTGACCTCATCCCGCGGTATGACGTTTTTGTGACATTTTTGACCTCATACCGCGGTATGCCGTTTTTGTGACATTTTTCACCTTTTTGTGACATTTCTGACCTCATACCGTGGTATAACGTTTTTGTGACATTTTTGACCTCATGCCGCGGTATGACTTTTATGTGACATTTTTGAACTTTTTGTGACATTTTTGACCTTTTTGTAACATTTTTGACATGATTCCGCGGTATGAAATTTTTAAAATTTTTGACCTTTTGTGACATTTTTGACATGATTCCGCGGTACGACCTTTTTTGCGACATTTTTGACATCATACCGCTGTATGACGTTTTTCTGACATTTTTGACCTCACACGGCATATGACGTTTTTGTGACATTTTTGACCTCATCCCGCGGTATGACCTTTCTCTGAGATTTTTGACATCATACCGCGGTATGAAATTTTTGTGACATTTTTGACCTCATACCGCGGTATGACGTTTTTGTGAAATTTTTGACCTCATACCGCGGTATGACTTTTATGTGACATTTTTGACCTTTTTGTGACGTTTTTGAACTCAGACCGCAGTATGACTTTTTTGTGACATTTTTGACCTTTTTGGAACATTCTTGACCTTATCCCGCGGTATGACGTTTTTGTGACATTTTTGACATCATCCCGCGGTATGTCTTTTTTGTGAAATTTTTGACATCATTCAGCGGTATGAGGTTATTGTGACATTTTGGACCTCATACAGCGGTATGACGTTTTAGCGACATTCTTGACCTTTTTGTGACATTTTTGACCTCATACCGCGGTATAACGTTTTTGTGAAATATCTGACCTCATCCCGCGGTATGACCTTTTTCTGACATTTTTGACCTTTTTATGACATTTTTGACATGATCCCGCGGTATGACGTTTTTGTGACATTTTTGACCTTTTTGTGACATTTTTGACATGATTCCGCGGTATGACGTTTTTGTGACATTTTCGACCTCATACCGCGGATTGAAATTTTTGTGACATTTTTGACATCATACCGCTGTATGACATTTTTCTGACATTTTTGACCTCACACGGCATATGACGTTTTTGTGACATTTTTGACCTCATCCCCCGGTATGACCTTTCTCTGAGATTTTTGACATCATACCGCGGAATGAAATTTTTGTGACATTTTTGACCTTTTTGTGACGTTTTTGAACTAAGCACCGCAGTATGACTTTTTTGTGACATTTTTGACCTTTTTGGAATATTTTTGACCTCATCGCGCGGTATGACGTTTTTGTGACATTTTTGACCTCATCCCGCGGTATGAGGTTTTTGAGACATTTTTGACCTTTTTATGACATTTTTGAAATGATCCCGCGGTATGACGTTTTTGTGACATTTTTGACCTAATTCCGCGGTATAACGTTTTTTGTGACATTTTTGACCTTTTTGTGACATTTTTGACATGATTCCGCGGTATGACGTTTTTGTGACATTTTTGACATCATACCGCGGTATGACGTTTTTGTGACATTTTTGATCTCATACCGCGGTATGACGTTTTTGTTACATTTTTGACCATTTTGTGACATTTTTGACCTCATACCGCGGTATAACGTTTTTGTGAAATATATGACCTCATCCCGCGGTATGACCTTTTTCTGACATTTTTGACCTTTTCATGACATTTTTGACATGATCCCGCGGTATGACGTTTTTGTGACATTTTTGACCTTTTTGTGACATTTTTGACATTATTCCGCGGTATGAGGTTTTTGTGACATTTTTGACCTCATACCGCGGAATGACGTTTTTGTGACCTTTGTGACGTTTTTGACCTCATACCGCGGTATGACGTTTTTGTGACCTTTGTGACGTTTTTGACCTCATACCACGGTATGACGTTTTTGTGACATTTTTGACATCATTCCGCGGTATGACGTTTTTGTGACATTTTTGACATCATACCGTGGAATGACGTTTTTGTGACATTTTTGACCTTTTTGTGACGTTTTTGACCTCATACCGCGGAATAACGTTTTTGTGAAATTTTTGACATGATCCCGCGGGATGACCTTTTTCTGAGATCTTTGACCTCATGCCGCGGTATGAAATTTTTGTGACATTTTTGACCTCATACCGCGGTATGACGTTTTTGTGACATTTTTGACTTCATACCGCTTAATGACTTTTTTGTGACATTTTTAACCTTTTTGGAACATTTTTGACCTCATCCCGCGTTATGACGTTTTTGTGACATTTTTGACATTTTTATGACATTTTTGACATGATCCCGCGGAATGACGTTTTTGTGACATTTTTGACCTCATTTTTGACGTTTTTGTAACGTTTTTCACCTTTTTGGAACATTCTGACCTCATTCCGCGGTATGAAATTTTTGTGACATTTTTGACATCATCCCGCCGTATGACGTTTTTTCGACATTTTTGACCTCATACCGCGGTATAACGTTTTTCTGACACTTTTGACCTTTTTGTGATATTTCTGACCTCATACCGTGGTAAAACGGTATAACACGGTATGAGGTATTAGTTCAAAAATGTCACAAAAAGGTCAAAAATGTCACAAAAAAGTTTATACTCGCGGGATGAGGTCAAAAATTTCACAAAAACGTTATACCGCGGGATGATGTCAAAAATTTTGCAAAAACGTCATACCGTGGAATGTTGTCAAAAATGTCACACAAACGTCAAATCGCGGGATGAGGTCAAAACTGTCACAAAAACGTCATCCCGCGGAATGTTGTCAAAAATGTCACAAAAACGTCATACCACGGTATGAGGTCAAAAATTTCACAAAAACGTTATACCGCGGGATGAGGTCAAAAATGTCACAAAAACGTCACACTGCGGGATGGTGACAAAAATGTCACAAAAAGGTCATACCGCAGTCTGAGGTCAAAAACGTCACAAAAAGGTCAAAAATATCACAAAAACGTCATACCGCGGGATCATGTCAAAAATGTCATAAAAAGGTCAAAAATGTCTCAAAAACGTCATACCGCGGGATGAGGTCAAAAATGTCACAAAAACGTCATACCGCGGGATGAGGTCAAAAATGTAACAAAAAGGTCAAAAATGTCACAAAAACGTTATAACGCGGTATGAGGTCAAAAATGTCACAAAAACGTCATACCGCGTAATGATGTCAAAAATGTCGCAAAAACGTCATATCGTGGGATGAGGTCAAAAAAGTCAGAAAAATGGCCTTTCCACGGTATGAGGTCAAAAATGTCGCAAAAATGTCATATCGCGGGAAAAGGTCAAAACTGTCACAAAAACGTCACACGGCGGGATGATGTCAAAAATGTCAAAAAAACGTCATACCGCGGTATGAGGTCAAAAATTTCACAAAAACGTTATACCGCGGGATGAGGTCAAAAATGTCACAAAAAAGGTCAAAGATTTCGCAAAAACGTCATACCGCGGTATGAGGTCAAAAATGTTAAAAAACGTCATACCGCAGGATGAGGTCAAAAATGCTTCAAAAACGTCACACCGCGGGATGAGGTCAAAAATGTCACAAAAAAGGTCAAAAATGTCTCAAAAACGTGATACCGCGGTATGAGGTGAAAAATGTCACAAAAACTTCATAGCGCGGGATGAGGTCAAAAGTCACACAAAAACGTCATATCGCGGGATAAGGTAAAAAATGTCACAAAAACGTCATACGGCGAGATGTCAAAAATGTCAGAAAAAGGTCAAAAATGTCACAAAAACGTCATACCACGGTATGATGTCAAAAATGTCACAAAAACGTCATACCGCGTAATGATGTCAAAAACGTGACAAAAGTCACAAAAACGTCATACTGCGGTATGAGGTCAAAAATGTCGCAAAAACGTCATATCGCGGGATGAGGTCAAAAATGTCACAAAAACGTCATACCGCGGAATCATGTCAAAAATGTCACAAAAAGGTCAAAAATGTCACAAAAACGTTATACCGCGGGATGAGGTCAAAAATATCACAAAAACGTCATACTGCGGTATGAGGTCAAAAATGTCACATAAACGTCATACCGCGGAATCATGTCAAAAATCTCACAAAAAGGTCAAAAATGTCACAAAAACGTTATAGCGCGGGATGAGGTCAAAAATATCACAAAAACGTCATACTGCGGTATGAGGTCAAAAATGTCACATAAACGTCATACTGCGGAATGCTGTAACAAATGTCACCAAAAGGTCAAAAATGTCACAAAAACGTCATACCGCGTGATGAGGTCAAAAATGTCACAAAAACGTCACATGAGGTCAAAAATGTCAGAAAAACGTCATACCACAGTATGAGGTCAAAAATCTCAGAAAAACGTCATACCGCAGGATGAGGTAAAAAATGCTTCAAAAACGTCATATGAGGTCAAAAATGTCACATAAAAGTCAAACCGCGGCATGAGGTCAAAAATGTCACAAAAACGTCATACCGCAGTATGAGGTCAGAAATGTCACAAAAAGGTCAAAGATGTCGCAAAAACGTCATATCGGGGTATGAGGTCAAAAATGTCACAAAAACTTCATACCGCGGTTTGAGGTCAAAAATGCCTAGAAAATGTCACACCGCGGGATGATGTAAAAAATTTCACAAAAACATCATACCACGGTATGATGTCAAAATTGTCACAAAAACGTCATACCGCGGAAACGTCAAAAATGTCACAAAAACGTCATACCGCGGTATGAGGTGAAAAATGTCACAAAAACTTCATAGCGCGGGATGAGGTCAAAAGTCACACAAAAACGTCATATCGCGGGATAAGGTCAAAAATGTCACAAAAACGTCATACAGCGAGATGTCAAAAATGTCACAAAAAGGTCAAAAATGTCACAAAAACGTCATACCACGGTATGATGTCAAAAATGTCACAAAAACGTCATACCGTGTAATGATGTCAAAAACGTGACAAAAGTCACAAAAACGTCATACTGCGGTATGAGGTTAAAAATGTCGCAAAAACGTCATACCGCGGGATGAGGTCAAAAATGTCACAAAAACGTCATACCGCGGAATCATGCCAAAAATGTCACAAAATGGTCAAAAATGTCACAAAAACGTTTATACCGCGGGATGAGGTGAAAAATATCACAAAAACGTCATACTGCGGTATGAGGTCAAAAATGTCACATAAACGTCATACTGCGGAATGCTGTAACAAATGTCACCAAAAGGTCAAAAATGTCACAAAAACGTCATACCGCGTGATGAGGTCAAAAATGTCACAAAAACGTCATATGAGGTCAAAAATGTCAGAAAAACGTCATACCACAGTATGAGGTCAATAATCTCAGAAAAACGTCATACCGCAGGATGAGGTAAAAAATGCTTCAAAAACGTCATATGAGGTCAAAAATGTCACATAAAAGTCAAACCGCGGCATAAGGTCAAAAATGTCACAAAAAGGTCAAAGATGTCGCAAAAACGTCATATCGGGGTATGAGGTCAAAAATGTCACAAAAACTTCATACCGCGGTTTGAGGTCAAAAATGCCTAGAAAATGTCACACCGCGGGATGATGTCAAAAATGTCACAAAAACGTCATACCACGGTATGATGTCAAAATTGTCACAAAAACGTCATACCGCGGAATCATGTCAAAAATGACACAAAAACGTCATACCGCGGAATGAGGTCAAAAATGTCGCAAAAACGTCACACGGCGGGATGATGTCAAAAATGTCACAAAAACTTCATACCACGGTATGAGGTCAAAAATGTCACAAAAAGGTCCAAAATGTCACAAAAAAGTCATACCGCGGAATGACGTTTTTGTGACATTTTTGACTTCAGACCGCGGTATGATGTCAAAATCGTCACAAACAGTCAAAAATGTCACAAAAAGGTAAAAAATGTCACATAAAAGTCATACCGCGGTATGAGGTCAAAAATGTCACATAAAAGTCCGACCGTGGTAGAGGGTCAAAAATGTCACAAAAACGTCATACCGCGGGATAAGGTCAAAAATGTCACAAAAACGTCATACCGCGGGATGAGGTCAAAAATGTCACAAAAACGTCATACGGCGGGATGATGTCACAAAAAGGTCAAAAATGTCGCAAAAACGTCATACCGCTGTATGAGGTCAAAAATGTCACAAAAACGTGATACCGCGGTATGAGGTCAAAAATGTCACAAAAACGTCATATCGCGGGATGAGGTCAAAAATGTCACAAAAACGTCATACCGCGGTTTGAGGTCAAAAACGTCACAAAAGTCACAAAAACGTCATACCGCGGTATGAGGTCAAAAATGTCGCAAAAACGTCATACCGCGTGATGAGGTCAAAAATGTCACAAAAACGTCATACGGCGGGATGATGTCAAAAATGTCACAAAAATTTCATACCGCGGAATGAGGTCAAAAATGTTGCAAAAACGTCATACCGCGGTGTGAGGTCAAAAATGTCACAAAAACGTCAGACCGCGGAATGACGTGAAAAATGTCACAAAAAAGTCATACCGCTGGGTTAGGTCAAAAATGTCACAAAAACATCATGTCAAAAATGTCAAAAAAACGTCATACCGCCAGATGATATCAAAAATGTCACAAAAACGTCATGCAGCAGGATGAAGTCAAAAATGTCGTAAAAATGTCATTCCGTGGGATGAGGTCAAAAATGCCACAAAAACGTCATACCGCGGGATGATGTCAAAAATGTCACAAAAAGGTCAAAAATGTCAAAAAAGATCAAAAATGTCATAAAAAAGTCATACCGCAGTATGATGTCAAAAATGACACAAAAATTTCATACCGCAGTATGAGGTCAAAAATGTCACAAAAAGATCAAAAATGTCACAAAAACGTTATACCGCGGTATGAGATAAAATATGTCACAAAAACGTTATACCGTGGTATGAGGTCAAAAATGTCACAAAAACGTCACACTGCGGGATGGTGTCAAAAATGTCACAAAAAGGTCATAACACGGTATGATGTCAAAAATGTCACAAAAACGTCAAACCGCGGGATGATGTCAAAAATGTCACAAAAATGTCACCACGGGATGAGGTCAAAAATGTCAGAAAAAAGTCATACCGCGGTATGAGGTCAAAAATGTCATAAAAAGGTCAAAAATGTCTCAAAAACGTCATACCGCGGGATGAGGTCAAAAATGTCACAAAAACGTCATAGCGCGAGATAAGGTCAAAAGTGTCACAAAAACGTCAAAGGGCGGGATGAGGTCAAACATGTCACAAAAATGTCATACCGCGGTATAAGGTCAAAATTGTCACAAAAACGTCATACCGCAAAAACGTCATAACAAACGGATGGGGTCAAAAATGTCACAAAACGTCATACGGCGGGATGATGTCAAAAATGTCACAAAAATTTCATACCGCGGAATGAGGTCAAAAATGTTCCAAAAAGGTCAAAAATGTCACAAAAACGTCATACCGCGGTCTGAGGTCAAAAACGTCACAAAAAGGTCAAAAATGTCAAAAACGTCATACCGCGGAATGATGTCAGAAAGGTCACAAAAACGTCATATCGCGGGATGAGGACAAAAATGTCACAAAAACGTCATACCGCGGGATGATGTCAAAAATGTCACAAAAATTTCATACCGCGGAATGAGGTCAAAAATGTTCCAAAAAGGTCAAAAATGTCACAAAAACGTCATACCGCGGAATGAGGTCAAAATTGTCACAAAAACGTCATACCGCAAAAACGTCATGACAAACGGATGAGGTCAAAAATATCACAAGAACGTCATACTGCGGGATCATGTCAAAAATGTCAAAAAGGTCAAAAATGTAACAAAAACGTCATAGCGCGGGTTGATGTCAAAAATGTCACAAAAATTTCATACAGCGGAATGAGGTCAAAAATGATCCAAAAAGGTCAAAAATGTCACAAAGAAGTCATGGAGCGGTATGACTTCAAAAATGTCACAAAAACGTCATACCGCAGTCTGAGGTCAAAAACGTCACAAAAAAGTCAAAAATATCACAAAAACGTCATACCGCGGGATCATGTAAAAAATGTCATAAAAAGGTCAAAAATGTCTCAAAAACGTCATACCGCGGGATGAGGTCAAAAATGTCACCAAAACGTCATATGGGATGAGGTCAAAAATGCCACAAAAACGTCATACCGCAGTATGAGGTCAGAAATGTCACAAAAAGGTCAAAGATGTCGCAAAAACGTCATATCGGGGTATGAGGTCAAAAATGTCACAAAAACTTCATACCGCGGTTTGAGGTCAAAAATGCCTAGAAAATGTCACACCGCGGGATGATGTAAAAAATTTCACAAAAACATCATACCACGGTATGATGTCAAAATTGTCACAAAAACGTCATACCGCGGAAACGTCAAAAATGTCACAAAAACGTCATACCGCGGTATGAGGTGAAAAATGTCACAAAAACTTCATAGCGCGGGATGAGGTCAAAAGTCACACAAAAACGTCATATCGCGGGATAAGGTCAAAAATGTCACAAAAACGTCATACAGCGAGATGTCAAAAATGTCACAAAAAGGTCAAAAATGTCACAAAAACGTCATACCACGGTATGATGTCAAAAATGTCACAAAAACGTCATACCGCGTAATGATGTCAAAAACGTGACAAAAGTCACAAAAACGTCATACTGCGGTATGAGGTTAAAAATGTCGCAAAAACGTCATACCGCGGGATGAGGTCAAAAATGTCACAAAAACGTCATACCGCGGAATCATGCCAAAAATGTCACAAAATGGTCAAAAATGTCACAAAAACGTTTATACCGCGGGATGAGGTGAAAAATATCACAAAAACGTCATACTGCGGTATGAGGTCAAAAATGTCACATAAACGTCATACTGCGGAATGCTGTAACAAATGTCACCAAAAGGTCAAAAATGTCACAAAAACGTCATACCGCGTGATGAGGTCAAAAATGTCACAAAAACGTTATATGAGGTCAAAAATGTCAGAAAAACGTCATACCACAGTATGAGGTCAATAATCTCAGAAAAACGTCATACCGCAGGATGAGGTAAAAAATGCTTCAAAAACGTCATATGAGGTCAAAAATGTCACATAAAAGTCAAACCGCGGCATAAGGTCAAAAATGTCACAAAAAGGTCAAAGATGTCGCAAAAACGTCATATCGGGGTATGAGGTCAAAAATGTCACAAAAACTTCATACCGCGGTTTGAGGTCAAAAATGCCTAGAAAATGTCACACCGCGGGATGATGTCAAAAATGTCACAAAAACGTCATACCACGGTATGATGTCAAAATTGTCACAAAAACGTCATACCGCGGAATCATGTCAAAAATGACACAAAAACGTCATACCGCGGAATGAGGTCAAAAATGTCGCAAAAACGTCACACGGCGGGATGATGTCAAAAATGTCACAAAAACTTCATACCACGGTATGAGGTCAAAAATGTCACAAAAAGGTCCAAAATGTCACAAAAAAGTCATACCGCGGAATGACGTTTTTGTGACATTTTTGACTTCAGACCGCGGTATGATGTCAAAATCGTCACAAACAGTCAAAAATGTCACAAAAAGGTAAAAAATGTCACATAAAAGTCATACCGCGGTATGAGGTCAAAAATGTCACATAAAAGTCCGACCGTGGTAGAGGGTCAAAAATGTCACAAAAACGTCATACCGCGGGATAAGGTCAAAAATGTCACAAAAACGTCATACCGCGGGATGAGGTCAAAAATGTCACAAAAACGTCATACGGCGGGATGATGTCACAAAAAGGTCAAAAATGTCGCAAAAACGTCATACCGCTGTATGAGGTCAAAAATGTCACAAAAACGTGATACCGCGGTATGAGGTCAAAAATGTCACAAAAACATCATACGGCGGGATGATGTCAAAAGTGTCACAAAAAGGTAAAAAATGTCAAAAACGTCATACCACGGTATGATGTCAAAAATGTCAAAAACGTCATACCGCGGAATGATGTCAAAAATGTCACAAAAACGTCATATCGCGGGATGAGGTCAAAAATGTCACAAAAACGTCATACCGCGGTTTGAGGTCAAAAACGTCACAAAAGTCACAAAAACGTCATACCGCGGTATGAGGTCAAAAATGTCGCAAAAACGTCATACCGCGTGATGAGGTCAAAAATGTCACAAAAACGTCATACGGCGGGATGATGTCAAAAATGTCACAAAAATTTCATACCGCGGAATGAGGTCAAAAATGTTGCAAAAACGTCATACCGCGGTGTGAGGTCAAAAATGTCACAAAAACGTCAGACCGCGGAATGACGTGAAAAATGTCACAAAAAAGTCATACCGCTGGGTTAGGTCAAAAATGTCACAAAAACATCATGTCAAAAATGTCAAAAAAACGTCATACCGCCAGATGATATCAAAAATGTCACAAAAACGTCATGCAGCAGGATGAAGTCAAAAATGTCGTAAAAATGTCATTCCGTGGGATGAGGTCAAAAATGCCACAAAAACGTCATACCGCGGGATGATGTCAAAAATGTCACAAAAAGGTCAAAAATGTCAAAAAAGATCAAAAATGTCATAAAAAAGTCATACCGCAGTATGATGTCAAAAATGACACAAAAATTTCATACCGCAGTATGAGGTCAAAAATGTCACAAAAAGATCAAAAATGTCACAAAAACGTTATACCGCGGTATGAGATAAAATATGTCACAAAAACGTTATACCGTGGTATGAGGTCAAAAATGTCACAAAAACGTCACACTGCGGGATGGTGTCAAAAATGTCACAAAAAGGTCATAACACGGTATGATGTCAAAAATGTCACAAAAACGTCAAACCGCGGGATGATGTCAAAAATGTCACAAAAATGTCACCACGGGATGAGGTCAAAAATGTCAGAAAAAAGTCATACCGCGGTATGAGGTCAAAAATGTCATAAAAAGGTCAAAAATGTCTCAAAAACGTCATACCGCGGGATGAGGTCAAAAATGTCACAAAAACGTCATAGCGCGAGATAAGGTCAAAAGTGTCACAAAAACGTCAAAGGGCGGGATGAGGTCAAACATGTCACAAAAATGTCATACCGCGGTATAAGGTCAAAATTGTCACAAAAACGTCATACCGCAAAAACGTCATAACAAACGGATGGGGTCAAAAATGTCACAAAAACGTCATACGGCGGGATGATGTCAAAAATGTCACAAAAATTTCATACCGCGGAATGAGGTCAAAAATGTTCCAAAAAGGTCAAAAATGTCACAAAAACGTCATACCGCGGTCTGAGGTCAAAAACGTCACAAAAAGGTCAAAAATGTCAAAAACGTCATACCGCGGAATGATGTCAGAAAGGTCACAAAAACGTCATATCGCGGGATGAGGACAAAAATGTCACAAAAACGTCATACCGCGGGATGATGTCAAAAATGTCACAAAAATTTCATACCGCGGAATGAGGTCAAAAATGTTCCAAAAAGGTCAAAAATGTCACAAAAACGTCATACCGCGGAATGAGGTCAAAATTGTCACAAAAACGTCATACCGCAAAAACGTCATGACAAACGGATGAGGTCAAAAATATCACAAGAACGTCATACTGCGGGATCATGTCAAAAATGTCAAAAAGGTCAAAAATGTAACAAAAACGTCATAGCGCGGGTTGATGTCAAAAATGTCACAAAAATTTCATACCGCGGAATGAGGTCAAAAATGATCCAAAAAGGTCAAAAATGTCACAAAGAAGTCATGGAGCGGTATGACGTCAAAAATGTCACAAAAACGTCATACCGCAGTCTGAGGTCAAAAACGTCACAAAAAGGTCAAAAATATCACAAAAACGTCATACCGCGGGATCATGTAAAAAATGTCATAAAAAGGTCAAAAATGTCTCAAAAACGTCATACCGCGGGATGAGGTCAAAAATGTCACCAAAACGTCATATGGGATGAGGTCAAAAATGCCACAAAAACGTCATACCGCAGTATGAGGTCAGAAATGTCACAAAAAGGTCAAAGATGTCGCAAAAACGTCATATCGGGGTATGAGGTCAAAAATGTCACAAAAACTTCATACCGCGGTTTGAGGTCAAAAATGCCTAGAAAATGTCACACCGCGGGATGATGTAAAAAATTTCACAAAAACATCATACCACGGTATGATGTCAAAATTGTCACAAAAACGTCATACCACGGAAACGTCAAAAATGTCACAAAAACGTCATACCGCGGTATGAGGTGAAAAATGTCACAAAAACTTCATAGCGCGGGATGAGGTCAAAAGTCACACAAAAACGTCATATCGCGGGATAAGGTCAAAAATGTCACAAAAACGTCATACAGCGAGATGTCAAAAATGTCACAAAAAGGTCAAAAATGTCACAAAAACGTCATACCACGGTATGATGTCAAAAATGTCACAAAAACGTCATACCGCGTAATGATGTCAAAAACGTGACAAAAGTCACAAAAACGTCATACTGCGGTATGAGGTTAAAAATGTCGCAAAAACGTCATACCGCGGGATGAGGTCAAAAATGTCACAAAAACGTCATACCGCGGAATCATGCCAAAAATGTCACAAAATGGTCAAAAATGTCACAAAAACGTTTATACCGCGGGATGAGGTGAAAAATATCACAAAAACGTCATACTGCGGTATGAGGTCAAAAATGTCACATAAACGTCATACTGCGGAATGCTGTAACAAATGTCACCAAAAGGTCAAAAATGTCACAAAAACGTCATACCGCGTGATGAGGTCAAAAATGTCACAAAAACGTCATATGAGGTCAAAAATGTCAGAAAAACGTCATACCACAGTATGAGGTCAATAATCTCAGAAAAACGTCATACCGCAGGATGAGGTAAAAAATGCTTCAAAAACGTCATATGAGGTCAAAAATGTCACATAAAAGTCAAACCGCGGCATAAGGTCAAAAATGTCACAAAAAGGTCAAAGATGTCGCAAAAACGTCATATCGGGGTATGAGGTCAAAAATGTCACAAAAACTTCATACCGCGGTTTGAGGTCAAAAATGCCTAGAAAATGTCACACCGCGGGATGATGTCAAAAATGTCACAAAAACGTCATACCACGGTATGATGTCAAAATTGTCACAAAAACGTCATACCGCGGAATCATGTCAAAAATGACACAAAAACGTCATACCGCGGAATGAGGTCAAAAATGTCGCAAAAACGTCACACGGCGGGATGATGTCAAAAATGTCACAAAAACTTCATACCACGGTATGAGGTCAAAAATGTCACAAAAAGGTCCAAAATGTCACAAAAAAGTCATACCGCGGAATGACGTTTTTGTGACATTTTTGACTTCAGACCGCGGTATGATGTCAAAATCGTCACAAACAGTCAAAAATGTCACAAAAAGGTAAAAAATGTCACATAAAAGTCATACCGCGGTATGAGGTCAAAAATGTCACATAAAAGTCCGACCGTGGTAGAGGGTCAAAAATGTCACAAAAACGTCATACCGCGGGATAAGGTCAAAAATGTCACAAAAACGTCATACCGCGGGATGAGGTCAAAAATGTCACAAAAACGTCATACGGCGGGATGATGTCACAAAAAGGTCAAAAATGTCGCAAAAACGTCATACCGCTGTATGAGGTCAAAAATGTCACAAAAACGTGATACCGCGGTATGAGGTCAAAAATGTCACAAAAACATCATACGGCGGGATGATGTCAAAAGTGTCACAAAAAGGTAAAAAATGTCAAAAACGTCATACCACGGTATGATGTCAAAAATGTCAAAAACGTCATACCGCGGAATGATGTCAAAAATGTCACAAAAACGTCATATCGCGGGATGAGGTCAAAAATGTCACAAAAACGTCATACCGCGGTTTGAGGTCAAAAACGTCACAAAAGTCACAAAAACGTCATACCGCGGTATGAGGTCAAAAATGTCGCAAAAACGTCATACCGCGTGATGAGGTCAAAAATGTCACAAAAACGTCATACGGCGGGATGATGTCAAAAATGTCACAAAAATTTCATACCGCGGAATGAGGTCAAAAATGTTGCAAAAACGTCATACCGCGGTGTGAGGTCAAAAATGTCACAAAAACGTCAGACCGCGGAATGACGTGAAAAATGTCACAAAAAAGTCATACCGCTGGGTTAGGTCAAAAATGTCACAAAAACATCATGTCAAAAATGTCAAAAAAACGTCATACCGCCAGATGATATCAAAAATGTCACAAAAACGTCATGCAGCAGGATGAAGTCAAAAATGTCGTAAAAATGTCATTCCGTGGGATGAGGTCAAAAATGCCACAAAAACGTCATACCGCGGGATGATGTCAAAAATGTCACAAAAAGGTCAAAAATGTCAAAAAAGATCAAAAATGTCATAAAAAAGTCATACCGCAGTATGATGTCAAAAATGACACAAAAATTTCATACCGCAGTATGAGGTCAAAAATGTCACAAAAAGATCAAAAATGTCACAAAAACGTTATACCGCGGTATGAGATAAAATATGTCACAAAAACGTTATACCGTGGTATGAGGTCAAAAATGTCACAAAAACGTCACACTGCGGGATGGTGTCAAAAATGTCACAAAAAGGTCATAACACGGTATGATGTCAAAAATGTCACAAAAACGTCAAACCGCGGGATGATGTCAAAAATGTCACAAAAATGTCACCACGGGATGAGGTCAAAAATGTCAGAAAAAAGTCATACCGCGGTATGAGGTCAAAAATGTCATAAAAAGGTCAAAAATGTCTCAAAAACGTCATACCGCGGGATGAGGTCAAAAATGTCACAAAAACGTCATAGCGCGAGATAAGGTCAAAAGTGTCACAAAAACGTCAAAGGGCGGGATGAGGTCAAACATGTCACAAAAATGTCATACCGCGGTATAAGGTCAAAATTGTCACAAAAACGTCATACCGCAAAAACGTCATAACAAACGGATGGGGTCAAAAATGTCACAAAACGTCATACGGCGGGATGATGTCAAAAATGTCACAAAAATTTCATACCGCGGAATGAGGTCAAAAATGTTCCAAAAAGGTCAAAAATGTCACAAAAACGTCATACCGCGGTCTGAGGTCAAAAACGTCACAAAAAGGTCAAAAATGTCAAAAACGTCATACCGCGGAATGATGTCAGAAAGGTCACAAAAACGTCATATCGCGGGATGAGGACAAAAATGTCACAAAAACGTCATACCGCGGGATGATGTCAAAAATGTCACAAAAATTTCATACCGCGGAATGAGGTCAAAAATGTTCCAAAAAGGTCAAAAATGTCACAAAAACGTCATACCGCGGAATGAGGTCAAAATTGTCACAAAAACGTCATACCGCAAAAACGTCATGACAAACGGATGAGGTCAAAAATATCACAAGAACGTCATACTGCGGGATCATGTCAAAAATGTCAAAAAGGTCAAAAATGTAACAAAAACGTCATAGCGCGGGTTGATGTCAAAAATGTCACAAAAATTTCATACCGCGGAATGAGGTCAAAAATGATCCAAAAAGGTCAAAAATGTCACAAAGAAGTCATGGAGCGGTATGACGTCAAAAATGTCACAAAAACGTCATACCGCAGTCTGAGGTCAAAAACGTCACAAAAAGGTCAAAAATATCACAAAAACGTCATACCGCGGGATCATGTAAAAAATGTCATAAAAAGGTCAAAAATGTCTCAAAAACGTCATACCGCGGGATGAGGTCAAAAATGTCACCAAAACGTCATATGGGATGAGGTCAAAAATGCCACAAAAACGTCATACCGCAGTATGAGGTCAGAAATGTCACAAAAAGGTCAAAGATGTCGCAAAAACGTCATATCGGGGTATGAGGTCAAAAATGTCACAAAAACTTCATACCGCGGTTTGAGGTCAAAAATGCCTAGAAAATGTCACACCGCGGGATGATGTAAAAAATTTCACAAAAACATCATACCACGGTATGATGTCAAAATTGTCACAAAAACGTCATACCACGGAAACGTCAAAAATGTCACAAAAACGTCATACCGCGGTATGAGGTGAAAAATGTCACAAAAACTTCATAGCGCGGGATGAGGTCAAAAGTCACACAAAAACGTCATATCGCGGGATAAGGTCAAAAATGTCACAAAAACGTCATACAGCGAGATGTCAAAAATGTCACAAAAAGGTCAAAAATGTCACAAAAACGTCATACCACGGTATGATGTCAAAAATGTCACAAAAACGTCATACCGCGTAATGATGTCAAAAACGTGACAAAAGTCACAAAAACGTCATACTGCGGTATGAGGTTAAAAATGTCGCAAAAACGTCATACCGCGGGATGAGGTCAAAAATGTCACAAAAACGTCATACCGCGGAATCATGCCAAAAATGTCACAAAATGGTCAAAAATGTCACAAAAACGTTTATACCGCGGGATGAGGTGAAAAATATCACAAAAACGTCATACTGCGGTATGAGGTCAAAAATGTCACATAAACGTCATACTGCGGAATGCTGTAACAAATGTCACCAAAAGGTCAAAAATGTCACAAAAACGTCATACCGCGTGATGAGGTCAAAAATGTCACAAAAACGTTATATGAGGTCAAAAATGTCAGAAAAACGTCATACCACAGTATGAGGTCAATAATCTCAGAAAAACGTCATACCGCAGGATGAGGTAAAAAATGCTTCAAAAACGTCATATGAGGTCAAAAATGTCACATAAAAGTCAAACCGCGGCATAAGGTCAAAAATGTCACAAAAAGGTCAAAGATGTCGCAAAAACGTCATATCGGGGTATGAGGTCAAAAATGTCACAAAAACTTCATACCGCGGTTTGAGGTCAAAAATGCCTAGAAAATGTCACACCGCGGGATGATGTCAAAAATGTCACAAAAACGTCATACCACGGTATGATGTCAAAATTGTCACAAAAACGTCATACCGCGGAATCATGTCAAAAATGACACAAAAACGTCATACCGCGGAATGAGGTCAAAAATGTCGCAAAAACGTCACACGGCGGGATGATGTCAAAAATGTCACAAAAACTTCATACCACGGTATGAGGTCAAAAATGTCACAAAAAGGTCCAAAATGTCACAAAAAAGTCATACCGCGGAATGACGTTTTTGTGACATTTTTGACTTCAGACCGCGGTATGATGTCAAAATCGTCACAAACAGTCAAAAATGTCACAAAAAGGTAAAAAATGTCACATAAAAGTCATACCGCGGTATGAGGTCAAAAATGTCACATAAAAGTCCGACCGTGGTAGAGGGTCAAAAATGTCACAAAAACGTCATACCGCGGGATAAGGTCAAAAATGTCACAAAAACGTCATACCGCGGGATGAGGTCAAAAATGTCACAAAAACGTCATACGGCGGGATGATGTCACAAAAAGGTCAAAAATGTCGCAAAAACGTCATACCGCTGTATGAGGTCAAAAATGTCACAAAAACGTGATACCGCGGTATGAGGTCAAAAATGTCACAAAAACATCATACGGCGGGATGATGTCAAAAGTGTCACAAAAAGGTAAAAAATGTCAAAAACGTCATACCACGGTATGATGTCAAAAATGTCAAAAACGTCATACCGCGGAATGATGTCAAAAATGTCACAAAAACGTCATATCGCGGGATGAGGTCAAAAATGTCACAAAAACGTCATACCGCGGTTTGAGGTCAAAAACGTCACAAAAGTCACAAAAACGTCATACCGCGGTATGAGGTCAAAAATGTCGCAAAAACGTCATACCGCGTGATGAGGTCAAAAATGTCACAAAAACGTCATACGGCGGGATGATGTCAAAAATGTCACAAAAATTTCATACCGCGGAATGAGGTCAAAAATGTTGCAAAAACGTCATACCGCGGTGTGAGGTCAAAAATGTCACAAAAACGTCAGACCGCGGAATGACGTGAAAAATGTCACAAAAAAGTCATACCGCTGGGTTAGGTCAAAAATGTCACAAAAACATCATGTCAAAAATGTCAAAAAAACGTCATACCGCCAGATGATATCAAAAATGTCACAAAAACGTCATGCAGCAGGATGAAGTCAAAAATGTCGTAAAAATGTCATTCCGTGGGATGAGGTCAAAAATGCCACAAAAACGTCATACCGCGGGATGATGTCAAAAATGTCACAAAAAGGTCAAAAATGTCAAAAAAGATCAAAAATGTCATAAAAAAGTCATACCGCAGTATGATGTCAAAAATGACACAAAAATTTCATACCGCAGTATGAGGTCAAAAATGTCACAAAAAGATCAAAAATGTCACAAAAACGTTATACCGCGGTATGAGATAAAATATGTCACAAAAACGTTATACCGTGGTATGAGGTCAAAAATGTCACAAAAACGTCACACTGCGGGATGGTGTCAAAAATGTCACAAAAAGGTCATAACACGGTATGATGTCAAAAATGTCACAAAAACGTCAAACCGCGGGATGATGTCAAAAATGTCACAAAAATGTCACCACGGGATGAGGTCAAAAATGTCAGAAAAAAGTCATACCGCGGTATGAGGTCAAAAATGTCATAAAAAGGTCAAAAATGTCTCAAAAACGTCATACCGCGGGATGAGGTCAAAAATGTCACAAAAACGTCATAGCGCGAGATAAGGTCAAAAGTGTCACAAAAACGTCAAAGGGCGGGATGAGGTCAAACATGTCACAAAAATGTCATACCGCGGTATAAGGTCAAAATTGTCACAAAAACGTCATACCGCAAAAACGTCATAACAAACGGATGGGGTCAAAAATGTCACAAAAACGTCATACGGCGGGATGATGTCAAAAATGTCACAAAAATTTCATACCGCGGAATGAGGTCAAAAATGTTCCAAAAAGGTCAAAAACGTCACAAAAAGGTCAAAAATGTCAAAAACGTCATACCGCGGAATGATGTCAGAAAGGTCACAAAAACGTCATATCGCGGGATGAGGACAAAAATGTCACAAAAACGTCATACCGCGGGATGATGTCAAAAATGTCACAAAAATTTCATACCGCGGAATGAGGTCAAAAATGTTCCAAAAAGGTCAAAAATGTCACAAAAACGTCATACCGCGGAATGAGGTCAAAATTGTCACAAAAACGTCATACCGCAAAAACGTCATGACAAACGGATGATGTCAAAAATATCACAAGAACGTCATACTGCGGGATCATGTCAAAAATGTCAAAAAGGTCAAAAATGTAACAAAAACGTCATAGCGCGGGTTGATGTCAAAAATGTCACAAAAATTTCATACCGCGGAATGAGGTCAAAAATGATCCAAAAAGGTCAAAAATGTCACAAAGAAGTCATGGAGCGGTATGACGTCAAAAATGTCACAAAAACGTCATACCGCAGTCTGAGGTCAAAAACGTCACAAAAACGTCATACCGCAGTATGAGGTCAGAAATGTCACAAAAAGGTCAAAGATGTCGCAAAAACGTCATATCGGGGTATGAGGTCAAAAATGTCACAAAAACTTCATACCGCGGTTTGAGGTCAAAAATGCCTAGAAAATGTCACACCGCGGGATGATGTAAAAAATTTCACAAAAACATCATACCACGGTATGATGTCAAAATTGTCACAAAAACGTCATACCGCGGAAACGTCAAAAATGTCACAAAAACGTCATACCGCGGTATGAGGTGAAAAATGTCACAAAAACTTCATAGCGCGGGATGAGGTCAAAAGTCACACAAAAACGTCAAAAATGCCACAAAAACGTCATACCGCGGGATGAGGTAAACAATGTCACAAAAACGTTATACCGCGGTATGATGTCAAAAATGTCACAAAAAGGTCAAAAATGTCACAAAAACGTCATACCACGGTATGATGTCAAAAATGTCACAAAAACGTCATACCGCGTAATGATGTCAAAAACGTGACAAAAGTCACAAAAACGTCATACTGCGGTATGAGGTTAAAAATGTCGCAAAAATCAAAAATATCACAAAAACGTCTCATCAAAAAAATGTCGGTCAAAAATGTCTCAAAAACGTCATACCGCGGGATGAGGTCAAAAATGTCACCAAAACGTCATATGGGATGAGGTCAAAAATGCCACAAAAACGTCATACCGCGGAATGAGGTCAAAAATGTCCCAAAAAGGTCAAAAATGTCAACAAAAAGTCAAAGCGGTATGAAGTCAAAAATGTCACAAAAACGTCATACTGCGGTTTGAGGTCAAAAACGTCACAAAAAGGTCAAAAACGTCACAAAAAGGTCAAAAATGTAACAAAAATTTCATACCGCGGTATGAGGTCAAAAATCTCAGAAAAAGGTCATACCGCGGGATGAGGTAAAAAATTTCACAAAAACGGTATAATGCGGTATGAGGTCAAAAATGTCACAAAAGGGTCAAAAATGTCGCAAAAACGTCATACCGCGGTGTGAGGTCAAAAATGTCACAAAAACGTCAGACCGCGGAATGACGTGAAAAATGTCACAAAAAAGTAATACCGCTGGGTTAGGTCAAAAATGTCACAAAAACATCATGTAGCAGGATGAAGTCAAAAATGTCGTAAAAATGTCATTCCGTGGGATGAGGTCAAAAATGCCACAAAAACGTCATACCGCGGGATGAGGTCAACAATGTCACAAAAACGTTACACCGCGGTATGATGTCAAAAATGTCACAAAAAGGTCAAAAATGTCACAAAAAGATCAAAAATGTCATAAAAAAGTCATACCGCAGTATGATGTCAAAAATGACACAAAAATTTCATACCGCAGTATGAGGTCAAAAATGTCACAAAAAGGTCAAAAATGCCACAAAAACGTCATACCGCGGGATGAGGTAAACAATGTCACAAAAACGTTATACCGCGGTATGATGTCAAAAATGTCACAAAAAGGTCAAAAATGTCACAAAAAGATCAAAAATGTCATAAAAAAGTGATACCGCGGTATGATGTCAAAAATGTCACAAAAAGATCAAAAATGTCACAAAAAAGTCATACCGCGGTATGATGTCAAAAATGACACAAAAATTTCACACCGCAGTATGAGGTCAAAAATGTCACAAAAAGGTCAAAAATGTCACAAAAACGTCATACCGCGGCATGAGGTCAAAAATGTCACAAAAACGTCATACCGTGGTATGAGGTCAAAAATGTCACAAAAACGTCATACCGCGGCATGAGGTCAAAAATGTCACAAAAAGGTCAAAAATGTCACAAAAACGTTATACCGCGGTATGAAATAAAATATGTCACAAAAACGTTATACCGTGGTATGAGGTCAAAAATGTCACAAAAACGTCACACTGCGGAATGGTGTCAAAAATGTCACAAAAAGGTCATAACACGGTATGATGTCAAAAATGTCACAAAAACGTCAAACCGCGGGATGATGTCAAAAATGTCACAAAAATGTCATACCGCGGTATGAGGTCAAAAATGTCATAAAAACTTCATACCGCGGAACGAGGTCAAAAATGTTCCAAAAAGGTCAAAAATGTCACAAAAACGTCATACCGCGGTCTGAGGTCAAAAACGTCACAAAAAGGTCAAAAATGTCAAAAACGTCATACCGCGGAATGATGTCAGAAAGGTCACAAAAACATCATATCGCGGGATGAGGACAAAAATGTCACAAAAACGTCATCCCGCAGTTTGAGGTCAAAAACGTTACAAAAGTCACAAAAACGTCATACCGCGGTATGAGGTCAATAATGTCGCAAAAACATCATTCCGCGTGATGAGGTCAAAAATGTCACAAAAACGTCATACGGCGGGATGATGTCAAAAATGTCACAAAAATTTCATACCGCGGAATGAGGTCAAAAATGTTCCAAAAAGGTCAAAAATGTCACAAAAACGTCATACCGCGGAATGAGGTCAAAATTGTCACAAAAACGTCATACCGCAAAAACGTCATGACAAACGGATGAGGTCAAAAATATCACAAGAACGTCATACTGCGGGATCATGTCAAAAATGTCAAAAAGGTCAAAAATGTAACAAAAACGTCATAGCGCGGGTTGATGTCAAAAATGTCACAAAAATTTCATGCCGCGGAATGAGGTCAAAAATGATCCAAAAAGGTCAAAAATGTCACAAAGAAGTCATGGAGCGGTATGACGTCAAAAATGTCACAAAAACGTCATGCCGCAGTCTGAGGTCAAAAACGTCACAAAAAGGTCAAAAATATCACAAAAACGTCATACCGCGGGATCATGTAAAAAATGTCATAAAAAGGTCAAAAATGTCTCAAAAACGTCATACCGCGGGATGAGGTCAAAAATGTCACCAAAACTTCATACGGGATGAGGTCAAAAATGCCACAAAAACGTCATATCGCGGAATGAGGTCAAAAATGTCCCAAAAAGGTCAAAAATGTCAACAAAAAGTCAAAGCGGTATGAAGTCAAAAATGTCACAAAAACGTCATACTGCGGTTTGAGGTCAAAAACGTCACAAAAAGGTCAAAAACGTCACAAAAAGGTCAAAAATGTAACAAAAATTTCATACCGCGGTATGAGGTCAAAAATCTCAGAAAAAGGTCATACCGCGGGATGAGGTAAAAAATTTCACAAAAACGGTATAATGCGGTATGAGGTCAAAAATGTCACAAAAGGGTCAAAAATGTCGCAAACACGTCATACCGCGGTATGAGGTCAAAAATGTCACAAAAACATCAGACCGCGGGATGATGTCAAAAATGTCACAAAAACGTCACAACGCGGGATGATGTCAAAAATGTCAGAAAAACGTCATGCCACAGGATGATATCAAAAATGTCACAAAAATTTCATACCGCGGTATGAGGTCAAAAATGTCACAAAAACGTCATACCGCAGAATGAGGTCAAAATTTTAATAAGAAGGTCAAAAATGTCGCAAAAACGTCATACCGCGGTATGAGGTCAAAAATGTCACAAAAACGTCATATGAGGTCAAAAATGTCACAAAAACGTCATACCGCGGTTTGAGGTCAAAAACGTCACAAAAGTCACAAAAACGTCATACCGCGGTATGAGGTCAAAAATGTCACAAAAACGTCATACCGCGTGATGAGGTCAAAAATGTCACAAAAACGTCATACGGCGGGATGATGTCAAAAATGTCACAAAAATTTCATACTGCGGAATGAGGTCAAAAATGTCGCAAAAACGTCATACCACGGTGTGAGGTCAAAAATGTCACAAAAACGTCATACCGCGGTATGAGGTCAAAAATGTCACAAAAACGTCATACCGCGTGATGAGGTCAAAAATGTCACAAAAACGTCATACGGCGGGATGATGTCAAAAATGTCACAAAAATTTCATACTGCGGAATGAGGTCAAAAATGTCGCAAAAACGTCATACCGCGGTGTGAGGTCAAAAATGTCACAAAAACGTCAGACCGCGGAATGACGTGAAAAATGTCACAAAAAAGTCATACCGCCGGGTTAGGTCAAAAATGTCACAAAAACATCATGTCAAAAATTTCAAACAAACGTCATACCGCCAGATGATATCAAAAATGTCACAAAAACGTCATGCAGCAGGATGAAGTCAAAAATGTCGTAAAAATGTCATTCCGTGGGATGAGGTCAAAAATGCCAGAAAAACGTCATACCGCGGGATGAGGTCAACAATGTCACAAAAACGTCATTCCGCGGAATCATGTCAAAAATGTCACAAAAAGGTCAAAAATGTCACAAAAAGATCAAAAATGTCATAAAAAAGTTATACCGCAGTATGATGTCAAAAATGACACAAAAATTTCATACCGCGGGATGAGGTCAAAAATGTCACAAAAAGGTCAAAAATGCCACAAAAACGTCATACCTCGGGATGAGGTAAACAATGTCACAAAAACGTTATACCGCGGTACGATGTCAAAAATGTCACAAAAAGGTCAAAAATGTCACAAAAAGATCAAAAATGTCATAAAAAAGTGATACCGCGGTATGATGTAAAAAATGTCACAAAAAGATCAAAAATGTCACAAAAAAGTCATACCGCGGTATGATGTCAAAAATGACACAAAAATTTCATACCGCAGTATGAGGTCAAAAATGTCACAAAAAGGTCAAAAATGTCACAAAAACGTCATACCGCGGCATGAGGTCAAAAATGTCACAAAAACGTCATACCGCGGCATGAGGTCAAAAATGTCACAAAAGTCACAAAAACGTCATACCGCGGTATGAGGTCAAAAATGTCACAAAAACGTCATACCGCGTGATGAGGTCAAAAATGTCACAAAAACGTCATACGGCGGGATGATGTCAAAAATGTCACAAAAATTTCATACTGCGGAATGAGGTCAAAAATGTCGCAAAAACGTCATACTGCGGTGTGAGGTCAAAAATGTCACAAAAACGTCAGACCGCGGAATGACGTGAAAAATGTCACAAAAAAGTCATACCGCCGGGTTAGGTCAAAAATGTCACAAAAATTTCATACCGCGGTATGATGTAAAAAATGTCACAAAAAGATCAAAAATGTCACAAAAAAGTCATACCGCGGTATGATGTCAAAAATGACACAAAAATTTCATACCGCAGTATGAGGTCAAAAATGTCACAAAAAGGTCAAAAATGTCACAAAAACGTCATACCGCGGCATGAGGTCAAAAATGTCACAAAAACGTCATACCGCGGCATGAGGTCAAAAATGTCACAAAAGTCACAAAAACGTCATACCGCGGTATGAGGTCAAAAATGTCACAAAAACGTCATACCGCGTGATGAGGTCAAAAATGTCACAAAAACGTCATACGGCGGGATGATGTCAAAAATGTCACAAAAATATCATACTGCGGAATGAGGTCAAAAATGTCGCAAAAACGTCATACTGCGGTGTGAGGTCAAAAATGTCACAAAAACGTCAGACCGCGGAATGACGTGAAAAATGTCACAAAAAAGTCATACCGCCGGGTTAGGTCAAAAATGTCACAAAAACATCATGTCAAAAATTTCAAACAAACGTCATACCGCCAGATGATATCAAAAATGTCACAAAAACGTCATGCAGCAGGATGAAGTCAAAAATGTCGTAAAAATGTCATTCCGTGGGATGAGGTCAAAAATGCCAGAAAAACGTCATACCGCGGGATGAGGTCAACAATGTCACAAAAACGTCATTCCGCGGAATCATGTCAAAAATGTCACAAAAAGGTCAAAAATGTCACAAAAAGATCAAAAATGTCATAAAAAAGTTATACCGCAGTATGATGTCAAAAATGACACAAAAATTTCATACCGCAGTATGAGGTCAAAAATGTCACAAAAAGGTCAAAAATGCCACAAAAACGTCATACCTCGGGATGAGGTAAACAATGTCACAAAAACGTTATACCGCGGTATGATGTCAAAAATGTCACAAAAAGGTCAAAAATGTCACAAAAAGATCAAAAATGTCATAAAAAAGTGATACCGCGGTATGATGTAAAAAATGTCACAAAAAGATCAAAAATGTCACAAAAAAGTCATACCGCGGTATGATGTCAAAAATGACACAAAAATTTCATACCGCAGTATGAGCCAAAAATGTCACAAAAAGGTCAAAAATGTCACAAAAACGTCATACCGTGGTATGAGGTCAAAAATGTCACAAAAACGTCATACCGCGGCATGAGGTCAAAAATGTCACAAAAAGGTCAAAAATGTCTCTTAAACGTCATATCGCGGTATGAGGTAGAAAATGTCACATAAATGTCATACCGCGGAATGATGTCAAAAATGTCACCAAAAGGTCAAAAATGTCACAAAGATGTTATACCGCGGTATGAGAAAAAATATGTCACAAAGACGTTATACCGTGGTATGAGGTCAAAAATGTCACAAAAACGTCACACTGCGGGATGGTGTCAAAAATGTCACAAAAAGGTCATAACACGGTATGATGTCAAAAATGTCACAAAAACGTCAAACCGCGGGATGATGTCAAAAATGTCACAAAAATGTCATACCGCGGTATGAGGTCAAAAATGTCACAAAAACGTCATACGGCGGGATGATGTCAAAAATGTCATAAAAATTTCATACCGCGGAATGAGGTCAAAAATGTTCCAAAAAGGTCAAAAATGTCACAAAAACGTCATACCGCGGTCTGAGGTCAAAAACGTCACAAAAAGGTCAAAAATGTCAAAAACGTCATACCGCGGAATGATGTCAGAAAGGTCACAAAAACATCATATCGCGGGATGAGGACAAAAATGTCACAAAAACGTCATACCGCGGTTTGAGGTCAAAAACGTCACAAAAGTCACAAAAACGTCATACCGCGGTATGAGGTCAATAATGTCGCAAAAACATCATTCCGCGTGATGAGGTCAAAAATGTCACAAAAACGTCATACGGCGGGATGATGTCAAAAATGTCACAAAAATTTCATACCGCGGAATGAGGTCAAAAATGTTCCAAAAAGGTCAAAAATGTCACAAAAACGTCATACCGCGGAATGAGGTCAAAATTGTCACAAAAACGTCATACCGCAAAAACGTCATGACAAACGGATGAGGTCAAAAATATCACAAGAACGTCATACTGCGGGATCATGTCAAAAATGTCAAAAAGGTCAAAAATGTAACAAAAACGTCATAGCGCGGGTTGATGTCAAAAATGTCACAAAAATTTCATACCGCGGAATGAGGTTAAAAATGATCCAAAAAGGTCATACCGCAGTCTGAGGTCAAAAACGTCACAAAAAGGTCAAAAATATCACAAAAACGTCATACCGCGGGATCATGTCAAAAATGTCATAAAAAAGGGTTGCCGTATAGCTCACTGAGTTAAGGCGTTACCACGTGGGCGCAGGTCGCCAGCAGCTGGTCGTGAGTTCAAGTCCGGCTCACGACCCTTTGCTGCATGTCTCTCTCCTCTCTACCCCCTTTCACCCTGTCTATCAATAAAGCTTCAAAAATCTCCCCCAGAAAAATTAATTAAATAAAAATGTCATAAAAAGGTCATACCGCAGTCTGAGGTCAAAAACGTCACAAAAAGGTCAAAAATATCACAAAAACGTCATACCGCGGGATCATGTCAAAAATGTCATAAAAAGGTCAAAAATGTCTCAAAAACGTCATACCGCGGGATGAGGTCAAAAATGTCACCAAAACGTCATACGGGATGAGGTCAAAAATGCCACAAAAACGTCATACCGCGGAATGAGGTCAAAAATGTCCCAAAAAGGTCAAAAATGTCAACAAAAAGTCAAAGCGGTATGAAGTCAAAAATGTCACAAAAACGTCATACTGCGGTTTGAGGTCAAAAACGTCACAAAAAGGTCAAAAACGTCACAAAAAGGTCAAAAATGTAACAAAAATTTCATACCGCGGTATGAGGTCAAAAATCTCAGAAAAAGGTCATACTGCGGGATGAGGTAAAAAATTTCACAAAAACGGTATAATGCGGTATGAGGTCAAAAATGTCACAAAAGCGTCAAAAATGTCGCAAACACGTCATACTGCGGGATCATGTCAAAAATGTCATAAAAAGGTCAAAAATGTCTCAAAAACGTCATACCGCGGGATGAGGTCAAAAATGTCACCAAAACATCATACGGGATGAGGTCAAAAATGCCACAAAAACGTCATACCGCGGAATGAGGTCAAAAATGTCCCAAAAAGGTCAAAAATGTCAACAAAAAGTCAAAGCGGTATGAAGTCAAAAATGTCACAAAAACGTCATACTGCGGTTTGAGGTCAAAAACGTCACAAAAAGGTCAAAAACGTCACAAAAAGGTCAAAAATGTAACAAAAATTTCATACCGCGGTATGAGGTCAAAAATCTCAGAAAAAGGTCATACCGCGGGATGAGGTAAAAAATTTCACAAAAACGGTATAATGCGGTATGAGGTCAAAAATGTCACAAAAGGGTCAAAAATGTCGCAAACACGTCATACCGCGGTATGAGGTCAAAAATGTCACAAAAACATAAGACCGCGGGATGATGTCAAAAATGTCACAAAAACGTCACAACGCGGGATGATGTCAAAAATGTCAGAAAAACGTCATGCCACAGGATGATATCAAAAATGTCACAAAAATTTCATACCGCGGTATGAGGTCAAAAATGTCACAAAAACGTCATACCGCAGAATGAGGTCAAAATTGTAATAAGAAGGTCAAAAATGTCGCAAAAACGTCATACCGCGGTATGAGGTCAACAATGTCACAAAAACGTCATACCGCGGTTTGAGGTCAAAAACGTCACAAAAGTCACAAAAACGTCATACCGCGGTATGAGGTCAAAAATGTCGCAAAAACGTCATACCGCGTGATGAGGTCAAAAATGTCACAAAAACGTCATATGGCGGGATGATGTCAAAAATGTCACAAAAATTTCATACCGCGGAATGAGGTCAAAAATGTCGCAAAAACGTCATACCGCGGTGTGAGGTCAAAAATGTCACAAAAACGTCAGACCGCGGAATGACGTGAAAAATGTCACAAAAAAGTCATACCGCCGGGGTAGGTCAAAAATGTCACAAAAACATCATGTCAAAAATGTCAAAAAAACGTCATACCGCCAGATGATATCAAAAATGTCACAAAAACGTCATGCAGCAGGATGAAGTCAAAAATGTCGTAAAAATGTCATTCCGTGGGATGAGGTCAACAATGTCACAAAAACGCTACACCGCGGTATGATGTCAAAAATGTCACAAAAAGGTCAAAAATGTCACAAAAAGATCAAAAATGTCATAAAAAAGTCATACCGCAGTATGATGTCAAAAATGACACAAAAATTTCATACCGCAGTATGAGGTCAAAAATGTCACAAAAAGGTCAAAAATGCCACAAAAACGTCATACCTCGGGATGAGGTAAACAATGTCACAAAAACGTTATACCGCGGTATGATGTCAAAAATGTCACAAAAAGGTCAAAAATGTCACAAAAAGATCAAAAATGTCATAAAAAAGTGATACCGCGGTATGATGTCAAAAATGTCACAAAAAGATCAAAAATGTCACAAAAAAGTCATACTGCGGTATGATGTCAAAAATGACACAAAAATTTCATACCGCAGTATGAGGTCAAAAATGTCACAAAAAGGTCAAAAATGTCACAAAAACGTCATACCGTGGTATGAGGTCAAAAATGTCACAAAAACGTCATACCGCGGCATGAGGTCAAAAATGTCACAAAAAGGTCAAAAATGTCTCTTAAACGTCATATCGCGGTATGAGGTAGAAAATGTCACATAAATGTCATACCGCGGAATGATGTCAAAAATGTCACCAAAAGGTCAAAAATGTCACAAAGATGTTATACCGCGGTATGAGAAAAAATATGTCGCAAAGACGTTATACCGTGGTATGAGGTCAAAAATGTCACAAAAACGTCACACTGCGGGATGGTGACAAAAATGTCACAAAAAGGTCATAACACGGTATGATGTCAAAAATGTCACAAAAACGTCAAACCGCGGGATGATGTAAAAAATGTCACAAAAATGTCATACCGCGGTATGAGGTCAAAAATGTCACAAAAACGTCATACGGCGGGATGATGTCAAAAATGTCATAAAAATTTCATACCGCGGAATGAGGTCAAAAATGTTCCAAAAAGGTCAAAAATGTCACAAAAACGTCATACCGCGGTCTGAGGTCAAAAACGTCACAAAAAGGTCAAAAATGTCAAAAACGTCATACCGCGGAATGATGTCAGAAAGGTCACAAAAACATCATATCGCGGGATGAGGACAAAAATGTCACAAAAACGTCATCCCGCAGTTTGAGGTCAAAAACGTTACAAAAGTCACAAAAACGTCATACCGCGGTATGAGGTCAATAATGTCGCAAAAACATCATTCCGCGTGATGAGGTCAAAAATGTCACAAAAACGTCATACGGCGGGATGATGTCAAAAATGTCACAAAAATTTCATACCGCGGAATGAGGTCAAAAATGTTCCAAAAAGGTCAAAAATGTCACAAAAACGTCATACCGCGGAATGAGGTCAAAATTGTCACAAAAACGTCATACCGCAAAAACGTCATGACAAACGGATGAGGTCAAAAATATCACAAGAACGTCATACTGCGGGATCATGTCAAAAATGTCAAAAAGGTCAAAAATGTAACAAAAACGTCATAGCGCGGGTTGATGTCAAAAATGTCACAAAAATTTCATACCGCGGAATGAGGTTAAAAATGATCCAAAAAGGTCATACCGCAGTCTGAGGTCAAAAACGTCACAAAAAGGTCAAAAATATCACAAAAACGTCATACCGCGGGATCATGTCAAAAATGTCATAAAAAGGTCATACCGCAGTCTGAGGTCAAAAACGTCACAAAAAGGTCAAAAATATCACAAAAACGTCATACCGCGGGATCATGTCAAAAATGTCATAAAAAGGTCAAAAATGTCTCAAAAACGTCATACCGCGGGATGAGGTCAAAAATGTCACCAAAACGTCATACGGGATGAGGTCAAAAATGCCACAAAAACGTCATACCGCGGAATGAGGTCAAAAATGTCCCAAAAAGGTCAAAAATGTCAACAAAAAGTCAAAGCGGTATGAAGTCAAAAATGTCACAAAAAGGTCAAAAACGTCACAAAAAGGTCAAAAATGTAACAAAAATTTCATACCGCGGTATGAGGTCAAAAATCTCAGAAAAAGGTCATACCGCGGGATGAGGTAAAAAATTTCACAAAAACGGTGTAATGCGGTATGAGGTCAAAAATGTCACAAAAGCGTCACAACGCGGGATGATGTCAAAAATGTCACAAAAACGTCACAACGCGGGATGATGTCAAAAATGTCAGAAAAACGTCATACCACAGGATGATATCAAAAATGTCACAAAAATTTCATACCGCGGTATGAGGTCAAAAATGTCACAAAAACGTCATACCGCAGAATGAGGTCAAAATTGTAATAAGAAGGTCAAAAATGTCGCAAAAACGTCATACCGCGGTATGAGGTCAAAAATGTCACAAAAACGTCATATGAGGTAAAAAATGTCACAAAAACGTCATACCGCGGGATGAGGTCAAAAATGTCACAAAAACGTCATACGGCGGGATGATGTCAAAAATGTCACAAAAATTTCATACCGCGGTATGAGGTCAAAAATGTCACAAAAAGATCAAAAATGTCACAAAAACGTCATACAGCGGTATGATGTCAAAAATGTCACAAAAACGTCATACCGCGAAATGTCGTCAAAAATGTCACAAAAACGTCATACCGCGGGATAATGTCAAAAGGGTCATAAACAGGTCAAAACTGTCTCAAAAACGTCATACCGCGGAATGAGGTCAAAAATGTTCCAAAAAGGTCAAAAATGTCACAAAAAAGTCATAAAGTGGTATATGGTCAAAAATGTCACAAAAACGTCATACAGCGGAATGAGGCCAAAAACGTCACAAAAAGGTCAAAAATGTCACAAAAAGGTCAAAAATGTCACATAAAAGTCATACCGCGGTATGAGGTCAAGAATGTCACAAAAACGTCATACCGCGGTATGGGGTCAAAAATGTCACAAAAACGTCATACCGCGGGATGAGGTCAAAAATGTCACAAAAACGTCATACCGCGGGATGACGTAAGCAATATCATAAAAATTTCATACCGCGGGATGAGGTCAAGAATGTCACAAAAACGTCATACCGCGGTATGAGGTCAAAAATGTCACAAAAACGTCATATCGCGGAATGAGGTCAAAAACGTCACTATAGTCACAAAAACGTCATACCGCGGGATGAGGTCAAAAATGTCACAAAAAAATCATAAAGCGGTATGAAGTCAAAAATATCACAAAAACGTCATACCGCGGTATCAGGTCAAAAACATCACAAACAGGTCAAAAATGTCACAAAAAGGTCAAAAATGTCGCTTAAAAGTCATACCGCAGTATGAGGTCAAAAATATCAGAAAAAGGTCAGACCGCGGGATGAGGTCAAAAATCTCAGAAAAAGGTCATACCGCGGTATGAAGTCAAAAATGTCACAAAAAGGTCAAAAATGTAACAAAAACGTCATACCGCGGGAGGAGGTCAAATTGTCACAAAAACGTCATACCGCGGGATGATGTCAAAAATGTCACAAAAATATCATACCGCGGTATGAGGTCAAAAATGTCACACAAAGGTCAAAAATGTCACAAAAACGTCATACAGCGGTGTGAGGTCAAAAATGTCACAAAAACGTCAAAAATGTCTCAAAAACGTCATACCGCGGAATCATGTCAAAATGTCACAAAAAGGTCAAAAATGTCACAAAAACGTAATACCGCGGTATGAGGTAAAAAATGTCACAAAAACGTCATACCGCGGGATCATGTCAAAAATGTCATAAAAAGGTCAAAAATGTCTCAAAAACATCATACCGCGGGATGAGATCAAAAATGTCACAAAAACATCATACCGCGGGATGAGGTCAAAAATGTCACAAAAAGGTCATGCCGCGGGATGAGGTCAAAAATGCCTCAAAAACATCACACTGCGGGATGATGTCAAAAATGTCACAAAAAGGTCAAAACTGTCTCAAAAACGTGACACCGCGGTATGAGGTCAAAAATGTCACAAAAACGTCATACCGCGGGATGAGGTCAAAAATGTCAGAAAATCGTCATACCGCGGGATTGAGTCAAAAATGTCACAAAACCGTCATACGGCGGGATGATGTCAAAAATGTCACAAAAAGGTCAAAAATTTCTCAAAAACATCATTCCACGGTATGAGGTCAAAAATGTAAAAAAACGTCATACCGCGGGATGAGGTCAAAAATGTAACAAAAAGGTCAAAAATGTCACAAAAACGTCAATCCGCGGGATGAGGTCAAAAATGTCACAAAAAAATCATAAAGCGGTATGAAGTCAACAATATCACAAAAACGTCATATCGCGGTATGATGTCAAAAATATCACAAAAAGGTCATACCGCCTGATGAGGTTAAAAATGTCACAGAAATGTCACAAAAACGTCATACCGCCTGTTGAGGTTTAAAATGTCACAAAAATGTCATAGCGCCGGATGAGGTCAAAAATGTCACAAAAATTATATATCGCGGGAAGAGGTCAAAAATTTCACAAAAATTTCACACCGCGGAATGATGTCAAAAATGTCACAAAGATGTCATACCGCCGGATGAGGTCGAAAATGTCACAAAAACGTCATACCGCGGTATGAGTTCAAAAATGTCACAAAAACGTAATACCGCGGGATGAGGTCAAAAATGTCATAAAAATGTCATACCGCCGGATGAGGTAAAAAATGTCACAAGAATTTCAAACCACGGAATGAGGTCAAAAATGTCACAGACGTCACAAAAACGTCATGCCGCCTGATGAGGTCAAGAATGTCACAAATAGGTCAAAAATGTCACAAAAACGTCATACCGTCGTGTGAGGTCAAAAATGTCACAAAAAGGTCAAAAATGTCACAAAAACGTTATAGCGCGGTATGAGGTCAAAAATGTCACAAAAAGGTCAAAAATGTCACAAGAACGTTATACCACGGTATTAGGTCAAAAATGTCACAAAAACGTTATACCGCAGGATGAGGTCAAAAATGTCACAAAAACATTACACTGCGGGATGTCGTCAAAAATGTCATAAAAAGATCAAAAATGTCACAAAAATGTCATACCGCAGGATGTCAAAAATGTCACAAAAACGTAATACTGCGGTATGAGGTTAAAAATGTCACAAAAATTTCAAAAATGTCACAAAAACGTCATACCACGGTATGAGGTCAAACATTTCACAAAAATGTTACACCGCCGGATGAGGTCAAAAATGTCACAAAAATGTCATACCACGGGATGATGTCAAAAATGTCGCAAAAATGTCATACCGCGGAATGAGGTCGAAAATGTCACAAAAACGTCATACCACCTGATGAGGTTAAAAATGTCACAAAAAGGTCAAAAATGTCACAAAAACGTCATACCGCGGAATGATGTCAAAAATTGCAGAAAAGGGTCAAAAATAACGGAAAAATGTCATGCCGCGGAATGATGTCGAAAATGTCACAAAGATGTCATACCTCGGTATGAGATCAAAAATGTCACAAAAATGTCAAAAATGTCACAAAAATGTCATACCGCCTGATGAGGTCAAAAATGTCACAAAAATTTCATACCGTGGTATGAGGTCAAAAATGTCACAAAAAGGTCAAAAATGTCACAAAAACGTCATACCGTGGTATGAGGTCAAAAATATCACAAAAATGTCAAAAATGACTCAAAAACATCATACCGTCGTATGAGGTAAAAAATGTCACAAAAAGGTCAAAAATGTCACAAAGAGGTCATACCGCGGCATTAGGTCAAAAATTTCACAAAAATGTTACACCGTGGGATGAGGTCAAAAATGTCTCAAAAACGTCATAACGCTGTACGAGGTCAAAAATGTCACAAAAAGGTCAAAAATGTCACAAAAAGGTCAAAAGTGTCGCAAAAACGTCATACCGGGGTATGAGGTCAAAAATGTCACAAAAACGTTATACCGCGGTATGAGGTCAAAAATGTCACAAAAACGTCATCCGGCGGTATGAGGTCAAAAACGTCACAAAAAGGTCAAAAATGTCACGAAAACGTCATACCATGGTATGAGGTCAAAAATGTCACGAAAACAAAATGTCACGAAAATGTCATACCGCGGTATGAGGTCAAAAATGTCACAGAAATTTCCTACCGTGGTATGAGGTCAAAAATCTCAGAAAAAGGTCATACCGCGGTATGAGGTCAAAAATGTCACAAAAAGGTAAAAAATGTCGCAAAAACGTCATACCACGGTATGAGGTCAAACATTTCACAAAAATGTAACACCGCCGGATGAGGTCAAAAATGTCACAAAAACGTCATAGGCAAGATGATGTCAAAAATGTCATAAAACGGTCAAAAATGTCTCAAAAACGTCATACCGCGGGATGAGGTCAAAAATGTCACAAAAACGTCATACCGCGGGATGAGGTCAAAAATGTTCCAAAAAGGTGAAAAATGTCACAAAAAAGTCAAAGCGGTATGCAGTCAAAAATGTCACAAAAACGTCATACCGCACTATGAGGTCAAAAACGTCACAAAACGGTCAAAAATGTCACAAGAATTTCAAACCACGGAATGAGGTCAAAAATGTCACAAACGTCACAAAAACGTCATGCCGCCTGATGAGGTCAAGAATGTCACAAATAGGTCAAAAATGTCACAAAAACGTCATACCGTCGTGTGAGGTCAAAAATGTCACAAAAAGGTCAAAAATGTCACAAAAAGGTCAAAAATGTCACAAGAACGTTATACCGCGGTATTAGGTCAAAAATGTCACAAAAACGTTATACCGCAGGATGAGGTCAAAAATGTCACAAAAACATTACACTGCGGGATGTCGTCAAAAATGACATAAAAAGATCAAAAATGTCACAAAAACGTCATACCGCAGGATGTCAAAAATGTCACAAAAACGTAATACTGCGGTATGAGGTTAAAAATGTCACAAAAATTTTAAAAAATGTCACAAAAACGTCATACCACGGTATGAGGTCAAACATTTCACAAAAATGTTACACCGCCGGATGAGGTCAAAAATGTCACAAAAATGTCATACCACGGGATGATGTCAAAAATGTCGCAAAAATGTCATACCGCGGAATGAGGTCGAAAATGTCACAAAAACGTCATACCACCTGATGAGGTTAAAAATGTCACAAAAAGGTCAAAAATGTCACAAAAACGTCATACCGCGGAATGATGTCAAAAATTGCAGAAAAGGGTCAAAAATAACGGAAAAATGTCATGCCGCGGAATGATGTCGAAAATGTCACAAAGATGTCATACCTCGGTATGAGATCAAAAATGTCACAAAAATGTCAAAAATGTCACAAAAATGTCATACCGCCTGATGAGGTCAAAAATGTCACAAAAATTTCATACCGTGGTATGAGGTCAAAAATGTCACAAAAAGGTCAAAAATGTCACAAAAACGTCATACCGTGGTATGAGGTCAAAAATATCACAAAAATGTCAAAAATGACTCAAAAACATCATACCGTCGTATGAGGTAAAAAATGTCACAAAAAGGTCAAAAATGTCACAAAGAGGTCATACCGTGGCATTAGGTCAAAAATTTCACAAAAATGTTACACCGTGGGATGAGGTCAAAAATGTCTCAAAAACGTCATAACGCTGTATGAGGTCAAAAATGTCACAAAAAGGTCAAAAGTGTCGCAAAAACGTCATACCGGGGTATGAGGTAAAAATGTCACAAAAACGTTATGCCGCGGTATGAGGTCAAAAATGTCAAAAAAACGTCATCCGGCGGTATGAGGTCAAAAACGTCACAAAAAGGTCAAAAATGTCACGAAAATGTCATACCGCGGTATGAGGTCAAAAATGTCACAAAAAAGTCATACCGCGGGATGATGTCAAAAATGCCTCAAAAACGTCATACCGCGGGATGATGTCAAAAATGTCACAAAAACGTAATACCGCGGTATGAGGTCAAAAATGTGACAAAAATTTCAAAAATGTCACAAAAACGTCAAACCACGGTATGAGGTCAAACATTTCACAAAAATGTAACACCGCCGGATGAGGTCAAAAATGTCACAAAAACGTCATAGGCAAGATGATGTCAAAAATGTCATAAAACGGTCAAAAATGTCTCAAAAACGTCATACCGCGGGATGAGGTCAAAAATGTCACAAAAACGTCATACCGCGGGATGAGGTCAAAAATGTTCCAAAAAGGTCAAAAATGTCACAAAAAAGTCAAAGCGGTATGCAGTCAAAAATGTCACAAAAACGTCATACCGCACTATGAGGTCAAAAACGTCACAAAACGGTCAAAAATGTCACAAAAAGGTCAAAAATGTCACATAAAAGTCATACCGCGGTATGAGGTCAAAAATGTCACGAAAACGTCATACGATGACATTTTATAAGGTCAAAAATGTCGCAAAAACGTCAAACCGCGGTATGATGTCAAAAATGTCACAAAAACGTCATACCGCGGAATGATGTCAGAAAAGTCACAAAAACATCACATCGCGGGATGAGGTCAAAAATGTCACAAAAACGTCATACCGCGGGATGAGGTCAAAAATGTCACAAAAACGTCATACCGCGGTATGAGGTCAAAAACGTCACAAAAGTCACAAAAACGTCAAACCGCGGTATGAGGTCAAAAATGTCGCAAAAACGTCATACCGCGGGATGAAGTCAAAAATGTCACAAAAACGTCATACAGTGGGATGAGGTCAAAAATGTCACAAAAACGTCATACCGCGGGATGAGGTCAAAAATGTCACAAAAACGTCATACGGCAAGATGATGTCAAAAATGTCACAAAAATTTCATACCGCGGAATGAGGTCAAAAATGTTCCAAAAAGGTCAAAAATGTCACAAAAAAGTCATAGAACAGTATGACGTCAAAAATGTCACAAAAATGTCATACCGCGGGTTGAGGTCAAAAACGTCACAAAAAGGTCAAAAGTGTCACAAAAAGTTCAAAAATGTAACATAAAAGTCATACCGCGGAATGATGTCAAAAATTTCACGAAAACGTCATACCGCGGGATGAGGTCAAAAATGTCACAAAAAGGTCATAGCGCGGTATGAGGTCAAAAATTTCACAAAAACTTTATACCGCGGTATGAGGTCAAAAAAGTCACAAAAAGGTAAAAAATGTCGCAAAGACGATGTACCGCGGTATGAGGTCAAAAATGTCACAAAAACGTCATACCGCGGAATGATGTCAAAAATGTCACAAAAACATCACATCGCAGGATGAGGTCAAAAATGTCACAAAAACGTCATACCGCGGGATGAGGTCAAAAATGTCACAAAAACGTCATACGGCAAGATGATGTCAAAAATGTCACAAAAATTTCATACCGCGGAATGAGGTCAAAAATGTTCCAAAAAGGTCAAAAATGTCACAAAAAAGTCATAGAGCAGTATGACGTCAAAAATGTCACAAAAATGTCATACCGCGGGTTGAGGTCAAAAACGTCACAAAAAGGTCAAAAGTGTCACAAAAAGTTCAAAAATGTAACATAAAAGTCATACCGCGGAATGATGTCAAAAATTTCACGAAAACGTCATACCGCGGGATGAGGTCAAAAATGTCACAAAAAGGTCATAGCGCGGTATGAGGTCAAAAATTTCACAAAAACTTTATACCGCGGTATGAGGTCAAAAAAGTCACAAAAAGGTAAAAAATGTCGCAAAGACGATGTACCGCGGTATGAGGTCAAAAATGTCACAAAAACGTCATACCGCGGAATGAGGTCAAAAATGTCACAAAAACGTCATACGGCAAGATTATGTCAAAAATGTCACAAAAATTTCATACCGCGGAATGAGGTCAAAAATGTTCCAAAAAGGTCAAAAATGTCACAAAAAAGTCATAGAGCGGAATGAAGTCAAAAATGTCACAAAAACGTCATACCGCAGTATGAGGTCAAAAACATCACAAAAAGGTCAAAAATGTCACAAAAAGGTCAAAAATGTCACAAAAAAGTTAAAAATGTCAGATAAAAGTCATACCGCGGAATGGTCAAAAATGTCACAAAAAGGTCAAAAATGTCACAAAATCGTCATACCGCGGTATGAGGTCAAAAATGTCACAAAAACGTCATACCGCGGTATGAGGTCAAAAGCCTCACAAAAGTCACAAAAACGTCATACCGCGGGATGAGGTCAAAAATGTCACATAAAAGTCATACCGCGGAATGATGTCAAAAATTTCACGAAAACGTCATACCGCCGTATGAGGTCAAAAATGTCACAAAAACGTCATACCGCGGGATGAGGTCAAAAATGTCAAAAAAATTTCATGCCGCGGTACGAGGTCAAGAATCTCAGGAAAAGGTCATACCGCGGGATGATGTCAAAAATGTCACAAAAAGGTCAAAAATGTCTCAAAAACGTGATACCGCGGTATGAGGTCAAAAACGTCACTAAAGTCACAAAAACGTCATACCGCGGTATGAGGTCAAAAATGTCGCAAAAACGTCATACCGCAGGATGAGATCAAAAATGTCACACGAAGTTCAAAAATGTCACAATAACGTCATGAGGTAAGGAAAGTCAGAAAAAATTTTATACTGCAGTATGAGGTCAAAAATGTAAGAAAAAATGTTATAACGCAGTATTAGTTAAAAAACATTAAAAAAAAATGTTATACTGCGGTATGAGTTGAAAAAAGTCACAAAAACATCATGAGGTCAAAAATGTCAGAAAAAATGTCATTTTTTCTTGTAACATTCTTGAGGTCAAAAAAGTCACAATAGCGTCATACCGCGGAATGACGTCAAGAATGCCAGAAAAAATGTGTTGCTGCGGTGTGAGGTAAAAAATGTCAGAAAAAGGTTATACCGCGGTATGAGGTCAAACATGTAGGAAAACAATATTATACCGCGGAATGAGGTCAAAAATGTCAAAAAAAATGTTATAGCGCGAAATGAGGTCAAAAATGTCAAAAAAAAATGTTATACCGCAGAATGAGGTCAAAAATGTCACATAAACGTATGAGGTCAAAAAAGCCAGAAAAAATGTTATATCGCAGTATGATTTCAAAAATGTCAGAAAAATACTATAGAGCGGTAAGAGGTCAAAAATGTCACAAAAAAATCATGGTCATAAATGTCAGAAAAACGTAATGAGGTCAAAAATGTCACAAAAAATGTTATACCGCGGTATGAGTTTAAAAAAAGTCACAAAAACGTCATATGAGGTGAAAAATGTCAGAAAAAATGTCATGCCGTGGAATTAGTTCAAAAAATTCACAAAAACGTCATGAGCTCAAAAATGTCAGAAAAAATGTTATACTGCGGTATGAGGTACAAAAACGTCACAAGAACGTCATGAGGTCAAAAATGTCACAAAAGCATCATACCGCTGAAAATGTCACAAAAAACGTCATACCCCGGAAGGAGGTCAAAAATGTCACAAAAACGTCATGAGGTAAAAAATGTCAGAAAAAATGTCATACTGCAGTATGAGGTCAAAAATGTCAAAAACAATGCTATACCGCGGTATCAGTTCAAAAACGTCACAAAAACGTCATGAGGTCAGAAAAATGTCAGAAAAAATGACATTTTTTCTTGTGACATTCTTGAGGTCAAAAATGTCACAAAAACGTCACACCCTGGAATGTGGTCAAAAAGTCGCAAAAACGTCATACCGCGGAATGAGGTCAAAAATGTCATACAAAATGTTATACCGCGGAATGACGTCAAGAATGTCACAAAAACGTCATACAGCGGAATGACGTCAAAAATGTCAGAAAAAATGTTATACCGCGGTATGAGTTCAAAAACGTTACAAAAACGTCATAAGGTCAAATATGTCAGAAAAAATGTTATACCGCTGAATGAGTTCAAAAAAAGTCACAAAAACGTCATGAGGTCAGTTATGTTAAAAAAAATGTTATACCGCGGTATGAGGTCAAAAAATTCACGAAAACGTCATACCGCGAAATGAGGTCAGAATGTCAGAAAAAAATGTTATACCGCGGTATCAGGTCAAAAATGTCACAAAAACGTCATGATGTCAAAAAAGTAAGAAAAAATTTTATACCGCGGTATGAGGTCAAGAATGTCAAAAAAAACGTCGTACCGTGGAAAGAGTTCAAAAATGCCAGAAAAAATGTTATACCGCAGTATGAGGTCAAGAATGTCACAAAAACATCATACTGCAGAATGAGGTCAAAAATACCAAAAATTGTCATGAGTTCAAACATGTCAGAGAAAATGTCATATCGCGGTATGAGATCAAAAAGTAACAAAAATTTCATACAGCGGAACGAGTTAAAAAATATCAGAAAAAATGTTATTCCGCGGTATGAGGTCAATAATGTCACAAAAACGTCATGAGATCAAAAATGTCACAAAAAATGTTATACCACAGTATGAAGTCAAGAATGTCAAAAAAACGTCATGAGGTCACAAATGTCAGAAAAAAATTTATACCGCAGTATGAGGTCAAGAACATCAAAAAAACGTCATGAGTTCCAAAAAATGAGGTCAAAAATGTCACAAGAACGTCAGAAAAGTCCGAAAAAATGTTATGCCTCGGAATGAGGTCAAAAATGTCACAAAAACATCATACCATGGAATGAGGTCAAAAAAGTCACAAAAACGTCATAACTCGGAATAAGGTCAAAAATAACACACCGCGGAATGAGGTAAAAAAAAGTCACAAAGACATCATACCGCGGAATGAGGTCAAAAAAGTCACAAAAATTTCAATCCACGGAATGACGTCAAAAACATCTGAGAAAATGTTATACAGCGGAATAAGGTCAAAAATGTCACAAAAACATCATGAGGTCAAAAGTGTCAGAAAAAAATGCTATACCGCGTTTTGAGATCGAAAAAGTCACAAAAACGTCATACCGTGGAGTGAGATCAAAAATTTCAGAAAAAATGTATGAGGCCAAGAATGTCTCAAAAACGTCATACCGCAGAATGAGGTCAAAAATGCCAGGAAAAATGTTATACATCGAAATGACGTAAAAAAAACTGACAAAAACGTCATACCGCGGAATGAGGTCAAAAAAGTCACAAAAATTTCATACCGCGGAATGAGGTCAAAAATGTCAGAAACCTGACAGATTTATAGGTCCGTCATCGAACGTCTCATCTATACTTCAGGGCTTCTCTTCATTGTCCTGCTCTCTGACATTCTTCTTTAATCATTTTAGAGTTTATTAAAAACTCTAATAAGGTGAAAAAAGTCACAAAAATGTCATACCGCGGAATGAATTCAAAAATGTCAGAAAAAATGTTATATTGTGGTATGATGTAAAAAATGTCTGAAAAAATGTTATACCGCGGTATGAGTTCAAAAACGTTACAAAAACGTCATAAGGTCAAATATGTCAGAAAAAATGTTATACCGCTGTATGAGGTCAAAACAGTCACAAAAATGTCATGAGGTCAAAAATGTCAGAAAAAATTTTATACCGCGGTATGAGGTCAAGAATGAGACAAAAACGTCATACCATGGAAAGAGTTCAAAAATGTCAGAAAAAATGTTAGACCACGGTATGGGGTCAAAAAAGTCACAATAACGTCATACGAATGAGGTCATACGAATGAGGTCATAAGAATGAGGTCAAAAATGTCAGAAAAAAATGTTATACTGCGGAATGAGGTCAAAAATGTCACAAAACGGTCATGAGGTCAAAAATGTCACAAGAAAAGTTATGAGGTCAAAAAAGTCAGAAAAACATCATACCGCGGAATGAGGTCAAAAAAGTCACAAAAATTTCAATTAGCGGAATGAGGTCAAAAACATCAGAAAAAATGTTATACAGCAGGACAAGGTCAAAAATGTCACAAAAACGTCATGAGGTCAAAAATGTCAGAAAAAATGTTATACTGCGGAATGAGGTCAAAAATGTCACAAAAAGGTCATGAGGTCAAAAAAGTCACAAAAACGTCATACCGCGGAATTAGATCAAAAATGCCAGAAAAAATGTATGAGGTCAAGAATGTCACAAAAACGTCATACCGCAGAAAGAGTTCAAAAATGTCACAAAAAATGTTATACCGCGGTATGAGTTCGAAAACGTCACAAAAACATCATACTGCAGAATGAGATCAAAAAAGTCAAAAAAATTTCAATCCGCGGAATGAGGTCAAAAACATCAGAAAAAATGCTATACAGCGGAATAAGGTGAAAAATGTCTCAAAAACGTCACAACGTCAAAAACGTCAGAAAAAATGTTATACCGCGGTATGAGGTGAAAAAATTCACAAAAATGTCATACCGTGGAAAGTGTTCAAAAATGTCAGAAAAAATCTCATGAGTTGAAAAACCTTACAAAAAAGTCATGAGGTTTTCAGAAAAAATGTTATACCGCGGTATAAGGTCAAAAATTTCAGAAAAAATGTTATGCCTCGGAATGAGGTCAAAAAAGTCACAAAAACGTCATAACACGGAATAAGGTCAAAAATAACACACCGCGGAATGAGCTTAAAAAAGTCACAAAAATATCATACCGCAGAATGAGGTCAAAAAAGTCACAAAAATTTCAATCACAAAAAAACGTCATACTGTGGAGTGAGATCAAAAATTTCAGAATAAATGTATGAGGCCAAGAATGTCACAAAAACGTCATACCGCAGAATGAGGTCAAAAATGCCAAGAAAAATGTTATACATCGAAATGAGGTCAAAAAACTGACAAAAACGTCATACCGCGGAATGAGGTCAAAAAAGTCACAAAAATTTCATACCGCGGAATGAGGTCAAAAATGTCAGAAACCTGACAGATTTATAGGTCCGTCATCGAACGTCTCATCTATACTTCAACGCTTCTCTTCATTGTCCTGCTCTCTGACATTCTTCTTTAATCATTTTAGAGTTTATTAAAAACTCTAATAAAATCAAAAAAGTCACAAAAACGTCATACCGCGGAATGAATTCAAAAATGTCAGAAAAAATGTTATATTGTGGCATGATGTAAAAAATGTCGCAAAAACGTCATGAGGTCAAAAATGTCTGAAAAAATGTTATACCATGGAATGAGGTCAAAAATGTCTGAAAAAATGTTATACCATGGTATGAGGTCAAAAAAGTCACAAAAATGTCATGAGGTCAAAAATGTCAGAAAAAATTTTATACCGCGGTATGAGGTCAAAAATGTGACAAAAACGTCATACCATGGAAAGAGTTCAAAAATGTCAGAAAAATGTTATACCGCGGTATGGGGTCAAAAAAGTCACAATAACGTCATACCAATGAGGTCATACCAATGAGGTCAAAAATGTCAGAAAAAAATGTTATACCGCGATACGAAGTAAAAAAAGTCGCAAAAACGTCATACCCCGGAATGAGGTGAAAAATGTCACAAAAACGTCATGAGGTCAAAAATGTCAGAAAAATGTTTATACCGTGGAACGAGGTCAAAAAAGTCACAAAAACGTCATACCGCGGAATGAGGTCAAAAATGCCAGAAAAAATGTTATACCGCGGAATGATGTCAAAACTGTCACAAAAACGTCATACCACAGTATGAGGTCAAAAATGTCAGAAAAAATGTTAAGCCGCGGAATGAGGTGAAAAATGTCACAAAAACGTCATGAGGTGAAAAATGTCAGAAAAAGTCATACAGCAGTATGAGTTCAAAAACGTCAGAAAAACGTCATGACGTCAAAGATGTTATACCGCAGTATGAGGTCAAAAAACTGACAAAAACGTCATACCGTGGAATGAGGTCAAAAATGTCAGAAAAATGTTTATACCGTGGAACGAGGTCAAAAAAGTCACAAAAACGTCATACCGCGGAATGAGGTCAAAAATGCCAGAAAAAATGTTATACCGCGGAATGATGTCAAAACTGTCACAAAAACGTCATACCGCAGTATGATGTCAAAAATGTCAGAAAAAATGTTATGCCGCGGAATGAGGTCAAAAATGTCACAAAAAAGTCATGAGGTAAAAAAAAATCACAAAAACATCATACCGCGTTATGAGGTCAAAAATGTCACAAAAATGTCATGAGGTCAAAAATGTCAGAAAAAATTTTATACCGCGGTATGAGGTCAAAAATGTGACAAAAACGTCATACCATGGAAAGAGTTCAAAAATGTCAGAAAAATGTTATACCGCGGTATGGGGTCAAAAAAGTCACAATAACGTCATACCAATGAGGTCATACCAATGAGGTCAAAAATGTCAGAAAAAAATGTTATACCGCGATACGAAGTAAAAAAAGTCGCAAAAACGTCATACCCCGGAATGAGGTGAAAAATGTCACAAAAACGTCATGAGGTCAAAAATGTCAGAAAAATGTTTATACCGTGGAACGAGGTCAAAAAAGTCACAAAAACGTCATACCGCGGAATGAGGTCAAAAATGCCAGAAAAAATGTTATACCGCGGAATGATGTCAAAACTGTCACAAAAACGTCATACCGCAGTATGAGGTCAAAAATGTCAGAAAAAATGTTAAGCCGCGGAATGAGGTGAAAAATGTCACAAAAACGTCATGAGGTGAAAAATGTCAGAAAAAGTCATACAGCGGTATGAGTTCAAAAACGTCAGAAAAACGTCATGACGTCAAAGATGTTATACCGCAGTATGAGGTCAAAAAACTGACAAAAACGTCATACCGTGGAATGAGGTCAAAAATGTCAGAAAAATGTTTATACCGCGGAACGAGGTCAAAAAAGTCACAAAAACGTCATACCGCGGAATGAGGTCAAAAATGCCAGAAAAAATGTTATACCGCGGAATGATGTCAAAACTGTCACAAAAACGTCATACCGCAGTATGATGTCAAAAATGTCAGAAAAAATGTTATGCCGCGGAATGAGGTCAAAAATGTCACAAAAAAGTCATGAGGTAAAAAAAAATCACAAAAACATCATACCGCGTTATGAGGTCAAAAATGTCACAAAAATGTCATGAGGTCAAAAATGTCAGAAAAAATTTTATACCGCGGTATGAGGTCAAAAATGTGACAAAAACGTCATACCATGGAAAGAGTTCAAAAATGTCAGAAAAATGTTATACCGCGGTATGGGGTCAAAAAAGTCACAATAACGTCATACCAATGAGGTCATACCAATGAGGTCAAAAATGTCAGAAAAAAATGTTATACCGCGATACGAAGTAAAAAAAGTCGCAAAAACGTCATACCCCGGAATGAGGTGAAAAATGTCACAAAAACGTCATGAGGTCAAAAATGTCAGAAAAATGTTTATACCGTGGAACGAGGTCAAAAAAGTCACAAAAACGTCATACCGCGGAATGAGGTCAAAAATGCCAGAAAAAATGTTATACCGCGGAATGATGTCAAAACTGTCACAAAAACGTCATACCGCAGTATGAGGTCAAAAATGTCAGAAAAAATGTTAAGCCGCGGAATGAGGTGAAAAATGTCACAAAAACGTCATGAGGTGAAAAATGTCAGAAAAAGTCATACAGCAGTATGAGTTCAAAAACGTCAGAAAAACGTCATGACGTCAAAGATGTTATACCGCAGTATGAGGTCAAAAAACTGACAAAAACGTCATACCGTGGAATGAGGTCAAAAATGTCAGAAAAATGTTTATACCGCGGAACGAGGTCAAAAAAGTCACAAAAACGTCATACCGCGGAATGAGGTCAAAAATGCCAGAAAAAATGTTATACCGCGGAATGATGTCAAAACTGTCACAAAAACGTCATACCGCAGTATGATGTCAAAAATGTCAGAAAAAATGTTATGCCGCGGAATGAGGTCAAAAATGTCACAAAAAAGTCATGAGGTAAAAAAAAATCACAAAAACATCATACCGCGTTATGAGGTCAAAAATGTCACAAAAATGTCATGAGGTCAAAAATGTCAGAAAAAATTTTATACCGCGGTATGAGGTCAAAAATGTGACAAAAACGTCATACCATGGAAAGAGTTCAAAAATGTCAGAAAAATGTTATACCGCGGTATGGGGTCAAAAAAGTCACAATAACGTCATACCAATGAGGTCATACCAATGAGGTCAAAAATGTCAGAAAAAAATGTTATACCGCGATACGAAGTAAAAAAAGTCGCAAAAACGTCATACCCCGGAATGAGGTGAAAAATGTCACAAAAACGTCATGAGGTCAAAAATGTCAGAAAAATGTTTATACCGTGGAACGAGGTCAAAAAAGTCACAAAAACGTCATACCGCGGAATGAGGTCAAAAATGCCAGAAAAAATGTTATACCGCGGAATGATGTCAAAACTGTCACAAAAACGTCATACCGCAGTATGAGGTCAAAAATGTCAGAAAAAATGTTAAGCCGCGGAATGAGGTGAAAAATGTCACAAAAACGTCATGAGGTGAAAAATGTCAGAAAAAGTCATACAGCGGTATGAGTTCAAAAACGTCAGAAAAACGTCATGACGTCAAAGATGTTATACCGCAGTATGAGGTCAAAAAACTGACAAAAACGTCATACCGTGGAATGAGGTGAAAAATGTCACAAAAACGTCATGAGGTCAAAAATGTCAGAAAAATGTTTATACCGTGGAACGAGGTCAAAAAAGTCACAAAAACGTCATACCGCGGAATGAGGTCAAAAATGCCAGAAAAAATGTTACACCGCGGAATGATGTCAAAACTGTCACAAAAACGTCATACCGCAGTATGATGTCAAAAATGTCAGAAAAAATGTTATGCCGCGGAATGAGGTCAAAAATGTCACAAAAAAGTCATGAGGTAAAAAAAAATCACAAAAACATCATACCGCGTTATGAGGTCAAAAATGTCAGAAGAAATATTATACCACAGAATTAATTAAAAAATGTCACAAAAACGTCATACCTCATAAATGAGGTAGAAAAATGCCAGAAAAAATGTTATACAGCGGTATGAGGTCAAATATGTCACAAAAAATGTTATACCGCAGTATGAGGTCAAAAGAGTCTGAAAAAATGTTATACTGCTGATTGAGTTCAAAAATGTCACAAAAAACGTCCTATCGTGGAATGAGGTCAAAAATGTCAGAAAAAATGTTATACCGCAATATGAGGTCAAAAAATGTGAGAAAAAAATGTTATACCACGGTATGAGTTCAAGAATGCCACAAAATCTTCATACCGCGGAATGAGGTCAAAAATGTCACAAAAAGATTATACCGCGGAGTGAGGTCAAAAAACTGAAAAAAGGTCATGATGTCTTTTTTGAATGATGTCAAAAAAGTCACAAAAATTTCATTTCGCGGAATGAGGTCAAGAAAGTCACAAACGCGTCATACCGCGGAATGGGGTTAAAAATGTCAGAAAAAATGTTATACCGCGTTATGAAGTCAAGAATGTTACAAAAAAGTCATACCGCAAAATGAGGTCAAAAGTTTCAGAAAAAATGTTATGTATGAGTTCGAAGACATCACAAAAACGTCATGAGGTCAAAAATGTGAGAAAAAAATGTTATACCGCAGAAAGAGGTCAAAAATGTCAGAAAAAATGTTATACCGGAGTATGAGGTCAAAAAAGTCACAAAAACGTCATACCACGGAATGAGGTCAAAAACGTCACGCACCGGAATGAGGTCAAAAATGTCACAAAAAATGTTATCCCGCGGAATGAGCTCAAAAAAGTCACAAAAATGTCATAGTGCGGAATGGGATCAAAAATGATAGAGAAAATGTTAAACCGCGGCATGAGGTTGAAAACTTCACAAAAACGGAACAATGCAGAAAGAGTTCAAAAATGTCACAAAAAATGTTATACCACGGTATGATGTCAAAAAACTGAAAAAAAGGTCATACCACGGAATGAGGTTAAAAAAGTCACAAAAATTTCATTCCGCGGAATGAGGTCAAGAAAGTTACAAAAACGTCATACCGCGAAATGAGGTCAAGAAAGTTACAAAAACGTCATACCGCGAAATGAGGTCAAAAAAGTCACAAAAGCGTCATACCGATGAATGAGGTCAAAAATGTCAGGAAAAAAGATATACCGCATTATGAAGTCAATAATGTCACAAAAACGTCATACTGCGGAATGAGGTAAAAAATGCCAGGAAAAATGTTATACCGCGGTATGCAGTCAAAAATGTCACGAGGTCAAAAATGTCCGAAAAAATGTCCGAAAAAATAACATGCTTTCTTGTGACATTCTTGAGGTCAAAAAAGTCAGAATAGTGTCATATCGCGGAATGAGCTCAAAACAGTAACACAAAAGTCATAACGTGGAATGAGATCAAAAATGTCAGAGAAAATGTTATACCGAGGTATGACGTCAAAAGAGTCACAAAAACATCATACCACGAAATGAGGTCAAAAATGCCAGAAAAAAAGTTATACTGCGGAATGAGTTCAAAAATGTCAGAAAAAATGTTCTACCGTGGTATGAGGTCAAAAGTGTCAAAAACGTCATGAGGTCAAAAATGTCACAAAAACATCATGTCAAAAATGTCAGAAATTTTTTTATACTGCGTTATTAGGTCAAGAATGTCACAAAAACGTCATACCGTGGAAAGAGTTCAAAAATGTCAGAAAAAATGTTATACCGCGGTATAAGGTCAAAAATGTAAGAAAACATGTTATACCGCGGAATGAGCTCAAAAAATCACAAAAATGCCATAGTGTGGAATAGGGACAAGTGTTCCAAAATGTCAGAAAAAATGTTATACCGCGGTATAAGGTCAAAAATGTCAGAGAAAATGTTACACCGCGGTATGAATTTGAAAATGTCACAAAAACGTCATGTGGTAGAAGATGTCAGAAAAAATGTTGCGGTCAAAAAAGTCACAAAAACATTATACCGTGGAAAGAGTTCAAAAATGCCAGAAAAAATTGTATGCCGCGGTATGAGTTCAAAAATGTTACAAAAACGTCATGAGGTCAAAAATGTCAGAAAAAATGTTATACGGCGGTATGAGGTCAAAAATTCAGAAAAATGTTCTCTAGGAACAATGTAGGAATCTCCCTTAACTTCTTGGGGCCCAGTTTGTTGATTTCATTCCAGAACCTTTGCGGGTTATGAGTTTGTAAGTGATCAATATGCAATGAAAGACCTCTATTAAAACTGCGTTTCACTGTGCGTAATCTTCTGTCAAATTTGTTTTGTTTTTCCTTAAATTCCATCTTCAACCTTTCTCTCAACATTTTGTTCTTACATCTCAGAAAACGTTTCTCCGCTATTCTTAGGGTATCCCATAAAGCCTGCAAGTCATGATTCCAGTAGGATTTACATGAATTTCGGAAGCTTCTATGGCTATTAAGTTTCTTAACATGCATATTTAATGCTGTATAAACATAGCTACAGAATCTATCATACCAAGCATTCAAATCACTTGGATTGTTCTTGATATTTCCCAGTTGTTCTACAAAATTTTCTAATGCAGTATTGCAGTACCTAGAGGACAAAAATGAATCGCGAAGTCGCCGTTCTACTACAGTTTTCTTAACATACGGTAAATGCAGCTTTTCTTTAACAATGTGAGGTCTTACATGAATCTGTAACAGCAATAGAGAATGGTCAGGTAATTTACATCTATCACCCAGTAGAGAGAAGCCTTCATCTCCTACTCTCTCCATTAGCTCCTTAGGGGTGAAAACGCAGAACTTAACACAATTACTTAAACTTTCATGTTGAGTGATAATATAATCTACTACAGCTTTCCCTTTAATAGAAACCGAAGTGAAGTTGTCCTTACCCAAGCGCATTCTACCATTGAGCACACAGCACTTAACATCTCTCAAAAATTCAATTAACATTTCTCCATAGCTATTAGCAAAGCTATCTAGATTCTTCCTATTGGGTATGCTATCTACATCATTTATACTGTCATCAAGGTTACCAATACGACTATTGAAATCCCCACACAAATAAACTGCATCCACATCTAACAAACTATATATCTGTGCAGTTAAATACCCAAAAAAGAAATGAGAACCAAGTGATCTTGTTGATCCTTCTGGGGGTAAATAGCAGGTAAAGATTGCAAAACAGTATCCTGAAAACCTGTTCTTAAATTGCAATCCTAATATCCCTTCTGTGGACTTGTCCTTTACTTTCACTTCATAGAACTTAAACAATTCATTTTTAACTAGAAAACCAACTCCTCCAGATCCTTTAATTGCCTTTATGTGCTTTATTCGATTATATCCAAACCAAGTATAACCCTGTAAATGAATGACCTCATTATGTTTTAGATGTGTCTCATTAAGTGAGATAACATCAGGATTGTGATCAAATAATATTTTTTTCCTTAATTCACAGTTCCAATCAGTCCACCCGTTAATATTCCAGTGCGCTACTGTAACAGTGTCAACATGTGGACCAGTCACCTTATCAGCTCTTGTGGGTTGGGCAGCTCCCATTCAGTTCTTCGGGCTCTCTGTCTCTAAAGCCCTGCTTCCTCTCCTGCCGCGACTGTCACTGCTCGCTGCCTCCTTCTGTTCACGTCTCCTCAGCCTCCCAGTCCCGGTCAGGAAGTACTCCTTTCCAATCGGGAGCTCGTTGAGAAGAGTTTTAAAGTTGTCACTAATCAGCCTCTCTGCGTGTGACTTTGCAGCGTGAATGAAAACACGGCTAAATCTTTCGTTTCCCCTCAAGCTCTGTTTCCGATGAAGCACAGCCACTTTATCTTGTTGGGATCGCAGCTCCACTTTAATCACCCCTGGCCCCCGTCCTCTTGGCTTCATACGTTCGGCATTAACAATCTCCGGCACCGGGTCACAGCGTAATCCTTCTACCAGTAAAGATTTCACTCTTTGCAGGGGGATTTCTCCATCAGTAAACGGGAGGCCGACAATGATAACTGACACATCAGAGTGGAATCTGAAGGCCGGGTGCTTAGCTTCATCCAACTTTGCTTCCAGCCTTTCCATTCTAGCAGAAAGTTGCCCAACATCCAGATTAAGATTGTCTTGGATGTGCCGTAATTTGTCGTTCATTTCTGCTTTCAGTTCCTCTTTGTTTTCAGCGATAAGACGCTCCAGGCGTCCCACTTTACAGTCCAAAAGTTTTTCTAAAGAAGTATGCACTTCGTTTATCTGCGATTTAAGAGAGTCACTTTGTGACTGAAGTGTCTTAAACGCTTCACGGTGCGACCTCAGCTCCGTCATGATGGCATTCATGTCGTTATTTTCAACTTCTTTCTTTTCTTTCAGCCTTGTGGAGCGGTCACCCTTTTCCGTCATATTGTACACAAACGTCAGACTGATTTTGGTACAGAAAAAGTCAGTAGTTACCTTGATATATTTACTTGTCTTTCGTACTTATGCAGCGTCTCTGCTCGCGTACTGCAACGCCCACGCATGCGCAGAGCCAAACCTCGGAATGAGGTCAAAAAAGTCCGAAAAAATGTTATACCGCGGAATGAGGTCAATGTCACAAAAACGTCATACCGTGGAATGAGGTCAAAAATGTCAGAAAAAAATGTTATTCCGGGGTCTGATGTTTTTTTGACATTTTTTACCTCATACCGAGCATGACGTTTTTGTTACATTTTTGACCTCAAACTGCAGTATGATGTTTTTGTGACATTTTCAACCACATTCCGCGATATCAAATCTTTGTGATATTATTGACCTAATACAGCGCGGTATGATGTTTTTGTGATATTTTTGATTTCATTCCGCGGTATGTATTGCTGAATGTTTGAAAATGTATCTGTGTGTATTGTGTACATGTAAAAATGAGCTAATTTGCAGGATTTCAGAGCATTCTGAAACACATGCTTTAAAATGTAAAATTTGATTTGTTGACATATTAGAGTCAAATGTTTTTAACAAAGGTGATTTTAAATCTATGGAATGCTGTTTTATTAAATGTTAACAATATATAAGTACATAAATACATTTTCAAAATGAGACATTGAATATGTAAATAAAATGACTAATTAAATATGTTTTTGTGTTAAAATGGCATTTTTGAAAGGACTACTTTGTGTATTTTAGGGTACTTTTGTTTTATAATGCCTACATAATAATCTATAATGATAATCTGGTTCCTCAAGAGTTTGCTCTGACGGTTGAGTTCAATTTTTAGAGGTGTAACCAAAGGAGGCACTATGATTGGTCATCTCCAATGTGACCACGCCCACACTGACCTTTCAGTACCATGATTGACAGCTGTTGTGACAAGAGTTACTCCAAATAAACTACAGTTTAAATCATATCTTTATATAAGTTACCAATCTGTTGCTGTAGTAAAGCAAGAAGTACAACATTACCTCCTATATGTAATGGAGTAAAAGTGCCATGAAAGGAACGACTCACCTGAAGGATAAGTACGTCAAATCTTGAGTAAACACCCTAAATGTCACATTCCACTACTGTTCATTGGCAGATCTTAAGCACTAAAACTAGACTAATGAAATGGGAGTTTGGAAACAGACTAAAACTGAAACCTACACAGAAACAGGAAACTAAACTGAGGAGAGAAAACAGAATGGGGTAACCAGACTTCATTCAAAAAGGGGGGAAAACTACAACAAACTCTAAACTGGCAACCAAAGGGAAACCTAAGAAAAGCACGGATGAATTAACTAAACTAAACTCACAAAACGGGGGTACTCACGAAAGGGGAGAATCAACCTAAAGAGGCAGGCAGGCTGGGGGAATCCGGGGTCCGGGGATATGAGCCGGAGCTGGCGGAAGCCGGGGAAACAGGAGCGGAGCCAGTGGCAGGTGAAGGCTGGCAGCGGACAGGATCAGGTTGGAGAGTGTGACGCTCATGCAAGGGGTCAGGCGGCAACGGCTTGAAGATGGCAGGCAAGAGACAGGTTGGGGACCAGCAGGGAGATGGGGTTGCATAGTCTGTGGACCGGCAGTATGTGGATGAATGAACTGGGCTTGTATGAGAGCTGGTGATTGTGGACAGGTGAGCTGATCCCCGCAGCTGTCTGTAATCAGGCTGACTGCAGGCCGGGCTGGGGGCCGGCAACGGAGGAGACGGGAACCCTGGGAAGGCTGGGCTGGGCTGACTTAGAGGGAGAGAATGAGGGCAAGCAGAGGCTGAAGCGGGAATTCCGACGCGCACCAAACCAGCGCAGATGTAGGCTGAGCGCCCTGTGTCGCCAAATCACAACTCTGGAAATCTGCCTTCAGATACTGTGTCTCTGTACTGAACAAATGAGAAATGCCATATTCCTTTTCTGGCTTTGTTAAACAGCTGCAGCATCACACACAGTCGATACGATCTCCAGGTTGGGCTGTGCGTAATTTACGCGCATGGCACTGCCGGTGACTTCACCGATCATTTCAGTTTTCTGATATGTTCTCGTGATCTCTATAACCTCAGTGCTTTTCTACAAGCAAACGTGGTGAAATCATTGGGTCGAGCTCAGGATGAATCAGCACCATAATTCATAACACTGTAGGATCTTAGCCCTAATAATAATATTTATTATTGTTCGGAAAAAATCCTTTATTTAATATTTGTTGATAATTAGTCCTTTAATATTTAAATCACGAACTACTGATTTTTATTTTAAATTATTTATTTTTACTAGAATTTTTTTTTTTTTCATTTTTAGCAAATACTGCTTCCTTTGGACATTTTTCTCAAGTGTGTGAAGTTTAAATTACTGAAAAGTGTTAGTCAGTCATGCTGCTTCAGCGTAATAATGTTTGCAGAGGTGATATTACTGCAAGCACGAACTGATCTAATACCTGGAATAAATGTAAATAAGGCCACAGACAGTCAACATATGGAAAAATCATTTGTTACACTCAGTCTGAAGGTTATTCTACATAGTTTTGTTCTTTGGTCAGTCAAAAAATAAGTATATTTTTAATGAACAGTAAAAGAAAAAAAGGCCAAACAGTACATAATATCCACACTGTAAACCCGTTTAGGTTGACTCTACTTAAAAAATCTGAGGAAACCGGTTGCCTTAAAAAAAAAAGTATAATGGACTTAAAGCTTGAGTGCATTTAACTTAAAAGCTTGATTGAATGCCAAGTTGATTTAATCTAAAATCATTTGTAATATCAATTGTTTTGTACAGTGACTACACTTAGTTTTTTTAGTTCAATATACTAAATTCCAAGTTGATTAAACTTTAATGTATTATTTCAATTGCTTTGTCCAGTTACTCTACTTAAAACCTTAAAGTACATTTTTTCTACGTTTGTTTAATTAACCCAGAAAACTACTTCAAGAAAACATCAAAACACTAAATGCAAAAGTGCATTCTTTTTATTTCCATTCTTTAAACAGTGGAAAAAAATGTCATTTGCAACAGGAGAATGTTTTTCACAAACCTCAACACTGAAACCCTGTTTTAACAAGTGCACTTCAGCATGTGAGCAGTAATAGTCAGTACTAAATAATATTTCCCAGCACTGGGTTTTACTTCACATAAAAAACTTAAAAAGGTAAAACAAGTTACGTCACATCATTTTTTAAAATGGGTTAATCACTACCAACCTGTCTGGGGCTGTAATTTTTCAGTGGATTTGTGAAGACATTTGTTAAGACATAGTATTGTGTGTAACGGCTTTCCATTCAAGCAGAAACTAGATACACTATATTACCAAAAGTATTTGCTCCCCTGCCTTGACTCACATATGAACTTAAGTGCAATCCCATTCCAGTTAATATCCATTTTCTGTTGTTTATGTTATAGGGTTAGATATGTAAAGAATTGCATATGCAACTTATATTATGAGGAATTTGAAAGATAACCAACCTTTGCTTGACGTAAAAGCTCAGCCAAAAGCTTGCTGGTGAGGCCTCTCTTTTTCTTGAAGAGGCTAATCAGGCCTGGGGAAACACGGTCAAGAGCTTAAAAGAAGTCCTCTCTAAGATTGTATGCAAGTGACATACAGTAACTTATTTGGGCATGTAATAAACTTAATATGTAGCTAAAATTTAACTCACCACATTCAGAGGACCGCAGTACAGCAATTGTCCTCTCCGCCAAAAGAACCAACAACAACAAAAATGTCAGTCGAACCGGTTAAAACAGGTATCCACAGATTAAAAGCAGACCCTAGAGTGAAACAGTGATGAACTAACACATGGAAAAATTTAGTCTACCAACTGACCGCAGAATGAGGTCAAAAATGTCACAAACACGTCATACCGCGGTATGAGGTCAAAAATGTCAGAAAAACTGTCATACCGCTGTATGAGTTCAAAAACGTCGGAAAAACATCGAGGTCAAGAAAGTCACAAAAACCTCATGAGGTCAAAAATGTCACAAAAACGTCACACCGCAGAATAAGCTCAAAAATGTCAGATAAAATGTATAAGGTCAAGTGTGTCACATCTTGTCAGAGTGTCTGACATCTTTGAATGACGTCAAAGATGTCAGAAAAATGTCACGGAGTGAGGTAAAAAATGTCACAAAAACGTCATGAGGTCAAAAATGTCATAAAAAATGTTATACCGTGGTATGAGGTCAAAAGATTCACAAAAACGTCATAACGCGGAATGAAGTCAAAAACGTTACAAAAACGTCATAAGGTCAAATATGTCAGAAAAATGTTATACCACTGAATGAGGTCAAAAATGTCACAAAAACGTCATACCGCGGAATGAGGTCAAAAATGACGAAAAAATGTTATACAGCAATAAGTTCAAAAACGTTACAAAAACGTCATGAAGTCAAAAATGTCAGAAAAAATGTTGTACCGCAGAATGAGGTCAAAAATGTCACAAAAACGTCATACCGCGGAATGAGGTCAAAAAGGTCACAAAAGCGTCATACCGTGGAATGAGGTCAAAAACGTCGGAAAAAAATTTATACCGCGGTATGAGTTCAAAAACGTTACAAAAACGTCATGAGGTCAAATATGTCAGAAAAAATGTTATACCGCAGTATGAGGTCAAGAATGTCCCAAAATCGTGATACCGCGGAATGAGGTCAAAAATGCCAGAAAAAATGTTATACCGTGGAATGAGGTAAAAAATTTCACAAAAACGTCATACCACGGAATGAGGTCAAAAATGTCAGAAAAAAATGTTATACCGCGGTATGAGTTCAAAAACGTTACAAAAACGTCATAAGGTCAAATATGTCAGAAAAAATGTTGTACCGCAGAATGAGGTCAAAAATGTCACAAAAACGTCATACCGCAGAATGAGGTCAAAAAGGTCACAAAAGCGCCATACCGCGGAATGAGATCAAAAATGTCAGAAAAAATGTTATACCGCAGAATGAGGTCAAAAATGTCACAAAAACGTCATACTGCGGAATGAGGTCAAAAAGGTCACAAAAGCGTCATACCACGGAATGAGGTCAAAAACGTCACACCCCGGAATGAGGTGTAAAATGTCACAAAAAATGTTATCCCGCAGAATGAGCTCAAAAAGTCACAAAAATGTCATAGCGCGGAATGGGGTCAAAAATGTCACAAAAAATGTTATACCGAGGTATGAGTTTGAAAACGTCAAAAAAAAGTCATGAAGTCAAAAATGTCAGAAAAAATCTTATGAGGTCAAAAATGTCACAAAAACGTCATACCGCAGAATAAGCTAAAAAATGTCATATAAAATGTATGAGGTCAAGGGTGTCACAAAAATGTCATACCGCGGAATGAGGTCACAAATGTCACGAAAAGGTCATGACGTCAAAAATGTCATAAAAAATGTTATACCACGGAATGAGGTCAAAAATGTCACAAAAACGTCATACCGCGGAATTAGGTTTTGTATGAGGTCAAAAGATTCACAAAAACGTCAGAATGAGATCAAACACGTTACAAAAACGTCATAAGGTCAAATATGTCAGAAAAATGTTATACCACAGAATGAGGTCAAAAATGTCACAAAAACGTCATACCGCGGAATGAGGTCAAAAATGACAAAAAAATGTTATACAGCAATATGAGTTCAAAAACGTTACAAAAATGTCATGAGGTCAAAAATGCAAGAAAAATTGTTGTACCGCGGAATGAGGTCAAAAATGTCACCAAAACGTCATACCGCGGAATGAGGTCAAAAAGGTCACAAAAGCGTCATACCGCAGAATGAGGTCAAAAAAGTCGGAAAAAAGTTATACCGCGGTATGAGTTCAAAAACGTTACAAAAACGTCATGAGGTCAAATATGTCAGAAAAAATGTTATGCTGCGGTATGAGGTCAAAATGTCACAAAAACGTCATACCGCGGAATGAGGTTTTGTATGAGGTCAAAAGATTCACAAAAACGTCATACCCCGGAATGAGGTCAAAAACGTTACAAAAACGTCATAAGGTCAAATATGTCAGAAAAATGTTATACCACGGAATGAGGTCAAAAATGTCATAAAAACGTCATACCGAGGAATGAGGTCAAAAATGACGAAAAAATGTTATGCCGCAATATGAGTTCAAAAACATTACAAAAACATCATAAGGTCAAAAATGTCAGAAAAAATGTTATACCGCTCATTCCGAAGTATGACGTATTTGACATTTTTGACCTCATGACGTTTTTGTGAATTTTTTGACCTCATACTGGTCTAGATGCCACACAGCCAATTTGGTGAAGATGGGACAAAAATCCTGGGAGGAGTTTGTTAAATTGTAATGCCTTCGCACAGCGCTTTCTCGGGGGCGCCGTTGAGCTTTTTTGTTCAAAATGGCCGCCATGCCACGCCCACACCCTGCGACGCAGCCACGAGATTTTAATAACTTTTCATCCTGGATGGGTCTAGATGCCACACAGCGAATTTGGTGAAGATCGGGTAAAAATCCTGGGAGGAGTTCGATAAATTCCAATGCCTGCACACTACGTGTTCTAGGGGGCGCCGTTGAGCCTTTTTTGAAATTTTAAAAGCAGGATTGATTTTGTCTCACGCTACCGTACGTGTGTACCGAATTTCATGAGTTTACGTGAAACTAGCCGTATTAACTCCACTAAAGCCCAATTTTCAAGGTGGCGCTATTGAGTCATTTTGCCATTCATATGTGTAATTCCCCCAAAATATTAAATTTTTCACCAGTCCTGATTTGTGTGCCAAATTTGGGGAGTTTTTGAGCATGTTTAGGGGTCAAATTGGGGTTCAAAGGGGCGTAAGAAAAAGAAACCGCCAAACTGCCAAACTGCCAAACCGAGAAACATAGCAGGAACAACAGGGCCTTTGCCCCCAGTTCAAAGGCAGTGTTCTGTGTTTCACACTGATCGCTGGCCTTTTCTCTTTGGTGCTTGTACCCTAATTAGGGCCCGAGCACTACAGTGCGCAGGACCCTATTGTTCCTGTTGTTTCTTTGGCAGCTAATAGTGAACATGCCTGTGTTATCTGTAGTTAAACCGACAGACAGTTAAGTTAGGTTATCCATGTTTTTGTTCTGTGTTAATTTATTTAACATTTTAGTTACTTTTCAACTACTAAAAGTTGAGCATAATTAAATAAATCATATTTTCTTCCGTGATGTGTTTAACAGACAATGAAACGAAGAGGAGACACTGAGAAGTTTTTCATTAAAAAGAAGTCAGTAGGTCAGAGCAGGGACAGTGCAGGTAAGACTGACAGCTACAAAGAGGGCCAGGGTCAGCCTGAAGGAACCATCATGTGTTGTGCCAACCATCCAGGGCCAGAGGAATTTATATTGTTTTGATTTGGATTTTTTTTTTTTTTTTTTGGTGTGGTTTCTTGTTTCTCTTTTTGTGTATTTTGTTTCATTTGGTGGCATTTAGTGTTTTGCATGATTGATGTAGTTCAATCTGAACACGTCCTATTTGTATATTCTGTTTTTTTGTACTGTTGTACTGTTGTATTAATTACTCGTTTTCCCCCAGTAATTTGTTTTTCCTTTTCAGTTGCTGAAGTTCCGGTGGTGGTGGGTGTTGTGTCTCCTAGGAAATTGGTTCACTTAACGTATGTGTGACACGTAAGCCTGGGTGTTTTCGCTTTTTTAGGGAATGACTCCTTCCCTTTTGCTAGCCCCTGTCCACCTGGTAAGCTCAGCAACTGATTAGGTCCTTTGGTTTCATTTTGCCCTGGTGTGAATGGTGTTTATTTGTTTTTAAAGAAAAGAAGTACATTTTTAAATTTGTTAAAAATAAAAACTTTTATTGAACTGTGGATCCACGTCTCACACCTGTGTGCCTCCAGTGTTGAGGAAAGAGAATTCTCTGGGCGCAATTCCTAGAGTGGCATTGTCCAGCATCTGAGCTCATCCTGAGATCATCTAATGTGTATCATGCTTGCATGTAGTCTAGTCGCGCCAGAAAATTAAATGTTACTTATCTGATAATAATACACACTTTACATTTCCTTACCTCATTCCGCTCTCCAAGGGCGCTAGTTAAAGTTTCAGCCATCAGCTAGCATGCGCTCCATACAAACACCTCACAGTTCAGAGCTATGAACAATACAAAAATAATGAGGCAAATCACAATGTAAACGCTTTCCTCATAGGATTCAAACAGATGAATATGATGAAAAACAGGCTTGTTTACATTTTTTTTTTACCATTCCTCTCAACGTTACGAAGAGAAAGAAGCAGGAAGTTCAGCATAACAAAAAACATTAGAAGAAGAGCCCTCGCTCTTCAAATTAAAAGTGGAACAGACCATAAGGTGGCACTGTAGGACTACAATGTCTTGTTAACACATAACAACAATACTGAGTAGGAGACTATAACTGCAATTTATCAGACATTTAGAATGTAATGGGCAAGCTCTGTTAAGGATTGGGACATGGGTGAATTGGATTTCATTAAGAATTACAAGAAACTACATCCCTCTGGAGATTGCTCATCCAGTGAATCACCATACCAGTGTTCAAGTCTAACTGGTGTTTGGTTAATAGGTGATATTCCCATAACTTAGGAGGCTTTTTCAATGGCAATTTAATTAGTAAGTGACTGCATTGATGCCTGTTCAAAAGACCATAGATGCCAAGAAACTATTTGCAAAATATTGTTGTCAGTGTTAGCATTTGTTTCTCATAATATTGTTACTCTGATTCAATTTGAGAACTGTTCAGCCAATGTGTAAAGCTCACAGTTTAATTGAGGCTGCAGTAAGCTGGAGTGGAAACAGTGATAAGCCACTGCAAAGTGCGGCAGTCTACAGCAGGTTAACTTGTGATACATCAGTATGTGGCTTCAGTCCTATGGTGAGAGACAGAAACAAGCTGAGCAGCACTGTTCTGATTTACTTAAATCTGCAGTAGCAGTCCAATAGGTGGATCGCAGTTGTTTTTGTGACAAACACATTTCAAGGAAAACAACAAGCATTTAGAGAGAGTGGCAGACAGAGAGAGAAAGAGAGCTAGGCAGGGGCAGATGCAGTGGCTGGGACGGGGTTCCAGACAAAAGCATATTTCAAGAGATATATATATATATATATATATATATATATATATTCTGAAAACACAGTACAAAAAACTTAAATGAGATATTAAAAAAAGAACACTGATCAAAATTAGAGAACACTTTCAGATATCTTCCAGTTATTGGTGTTAATCTGGCACCTGGTGCTAATTTCCTTAATTATCTGACAAACCCTGTTTAACTGGGTTTGTGTGTGTGTGTGTGTGTGTATATAAATATATACATGTATATATATATATATAAAATCTGAGTTAAAGGAGTCCTTGGAAACTCAAGACTGTCATGATATACATGGTGGTTGCAAGTGTGTAAGTGTATGGAAAGTTTTGCTTATTACTTTCTGCCTTCAGGATGCTGATATGTTTCATCAGATGTTCTTTGTTTGCTTTTATGTTATGTTTAACAGTAACAATTCACATTCATAAACACTGCTGTAAATGTGTCAAAGTTGAGAGGCTATTTTAGACTATTTTTCCACCCAAGAATTGAACAGGATATATGACCAAATTTATTGAGATCACTTTATCAACATGCTGACAAAAATAAAGACAGATGACAGTAAAACTGAATTTAGGACATGCTTACACTACATTGTCAGGTACTGTTTAAAACATGCACAATAAAATTAAAAATACAAATCTTATTAGAAATAAAGACTAAATAATATTGCTGTACTACATCTTTACACTATACTTGAAACATACAAAGCAGAAGTATAAAAGCAGGCAAATAAAATCCAACTAAAATCTAAATCCACTGAACACATAAAAGCAAAACAACAGTAAGGTGGGCATGAGTGATATGAATTCAAAAGATCCTTAACAGTTTTCTAATATCTTTTTTAATGCACTTTTTAATTATCCCCTTTCAGACATTGTACCATCTACACAGGTAGGTATTACTGATCATAGTCATCCCTCCATAGGAAACTATTTATACAACACATGGTGGTAAAAACAGATTTTACTGGTAAGTATTTCCATCTTTCCACACTAACATGTCACAGGTTTGGGTAACAAAACGTGACACAATACTTGCATTGCATATTTGCTAAATGGGTTCCTTTGAAACTTCAATATTTCTTTAAACCATAACTGTTCTTCTGTCAGCTGTCAAGTTTTTTTGTTAATGTTTAATGGACAAGCATAGCTACAACATGCTTACTGCCAGTCTTAAAATGTCAGTATATTATTGACATATTTTAACCTAAATTTGCACTGACATATTTAGCTATTATAACACCATTTAGTAACCTTAATGTCAAAATAAAGTGTGCAGTGTACTGGTCTCCTGTCTCCTTTGTTCAGTTTCCCATTATTTTTTTATCAGTGAACAATACAGTGATTCCAATCATGCACATGGGTATTTTTTTTATGTAGCTGACAACATCTGAGTTTCACAATTAGGATGCCTCATAAAACACATACAAACTGAGATGTTTTTGTCAAGACTAAAATGTTATGCTGTAGTATGTGTTGCGTGACGTCTATTGTGCATGCATAAAGCTTGGTGTGGGGATATTTATATGTTTGCAAAGTCTAAGTAGAGACTTAGACTTTGCAAACACTTAGACCACTGTATAGTGGTCTCTCTGATACCACTATACAGATGCATATGGTTTCAGCTCCTTGCTGTAATGAGACAGTAGTTCTGCTGGAATAATGAGCTTCTACAGGCAAACCAGACAGTGGAAAAGTAAGACAAGTTACCACAGTCTGGGAGATTTATTGTATTGACCCTCAATTACAAAAACTATGACGTGATCTTTTTATGTGGAGTTTAACAGTAGTGAATGAGATAACTTGATAAAATTGCACTGTCTTTTGGACAAACATATTCACAAAGATATTTTCTTCAGTTCTCTCCAAACTAAACCCTGTTGCATGTTGAATTAGACACTATGCAAGAACCTTTAAAGATATCTCCTCTCTGGAAAAACAGTCACAGCTTGTGTATTTAAATTTGTAGAATACCTTTATTAGCAAAAAGATGAAGGACAAGCTGACACAAACTTATCAAAGATAAAGATCAGGGATATCATTCAACAGCATGTAGTTGGAAATAAAGGTGTAAGACAGAGTGGGAGTTAGAACAAAAATAAGCAGTGTGCCAACTAAACTCTGGATGATCTTTTCTTCTGGCGTAAAGGAGACTGCACATTCCACTGCCTCAGTCCAGGAGCCCTGAAACACAACACAGCTAAGGTTTAAACTGCAACTTTTTCACAGAAAGTTTCTCCTAAGCACACACTATACATCAGAATCAGTTTTTTTTCATTGTCTTTGTCAAAAAAAAAAAAAACAACGACATTTGAATAGCAGCTTTCGTAAACAGTATAAAAACAGGAAAAAAACAGTGCAAAAGACATAAATATTAAAAAGACTGTACAGTTCACTAAAAAATTTGAACAAGAATTATCTTAAAAAAAATAAATACAAGGTCTGGCTGTGGAGGGATGTCAGCTGCAGCGTGGACCCTACTGGTGGCTCAACCTCGAAGCGAGCGAAGGCTCCACCAGTTAGGTGTCCCCAGGGATTGCGGTAGTGTTGCTGAATATGAAGTTGGTGATGTGCTGGACCCCTTGTCACACCTGCTGGCTGTTGTTGCTGCTGAAGTCCTCCTCAATCCTCTGCTTATAATCTGCCTTTGTCTCTCTGATACCACTTTTCAGAGCAGCACAAGCGCAGTTGTACAGTTTCCTGTCTCCGGACCTGAAGGCACTGCTCCTCTCCCTCAGCAGTTCCTTGACCTCCTTGTTCATCCAGGGCTTCTGGTTAGGAAACACCCGGATGTGCCTGTCCACTGTGATGGTGTTAACACAGTGTTGGGTGTAGCCAAGTACTGCTGATGTGAACACCTCCAGATCCTGGTGGCAGAAAATGTCCCAATCTGTGCTTTCAAAGCAGTCCTGCAGATGCTGAGAGGCACCATCAGGCCAAGATTTCACAGTGTGTGTTGTGAGGGGTGATCGCTTCTTCATTGGTTTGTATGCTGGAGTTAGGTGCAGCGACATGTGATCAGAAGAGCCAGGTGGGACAGCTGAGTGGCCCTGTAACCATGCTTGATGTTGGAGTAGGTTTTATCCAGGGTTTTAGCTCTGCTGGTGGCACATTTTATGTGCTGGTGGAATTTAGGAAGCACTACTTTCAAATCAACATGGTTAAAGTCCCCCGCAATCACGTGCACTGCTTCTGGGTGGTTGTTCTGTTGCCAGCTGAGAGCACTGTCCAAGTGGCTAAGAGCCGTGCTAGCCTTAGCATCCGGTGGAATGTAGACAGCAGTCACCATGACAACAGTAAACTCACGCAGAAGGTACAAGGGCCTGCATCTAACCATGATAAATTCCAGGGCCCGTATTCACAAAGCATCTTAGAATCCTCTAAGAGAGTTCCTAATTTAGCCTTATAATTCCTAGCAAGGAATCTTAGCTTAAGAGTGATTCAGGAAGTTTCTGGGAGCAACTCTGAGCAAGGAGGGTCCAGAAACTTTTATCTTAGTAAGGAGGTGTGGTTGACCCCATTGCTAGGTATGACGCAGTCTTCTAAAAGCTGTGATTGGTTGTTACAAAAAGGGGGAAAGACAAAAAAAGAAAGAATGCACTCTCGTAATGAATGGACAGTAAAATCAACCGATCATATAACTTGGACTGTATTAAGAAATGAGTAATTGTGACATTAATTTTATGTCATGACGAAACTCAGCAAAATTAAATTAATTGTGACACAGCTTCAAATGTTTTATCGTACCTCATTCACATACCGATTATATTGATTTGTTTATTGTTATGTTTACTGTCCATGCTGGTAATTTTGCAACTTAATGTATTTGATATTAATGGTGGACACAGACTTAGCTGTCAGCAGTTGCTGTGATTGCTGGCATCCTTCTAAAAAGTGGTATGATTTGATTTGGCAGAATTTGGTATTTTACCACCCAGTGCCTCTTTTAATGATGTTTTTTACCAACAAAAAAAACATTTTTAGCCAGTTTAACCCAATAACCTTACCGGAACTTTTAGAAGTGGTTTTACATACAAGAGCGTCTTCCAGCCCTCTTGATGTGATACCCCCTAAGTTTTTAGTACAGATAATTGAAGCGATTGGGCCTTATCTGCTCTCTGTTTTTAACAGCTCCCTGGTTAATGGCTGTGTCCCTGATTATTTTAAGACTGCTTGTGTGACCCCTCTGCTAAAAAAGGCTGGGCTGGATCCATCCCTCCACCAGAATTACAGACCAGAATCCAAGCTACCTTTTATCTCAAAAATTTTAGAAAAAATAGTGTCCACACAGTTTTTAGCAGCACTAGAGGATAATCATGTCTTTGATAAATTCCAGTCTGGTTTCCGGAAGTACCACAGCACCGAAACTGCCCTGCTCAAGGTGACCAATGATCTTCTGATGGCAGCAGATTATGGTATGTGTTCCATCTTGTTACTTCTGGACCTCAGTGCTGCCTTTGACACAGTTGATCACAGCATTCTTTTAAACAGACTGAGGCACTGGGTGGGGATTTCAGGTACGGTTTTAGAGTGGTTTTTATCTTACCTTACTAATAGAAAGTTCTGTGTTGCAGCAAACAGCCACATGTCTTCATTTTATCCTGTTAAGTATGGTGTGCCTCAGGGGTCAGTTCTGGGTCCAATTTTATTTTCTTTGTACATGCTTACCCTGGGGCACATCATACAAAGACATGGTGTTTTTTTCACTTTTACGCTGACAACACACAACTGTACCTGTCCGTTGAAGCCTCTGACCCTGGGAAGTTGAGTGCTTTAATTGACTGCATTGCAGATGTGAGAAACTGGATGTCAGAGAACTTCTTGCAGTTAAATAATGCTAAAACCAAAGTTGTGGTAATCGGGTCCGAGCAGATGACAAAACAAATTCTGCCATCTGCGGGCCTGTTAGTGGAACACAAGAAGCCCGCTGCAAGGAATCTCGGCATCTGGTTTGATTTTAATCTTAATTTTGAACTCCACACCACAAAACTTGTACAGTCATATTTTTATCATCTTAGAAATATCGCAAAGATTCGATCTTTTATAACTTTTAAAGATACAGAGACGATTTTACATGTTTTTATTTCCTCATGGCTGGATTACTGCAACAGCCTTTTTACATGTCTTAATAAAAATTCCCTGGACAGACTACAGTCAGTGCAGAACTCTGCTGCCAGGCTTTTAACCAGAAAGAGGAAACGTGAGCACATCACGCCTATTTTAGCTCTTTTACATTGGCTACCAGTTTGTTTTAGGATTGATTTTAAGATCTTACTACTCACTTTTAAAGCACTCAGTGGTCTCTGTCCTAGGTACATTGCTGACCTTTTAACTCCATACTCTCCACCACGCACGTTACGATCCTCGGGCAAAGGTCTTTTAACTGTCCCAGAGGCCTGGCTGAAAACAAAGGGCGACAGAGCCTTTTCAGTCCGGGCGCCGAGGCTTGGGAATGACTTGCCCGAGGACATCAGGTTGGCTGATTCTGTGCTGTCTTTTAAGTCACGTCTTAAAACACATTTTTATTGGAGAGCTTTTCCTAATTTTAAGTTTTATGCTGTCATTATTACTGGTTTTATCCACCAAGGCGGTGCATAAAACGATCATGGCCCTTATTAAATTATGTATCGGTATGCTTTATTTTGTTTTATGGTTGTTGTTATTGGAAAGCATTTTGTAACATTTGTTTTGAAAAGTGCTCTATAAATAAAGTTTATTATTATTATTATTATTATTATTATTACCTGTGGCCATTGGCCAAGTATCGCAATGTTGTGATGACTTTTATCTCAGGTGTTATTGCGTTAGTGCTCAGGGTGGGAAAAGTAAGCTCATCTCTGATGAAGTCAACCACAGACATTATCCCTGCACGATCGAGCCGGTAGCGTGTTATTAAATCGCTGTCTTTTAATGTTTACGTATGGACAATATCTCTCCTTCCTCTCTGTCTTTCTGCCATCTTGTCTGTTTAAGACACTCTTAGGCTTCTTAAAAGTCCTCTTCCCTACTCCTAACAGTTTTTCACCTTAGGAGCTCTCTTAAGGCCTAAGACACTTTGTGAATAACTTTTATCTTACCAAAGGAAAATTCTAAGAAAAATCTTAGAATTCAAGGAATTCTCAGATTTTTCTAAGAATGATGTCACTAAGAGCTACTTTTAGCCTTAGGATGCTTTGTGAATACGGGCCCAGGTCTGCAGAGCAGTGCCTGTTGATAATAGTGGCGTTTGTGCACCAGCTGTTGTTCCCGTAGATGCAGAGTCCCCCTCCCTTACTGTTACTGGAGTCACGACTCCTGTCGTGTCTGTTTGCTGTGTCTAGATCGACAGCTGTGTCCAGAATGGATGAGTGGATGAACATGTAATACACATATAAATGTGTATGCAGACAGTGTGGCTTACTGATGTCTATTTAATAGGTTTTTAGACAACAATGGTGCTCTATACAGCTGATTACAGTAGTGCACTTACTGCTGCTCTTTGGATTGCACATGAAGAACACTGGCCTCCCCACCAAGACCTGCGAGGACACAGTACACACAAATTAAACTGTACACCAAAACATAAATCACCAAATATCAATTCCAACTCAAAGCCTGTGTACAGTTTGACTGTTTTCTGTGCTCTTATTCTCCTGATGACCAGATTAGTGAGACTGAACACAAAGTCAGAGAAACTTACTTGTTCCATGGTCACTGAAGATGGCACTGACTCCTTCATCAAAGGTTAAGTTGACATTGACACCTACATCACAGGAAGGAGGACACATAAGACAGTTGAGGATGTAGGTTTGGGGGGTAGTGGTGGTAGGTGAAATACGGTGAAATCACAAGAATGGCAAATCTGCACCATAATTATGAAATACAGATTTGACTGAAGTGTTTAGTGTAAAGACAATCTAAAATGTATTGAAGAGAAGGTGCACCATATTTCTTTATACTACAAAAATGTACTTGAATGACAAAATCATCCAGACATTGAAAATATAACAGTGTTTAGAAGAGTAAATGCAGTACATTGTTTCAAGACAGAACCATTCTTCAAAGTGCTGTGTGAAAATTGGTACTAGATAGACTTAATTCAAAAACCAGCTGATCACTGAACTGCATGGCTCAAAAAAAGCACAAAGCCACTGTCAGTAGTTGTGTGTCCAGTGCCTTTGGGGCATGAATACACACTTTGATTTTGTGGACAGCGGTATGCACTGAATATCAAGTGTGTAATTAGGATGTGTTCGAGGTTTAGACATCTCTGTGGGCTTGTACCTTTTGGTGTGCTGATGGCTCTGTCATTCACAGCTCCTCTAGGTACCACTGAAACAAAGTAAAAAAAAATATTTACACACTTAGTCAGGTTGCTGTTACTCCATTTAACACTGATACTGGGCACAAACACTTCCAGCTGTCAGACTGGACGCCCAACATTTATTTTCTTTTAGCTGTTTTTGGCTCACGTTCAAACTATAACAGTTCAGAACTGTACCATAATATATATACTACTGAATGACAGGCAGTGATTTATCTAATAGGTACACAAAATTAAATTTCATCAATTGTTACGTTTTTGATATCTCTAATATCTTAGATTTTTTTTTTTAACTTTTTACCCACTACACTCAGTGGAAATTCAGGTGACTTTCCTTAGACATACTAAATTGTAGTTTTATCCTCCAGTATGTCATACCTGTTCCTTCCAGCATGACTGATTTCGACTGGACATGATCCTCTTGTCTTGATCTGCGTGCACGACTTATAGAACACAACATGTAAGCACACACATACAATTTAAAAAAAAAAAAACTAAGCTGAGCCAATTAACTAAACAAAAAACGGTAAAACAAACCAAAGATGGTGAAAGACCATCTCCGGTTGTTGATTTCACCTCAAAAAACTCATATCTGTGTATAAAAGTTACATATTTTGATTTTTCATTCCTATAGACTGTGCAGATCTGTGAAGTCACTGCCTCCACTTATACATTACACATCACTTGATACCCAGTCTCATGTTTCTCTCATTTTTGAGCTGGAAATGCACTGCCATGGTGCTGACTGCTTACTTTGCTCATGATGTGTTTTCTAGCATATAAAAAACACCATATCAACATGTTACGGTAAAAAAAACAATTCTCACTGCAGTGGGTCTTTAGTGGTCCAGTCTGCCATATGTACTGATTACCGACCACACAAAGTCCTTTGCTTTAGTCAGTCAGACTTAGAAAAGCAAAGGAAAATAACAGTATGTGATGCGAGATCCTCTTGTTGATGGAATCTTACCTGTCAGTGTGTGCTAGTCTGGCAGAATCTGAGTTTGAACAAGGCGGCTGTGGTGTGGCAAAGCCAAAAGGGAGGAGTGGCCTGTACCTGGCAGGAGGACCCTGAACTGAAACCTGAAGAAAGAGCAGAATCACAGTGATACCTTTAATAGCAGTAGGCAAATAAAAGACACTGTCCTGCACTTATTAAGAAAAGAAAATCATAAAGAAGAAAATCATAAGAAAATAACTTAAATATAATAGTTTCTGAAAATAATTAGTTATTCTTAAACATGATAAGATAATGGTTAGAAAAACAAAAAATATGACGATAATACCGGTAATACTATTATGTGATGTGTCTATTTTCTAGCCCAGTTTGAACTGGAAATTTTTCCTTCGATAATTTAAAAACAACAATAAAAACAGCTGTGGACTGATCAGTGGACAGACTGTATGACCAGCTGATTTTCTTACCAGCAGATCAGGGTTACTGTTGCCATCACTTCCTCCTCCCGACTCCCTCACCTTGATACACATTAGGTAAAGCCAGCATGTAAAACCCAGAGTCTTAGTAAGGGTATTAAGGGCAACGCTGCTGCACCACACAAACGTTCTGAATGGCTGGCCTGGACTATGTTTCAAACAGGAACCTTGCACTGGCCTCCATGTGCACCCTGACATCAAGTCCATCAGCCCCCTGAGCAGGCCACTGGGAGTACGATGTATACTGTTCTGTCCATGGGTGTGGATGGAGGAGATAAGAAGCCTAGGCTTTCATTATGTGCTTGTCATGTCCGCTTGCACCTGATGTATTTAGGTGAAACTATCAAACATCACAGTGACCTTTTTTTTTTTTTTTTGCAACAGCTGAAATGTCTGTCGCTGCTTGTTTTATTGCTCAGTACAAGGACATATTCACAAAATTGAACAAAAAGTGTTTATTTGACACTTGTAATTATTACAGTGTCACATTTTATTATTGATTAATCTGCTGTTTATTTTCTTGATTAATGATGTTCGTTTTTTAAAAACTTTTTTTCAGCTTCCACAGCTAAAAAGCTCAAACATATTCAATTTACTGTGATATATATATCAAAGGACAAGGTTTAATGAATTTTGCTTAAACAATAATTCAGTTATCATAATTGTTATTTCAGCTATATTGCTTTTTTATTTTTAGTAAACTGTATTTAAATATTGTACTGAAGGCAAACCTGTTTAAAATTACTCAACATAAAGAGCTACACAGATAATAAAATATTAGTTGATTTTAAGTTTCACACTGGTGTTTTTTGTATGTAGTGTGTTCTGACCTGTGCAGAGGGCATCTTAGCCTTTTCTGTCAGGCTGCAGTTGTTCATCTGTTTCTGCATTTCTTTTTCCTTCTCTGATGTCTTCAGAGCAAACTCCACTTCAGCTGCCAGCTGCTCATCTCCAGAGAAAAACTCCTTTACCTCGTTACGGTAGTCTTGCATTGTCACCTGAAGGAGCACCCATGTCATGCCACACATTGAATAGAGACACACAAAAGTTCCTAACTTCAGGGCCATGCATAGTATTTCCAGAATGTTTTCAATCCCTGTTTTATAGTGGGTCCCCTTCTCTCAACCAGTCTTATCTAGTTGTTTTAAAAGTAGTTAACCTGTTGTTTGTTAGGAAGTAGATAATTGGAAACATGTACATGCTGCTCACAAGTTACCACTTCATTAACCAAATTAATACGTAGAGAGCATCCACATGACTATGCTAGTCTCACCTGGACGTAGGTCATAAGGTCTCTGAGGACAGGGGAACGCTTTTGCTCCAGTAGGTTCTTCAGGCTGATGATTAGAGGAACAGTGTTCTCTATGAAGGCCTTCTTCTGGACCTGGTAATCAAAGCAGGAGGCTGAGAGGAGCTCACCTGAACCCTCCCCAGAATCTTCTACAGGCCTGATACCAGGCTCACTTCTTTGTAAAACAATACATTACTTTTAATAATGATGAGTAGGGGTACAATGTGAAAGTCTGTAATTATTGCATAATTACAATTACTAATCCCAATCATAGTGCTACTTTGATATCTGGAGATCAACTTGTTTTCTGTTTTACTGAGAGTGAGATGGATGACTGATATTAGCGTGGTCTTTTTGTGTTAAGAGGACAGACCAGTCTGGGAGGTGCTAATCTTAGCTTGGCAAAGAGGTTTAAGGTGTGGGGAGGTGTTAACCTGTACCAAAACAAAATAAATCTTACTATTTCAAAAGTTGTCTCATTCACATGTCATGGGATCTAACTGGCAGGCTAATGCCAGGGGTACATCTACATAGGAGTTACCTAGTTTGTTTAGACTTAGGTGTGTGAACTGTGAAGTTGAGATCAGGAGTTTGGAAGACCTGTGTGCAGATATGAGGCTAAACTAGCTGCTACTGAATAGTCAGAAAATCCCTCGAAATTCTATGTTGGCTGCTTATGAACCCAGAATGAGCAGTTTTCTGTTTTTGCATATGTAAAATACAGATGTTGTCTCATGTAGGTGGAATATTTGAAAGTTGTGGCCAGATTTGACAGAGCCACACTAAAAAACTAAAATAATGTAATATGTAATGTAATAGTCATGGGCAATGTAACACTTTACTTTTACTAATTAGTAAAGAAATGTAATGATTTTGTTGAGTTTTCAAATAACTTGACCAAAATTGCTTACCTGTGACACCACCTTCTTCTGTGCAGCCTGCAGGACTGCCTTAGCCATGGTGGCCATGTTATCCTCCTCTGGCTCCTCCCCTGCAGAACCTACAGCTGGAGTTAATATGGCCTGCAGCTTCATCTCCTTTAGACTCAAGATATTGAAAGTCTCTGACAAAATTTCAGCACCATCTGCATCCAGAGGCAGCTCCTTATCTGCAAAGCATGCTGTGATAGGAAAAGATAAAAGAGTGAGTGACAGAGTCCCAAAAGTTTGTCTTCAGGCTAATACTGCTCTGGGCCCAAATTGGAGCTTAGTGACAGTCACAAAGAAAATGTGTTAAGATGACATGTTTACAGTTCACACATCATCCATAAAAAAAAAACTTCATTTTTGATGATTGAAGACCAGAAAGAATAATTTAGGCCAGAGCTGGAAGAGGAATCCTATTCTTTCCAACTTTGGCTTTGCTTCTCAGTCAAAGCATTTGTTTACCTAAGATGGTCTGGTTGATCTTGTTGGTGATGTTGAAGCGCTGGGCATCTGTAAAGTGCTCCAATAGGAAGTGGTAGATCTGAAAGCGCTTCTCGCGGTGCTGAGCTCCTTTTAGAGAGAACTGAACCTTTTCTCTGGACAAATTTTAAAGGTAAGTAATCAACAAATCAAAAATAGTTAATTTACAAAAAGTCCTTGTATGCACTGTAAGATACACACTGTTTTGTCTTGCTAAATGTGAACTAAAGCAGCTTCATACCTCTCAGTTTGAGGAAACTTGTTATAGGAATTGTGTTTGTTGTAACAGTTGAAGTGGAAGATGCATTCAATGAAGTGCTGACTGAACATTTCTGGGGTCTTCTTCAGCAGCAGGTGGAGTAGGCAGTATTCACACAGACTGGCACAGAAAACAAGAAGCACTTATATTAACATGCACTATGACATACACTCAGTGAGCACTTTATAAGAACAGCATACTACTACTAGTTCAGGCTTCCCTTTGCTTTGAAACAGCCCCAGTTTTTGGTGTCATGGTTTTCACAAGATGTTGAAAAACTTCCTCTAAGATTCTGCTTCTTGTTAAAATGATTACCTCCGGCAAGTAGGTGATACTTTTTGCCAGCGTTGGTTTGTTTGTTTGTCTGTGTTCAAAATAACTCGAAAAATTATGGACGATTTTGGATGAAATTTTCAGGAAATGTGGGAAATGGGACAAGGAACAAATGATGAAATTTTAGGAGTGATTCGGATCACCGTCTGGATCCAGGATTTTCTTTTTTAAAGATTCTTTAACACTGGGAGTGTTAGAAAGCCTTGCAGTGCCACCTTGTGGTAGGAAAGTGCATTACACATATATGGTGGGTGCCGGCCGCTCGTGCTCAACAACTGCAGTCTGGACTGTAGCATAAGACAAATTGGTTCCATAGATTCATGCTGATGCCAAATTCTGAGCCTACCATCTAAAGGTATTCCAATTAAAAGGGTTGGTGAGTGTGTAATCACTGTCTTAGATGTCAAAAAGAGATAAAAAGATTTAGGTATACAATGCTACTTTGTGTTTGTACATACCACCAAGACTCAAAAAAGACACTGTATAGTTATAATATTTAAAGATACAAATGGTGTCTCAATTTGTAAAATATATCCCTGTGATATTACAATTCTTTGCTATGTTTTTATTTTTCCAAAATCATAAGTACATCATGCTGCCCCAGTATAACTGGATATTCACAACAGGACAGTGCGGCAGACTGTCTAACACTGCCAGCATTTTGCTGACAGTTATCCAGTTGTCCTACGATCTACATAGTTCTAAAAATACTGTTGTTTATTATTTACTTAGTTAGCATCTATCTATGCAGTGCGATTTACCTGGCAATAGCAGGGACGGGGTCAACCAGTGCTACCATGAAGCGAAAGAAAAGGGAGCCTTTCCATTTCACAAATTCATCCTAGGAAAAAGAACAGAGGCAAAACAGAGAGCTGTCAGGAAGCTCACTAAATAAATATTGCAACTAGAATCCCTTTTGGAGTGCTGTAAACCATTTCACCATTTAGTTGTTAAAATGATATAAAATAAAAACTTGCAGTCTTCAAGAAAGTCAAACAATATCAAGAGATGTAAATGTGGTAACTTTTTTAATGCTTGTTCTCAGTGTTTAATCAGCCATCAAATATGTCTTAAGTCATTCATTTCCATGTCAGATAAACTGTTTAAAGAAAAGTGCTGATCATCAAAACAATTGTCTAGGAAGAACTTCCTCTCTTTCTCCATTTCACCTACGGTGATATTTAACAAATATGCAAGGAAGCTGAAAATATATGAATATATGAAATAAACATTAGTTTAAAATATCATTGTTACATTATATTTATTTTACATGTCCACATTTTGTCAATAGCTCTGTTAATTTTATATCAAGTAAACTGAAGAAAAAAAAAAAAAGACATTTAAAAGTTACCGGTCACCAAAATTGTGGATGTTGATATCACCCTTCTCTTTTTACTACATATACAGTTGTGAACAAACATTTACATAATCTTTCAAAGACCATGAAAATCATGGCAATCTTGAGTTTCCAATGGCTCCTATAACTCAGATTTTTTTTTGTAACGACAGAATCACTTTTCATGAGTGATTATGATAAATTACAGCTGCTGAATCCTCTGAACCAATATACCAATATGGCCCATTTGTAGGGATGGGTACCAATCCCAGGTATGTTGCAAAAGCTGCTGGCAGTTCCTGGATTCATTTGTATGATGATAATACATGGACATGAATGCACAACTGCTCTTTTTGCACTGTCTCGCACTATCCTCCTGATATTTTGCACATGTTAGTGTATATTTTTAGTGCTATGTGATGACATGTTGTAAATATGTGCTATATAAATAAAATTGAATTGAACTGAATTATATATTTTTATATAATATCTTCTTCTTTTGTTTTTCATATTCTTAATATTATTATATTTTTTGCTATCTGTTTTTTTTTTAAACTTTATCTGTTTGCACCAACAGACCAAGACAAATTCCTTGTACGGGAAAAATTACTTGGCAATAAACAAGATTCTGATTCTGATATACTCAGTTGACTCCTCTCTCCACTCTGCAACATTCACTCTTCAGCTCAGCCTTAACATCAGTAAGACCAAATGCATCATCTTTGACAGGACACATGTAGCATCCAGCCCCACCAACGATCAGCCATTTGGTACCGGGCCGCACAGAAAGAGTGAATAATTTTTTTTAAATTGTTTATCAGTCTGAAAGATGTTTATTTTGAAAAATGACGGGATACATCAACCTGTGTGTATGTGCCTCTTGACTCATGTCAAGTTGCTCCTCTTGGTCACATGATACGTACCTTAAAAATTAAGGTTCAAAAATTAAGCCCACAGGCTAGCAAACATAAGTAAAAAACAAACGTCTTTGGAGAGCCTCTTTGGAGCGGGGAAAAGGCCCAGTGAGGAGACAGAAGACGAAGAGCATACAACTTCCAAGAAAAAGAAAGCTGCATTTTATCGACAATATCAAGAGTCCTACTTAAAATACAGGTTTATCGCTACAGGTGATTCTCATACGCCAAGCCCGCTCTGCATAATATGTGGCAACAAGCTAGCAAATGAAGAAATGAAGCCTTCAAAACTGCTTCGACACATGGAGACCAAGCACCCTGCATTGAAAGACATGCCTTTGGAGTTTTTTGAAAGGAAAAAATGTGAACTACAAGGACAGAAGCAATTACTGATTGCCACCACATCAACAAATGCAAGTGCTTTGAGAGCATCGTACTTAGTGGCTAACCGTATTGCTAAGACAAAGAAACCATTTACTATTGGTGAAGAACTGATCCTGCCTGCCGCTAAGGACATTTGCCGTGAACTTCTAGGTGAGACTGCTGTCAGACAGATCACACAGGTTCCTCTTTCAGCTAGCACCATCACTAGGCGAATTGAGAAAATAGCAGAGGACATTGAGACACAATTGCTGGAGAGGATTAATTGGTCACCGTGGTACACAAACTAGGTTGACGAGTCTACGGATGTTGACAACAAGGCAATACTACTTGCTTACGTGTGTGATACATATATCAGGGGGATTTCTATGAGGATATGTTATGTGCACTATTGTTGCCAATCAACACCACAGCTGCAGAACTCTTCAAGTCTCTGAATGATTACATATCAGGAAAATTGAATTGGTCCTTTTGTGTAGGCATATGCAAAGACGGAGCAGCTGCCATGACTGGACGGCTTTCCGGTTTAACTGCCCGGGTCAAGGAGGTTGCACTTGAGTGTGAGTCTACGCACTGTGTTATTCACAAGGAAATGCTGGCTAGACAAAAAATGTCACCTGACCTTAACAGCATATTGAATGATGTCATGAAAGTCATTAACTACATCAAGGCACACGTCCTTAATTTGCGTCTGTTCGAGCAGCTTTGTGAGGAGATGGACACAGAGTACAAAGACCTTCTCATCCACAAAAAAGTAAGATGGCTATCCAAAGAGAGATCACCACTAGCAGCACATTTCAGTGACAAGGAATGGATCGCAAAACTCGCTTACTTGTGCTACATATTCAGCACGCTCAATGAACTCAATTTGTCACTTTGGGGGGAAAATGACAACTGTTTTCTGTTTTTCTGCCATTTTTGTCTTACTTTGAAAGTGTGTCTGCTGATAAACTTTCTTAATTACATGTAATTTCGTTGCTCTGAAACATGTGCAATGACACATAAAGCATTCAATTAAATTAATTTGCATAAGCTCTGTGCTCTGTATACAAATCAATGCCACATAAAATATGTAACGTAATTCTCTGCTTTGGTATAACAGGGGTTCTATCAAAAACCTGTGAACTGTGCTGAAGAAACAAGTCTGTGTCAGAAAGCCCACAAATTTGGTTGCTCTCCACCAATTCTGTCAAGAGGAGAGGTCAAAGATACAACAGAAGCTTGTGAATGGTTACCAAAAGCCCCTAGTTGAGTTACACTAGGGACATTTCACCAAATATTAGCATTGCTGTATGTATAATTTTGATCAAGCAGATTATGTCATACTTCCAAAAGACCTATAATAAATCTATAAAAGAATCAAAATACATGGTTATTTTTTGTGATAAGGACGCATGTGCTTTAATGACTCACCATAGAAAATTAAGTTATTGAGTTATTAGGAGTCATTGAAAACTCAAAACTGCCATAATATTCATGGCTTTTACAAGTGTATGAAAAGTTTTGTTCTCAAACTTTTGTTGTTGTATATAAATACATTAATTTTTGAACCTGTGACCTTTCGAAAAGAACAAAATCTACCTGAAGCAGGTTGGTCAGCATTATGAGAGTCTGCTCCCTGATGACAGCTTCACTGTCCCGCAGACAGGCTGAGATGTTGGGGATGTAGTGATCCACAATGTTGGTGTATCGAACACACAGATCACACATTATCACCACCACGTTGTTGCGCACAGCAACCTCCGTGCCAACTTCCAGCTCCCTGGCAAACACCGGCAGGTACTTCTGGACTAGTTCTTCGTGCTGCAGACACATTTTACCTGATCGCAACAGATATCCACAGAAACATTAAACCTGTGATGAGATGCAGAAACACGTGGATAATTTCACCTCAATTCAACAGATTTGAAAAAAATTTCATGCCTGACCACCTGATATTTGTCAGATTTTTTTTTCTGTGCATACATATGTTATTAAGTAAAACGTGGGGTATTAGGTATAATTCGTTTTTGAATTAAAAGTTCTTAAAGATCTTAAAGAAGGGTGGGGTCATGTTGATTTTTGTGCATTTTTATTTGCGTCAATCTGTGGATGTTTGATTGTTTGAAGTGTGAGGTAGTAGAGTCCTGAAATGTTAGTGTCATTGATATGTAAATATGGTCTTCAAAGGTACAACCCTGCTTTGACAGAATAATACACACCAGTTATATGATGACTCAACATTTCGATATCCCACCAACCACAAAACCTTTACTGTTCACTCTAAGAGGCTGAAATTCTTTCCTGTGATTGGTACCAATGGGAGCTTTAAAGATGTTGAGGATGGTGCCAGTCAGAGGCATACTTTATGAGAAAAAAAAGTTATATATTTTTTTGTATTTCTTGTCAATATTTGAACATGCATTAGCAAGTATGAAAGATGGACTGGAGTATGTATACAGTGCTGTGAAAAAAGTATTTGATCCTGATGTCTTCTATTTTTGCATATTTCTCACACTTATGAACTTTTCTGAACTTTATTTTGATTGTTCACATTAAAAAAAACTGTACATTTCTTGAGATTAAAATGATTATAACCAAAAAAGCGTTGGGCTGCAGCAATACTTTTTCAACTTAAACTTAAATGTTCCAGATGATCAAACTAATATTTATATTTGTTTGAAATTAGATAGAAATAACCTACACAACACAAAATACAGTTTTAAAATGATGCTTTATTAAATATTTATTGAAAACCTAAACCTGTCTCACCCCTGTGGAAAAGTAATTGCCCCCCTAAATGAAATAACTGCTTCAGCCAGCAACAAGTGCAGTTAAACGTTTGCAAAAGCTTGTGATCAGTCTTTTACATTATAATTTAGAGATTTTGGCCCACTCTTCTCGGCAGAATAGTTTTAATTCGGGCACATTAGATGGTTTTCGAGCATGAACTGCCCTTTTCAGGTCTTGCCACAGCATTTGAATTGAATTTGAGGCCGGGCTTTGACTCAGCCACTCCAGAACCTTAATTTTGTTTTTTTAAACCATTCAGAGGTGGTCATGCTTGTGTGCTTTGGGTCATTGTCTTGCTGCAGATCATATTTGTGCTTGAGCTTTAGGTCATGAACTGATGGGTGGATATTCTCCAGGAGGATTTTCTGATAGAGAATTCATGACCCCATCACTTATGACTAGTTGTCCAGGTCTTATGGAAGCAAAGCAGCCCCAAACCATCACTGCTATGTTTCACTGTCAGTATGATATTCTTCATGTGGAATACAGTATTAGCTTTACACCTGATGTAACAGGACCTATGTCTTCCAAAAAGTTCCACCTTTGACTTATCAGTCCACAAGATGTTATCCCAAAAGTCTTGGGGCTCATCTAAATATTTTTTTTGCAAAACAAATCTTTATGTTCTTTCTCGTCAGTAGTGGTTTGCACCTTGCAGCTCTCCCATGGATGCCATATTTGTCCAGTGTCTTGCTTATTGTGGAGGCAAGTAAAGCCTGCACTTTTTTTAATGTTCGTCTGGGTTTCTTTGGATGAGATGTCGACATGCTCTTGAGAAAGAGATTTTGGAAGGCCGGCCACTCCTGGGAAGGTTCACCACTGTTCCATGTTACTTAACATTACTTCCTCTGCTAAAGCCATTTTGCCTAATGACAGATATTCTCTAAATATACACCCAAATTGTATTACATTAGCATCTTTTGGAATATCCAGGAAAATCCATCCATATGGTAACAACGTAGGCATCAATACTTCATCAAGAGGAAGTGAACTGTGAAACTCATTTTCCGCAAATAATTGTGCATGATCTACTTTAAAACAGGGAATGCTGACAACTGTACGTCATATATTATTGCTACCCACATTCCCAACACAATGTTTCCATGTATGTATATTATATATGTCTGACATATACACTTGATTGCTTATGGTACCACTTTTCAAAAACTTATTGGTAAAGTGGTTTCACCTTTCATACTTGTTCAATGCGTGTTCAAATATTTGCCATAAATGCAAAAAACTTCATCTCAATAATTGTTTTTCTAACAAAGTATGTCACTGACTGGCACCATACTCTACATTTTAAGCTTCTATTGGTGCCAAGCACAGAAAAAAAATCAGCCTCTCAGAGTGAACAATAAAGGTTTTATGGTTTGTGGATTATTGGAGTAGAAAAAACATGGACATTTTTTGATCAAATTTACACCATCATATAACTGTTTTTTATTGTTCTATCAAAGCAGGGTTGTACCACTGAAGAACACATGAGACCAGGACATTATTTTTTAAGACATGACAGATTGACGTGAAAAAAATGATGCAAAAATGGACATGACCCCTCTATTTAAGTATTTGTAACTAAAAAACTAATGTTAACTATGACTCCACATTTTACACATGGTCAACTTAATCAATATTCACCACTTCAAAAAAATCTTGAAGAAGGCCAGGCGTGGGGCATTCAGTGAATAGAGGCAGGATGACCCATATACATGTGTTCAGAGACTGAAAGAGACCGACAGGAGGAAGACATAAACTGAAAGGACAGTTTACCTAAAGTGATGACTCCGTGGGCTCTGACTCTGGTTGGCAGAGAGTTTGCTTTGAACTGGGACAGAGGCAGTGAGGCTGGCAGCGCTTCCCGGCACTCTGTTAATAAACAACATGAAGAACAAGTCAGCATTGTCAACCATCTTACCCTATGTTATGTAAATAAGATAGTTTTAAATCCTTGGCTATCACTATATGGAACTCTTAATTTGTATAGTACTCCTTTGTGTGTCACTAGTGAAGATAACAATGGGTTATTTTAGACTACATATTTTCACTTGTTTAAAAATGTCTGCAAATGAAATGTGTATGTTCTGTTGGCAGATAACTTGCTTATTTAAGTAAATTTTTCAGTACTATGTTGATCATTTTTTGTTGTGTTTTTGAGAGCGGAATTTTTGCAGCAATATACTGAAAATATAAGTCAGTTATTTAATAGTTATGCAAAAAACAAGAAGTTGTAGAATAGAATAAAATAGAATAGCATAGAATAGAATGCCTTTATTGTCATTATACAAGATACGAGATTTAAAGCGACACTCCTTAAGTGCACCAACAATAGACACTATACAATATTCTAAAACTCTATGAAATTCTAAGAGAAACACTATAAAACACAATTTGTAGTAGGCAGTAACACATACATTATGAGTAGTAAATATATACATTATGAGTGGTGAGGTAGTTCTAGTCACAGAAAGTGAAAACAGTGCAGGTTACGTTCACGGGAAGTGACAGCAGCGCAGGTTATTTTTCAGAGCAGGTTTAAGTTGTAAAATGCTTGTGTCAAGGGAAGTCAAGATGGCTGCTGCTGCATCTCCTCGTTTAGTGTCTCTTAACAATCCAACAAAAATCAATGGAACTTAACCCCACCTATCTGGAATGCAACAACATTGTCGGTACAGATGTGGTACTTGTTCCTCTTATGGGAATATTGCACCATGACTGGACTCTGGAAAAGGTATTTGAGAGCACTTAAAGTCGGGCCTAACTAGGCTTTGATCAGCTACTGCTGAATCATTTCAGAGCAGTTCATCTAAGTTACCTAAAATATCTGTTTTGTGATCAACTTGGTAATGGCGACAACAAATGCATTATCAAAGGATATTGAAGAGATAAAGAAATCTCTTAACTATATGGGACAGGAGATGAGTAAGATTGGTCAACAGCAAACTAACCTAATCAAACTCCTGGATGAGGTGCGGGAGCTGAAGGAGCAAATAATTCAAAGAGACAAAAGGATTGAGATTTTGGAACAAAGACTTGATGATATGGAGCAACACTCTCTGGCCAGGGATGTTGTCATCACTGGACTGGACATAAAGCACCACAGCTATGCTAGGGCTACAGTTGGGCTGAATGAAGGTGCGGATGCTCCCACAGAGGAACTTCAGACTCTAGAACAACTCTTGGATTTCTTCAGAAGCAAGAATATCACCCTAGGGAAAGAAAATGTCTCTACTTGCTACACCTTCCCTAAAAATGACCTCAAAAGTAAGCCAACTATCGTGACAGAATTTGCTAACTTTAAACTGAAGATGGAGCCGTTGAAACAATCCAGAAAACTGAGGGGCACCGGAATCTATTTGAATGAACACCTAACAAAGAAAACTGGTGAAATAGCCAGATATGGACGCCTTCTTAGAAAGCAACACAAAATACAATCTACATGGACAAGAAATGGAGAAGTCTACATAAAACTGAATGGACCTGATCAAGTAAAACCCATCATGATTACAAACTTGAAAGAACTGGAGGAATATAAATGACTTGCTGCATCCAGACTACTTATGGTATGTTAAACCTTTAACATACACAGGAAGGAGTAACCTTTGCTTTTTTCTCATTTCTGATTTTCCTTTAAAGGATGATTAATGAGGATTTCCGTTTGAATATTTATGATGAGGATTGCAGCATCGTTGATAACAGCTCTCAACAATCAAATTGCAAGGAATTCAATCAAAATTACTTAGAATTGAAAGATGGTAAAGATTCTGATTCTGACATTGATCCTGAAACACATTTATTTAGTGCACATAATATAAATGCCTCATACTATTCGGTGGATCAATTTAAAAATTTAGATTTAAGTGATTTTTCAATCATTCATTTTAATAGCAGAAGTCTCAGGAACAAGTTTTGATCAAATTAAAGAATGCCTGAAATCTTCAGCGTGTACATTTCAAGTAATTGCCATAAGAGAGACTTGGCTAACTGATGAAATGAGTGAAGAGTTTATGTTAGAAAGTTATGATTTTTGTAATATTAACAGAAAAAAATAAGAAAGGTGGTGGAGTAGCATTTTATGTATTGAAAAATTATCATTGTGAGATTACTGATAGCTTAATTTTAGATGATGTAATGGAGTGTCTGACTATACAGATAAAAATTGACAAAGATCAGAATATATTTTTATGTTGCATTTATAGAGCACCTGGGGCACACATTGAACATTTCATGAATTGTTGACCAAAAGTTTTAGGAAATTTAAGTAATAAGAAATCTGTCTTTGTGTGTGGAGACTTTAATATTGATTTATTAAAATGGAAAACACATAAATTAACTTTTGATTTTATAAATGAAATGTTTAGTTATGGATTAAGACCTATAATTGATAAACCAACAAGGGTGACCCAAGAATATGCAACCTTTATAGATAATATTTTCACCAACATTCACGATGTGACAACAAGTGGTCTATTGTTGAGTGATATAACAGATCCTTTCCCAGTGTTTATGAAAACTAAAAATATAAACCCAAAAAAGATATTACAAAAACCTACAAGTAATTTGTTAAGACTTAGATCACCAGAAAGGTTTGAAGCGTTTAAAACTGAGCTTTTACATTGTGCATGGGATGGTGTTTATGTTGATAATCCAAATGAGGCCTATGTGGCGTTTTTGTCTAAATGGTTAGAACTTTATAATCTTCACTGTCCACTGATAATGTTTCAGCAAAGAGAAAAATGTAAAAGAAACCCATGGATAACAACTGGCTTGCAAAGAGCTTGTTATAGAAAAAATGCTCTTTATATGAAATATCTAAAAAACAGAACTCGTGAAAATGAGAGGGAATATAAAATTTATAAAAATAAGTTAACATCATTGTTAAGGACACAAAAGAAACACTACTATAATAAAATATTTGAAAATAGTAAAAACAATATCAAACAGACTTGGAATATAATAAATCAGGTTTTAAATAGATGTGATAATCAGGAAGTGCCGTACCATTTTATGAAAAATACAAATACGAAAGTAGATAATTTACAAACTATAATTATTAAGTTCTGGAAGAATTTAATAATTATTTTATTGATATGGGACCATCAGTTGCAAGGAAAATTTCTGTGCAAAATAAAGACAAGGATGTCTTTAGAAATACAATACACACAAATATGAAGTCTATGTTCCTGTCTGGGGTTACTGAGATGGATGTAATTGATACAGTAAAAGTACTTAAAAATAAAAAAAAATCAAATGATATAAATTGTACAGATATGGGGATTATTAAAGAAGTTATTGATTTAATTGCAAAGCCACTGACTCATATGTAATCAATCGTTCTTGCATGGAGTTGTCCCTGACGACATGAAGACAGCAAAGGTCCTTCCTATATTTAAGAGTGGTAGCAAGCATCCATATCTATTCTTCCACAATTTTCAAAAAATATGGAGAAACTTTTTGTTAAACAATTAGATAATTTTTTTTGAAAAAAATCAGTTATTTTGTCAACAACAATATGGATTCAGAGAAAAATGGAGCACAGCATATGCCATTATGAATGTGCTCAAGGAGGTCAGCTCTGCTTTAGACAATAACCAATTTTCAACAGGTATGTACACTATATTACCAAAAGTATTTGTTCACCCATCCAAATGATCAGAATCAGGTGTCCTAATCACTTGGCCTGGCCACAGGTGTATAAAATCAAGCACCTTGGCATGCAGACTGTTTGACAAACATTTGTAAAAGAATGGGTCGCTCTTAGGAGTTCAGTGAATTCCAGCGTGGAACTGTCATAGGATGCCACCTGTGCAACGAATCCAGTCATGAAATTTCCTCGCTTCTAAATATTCCACAGTCAACTGTCAGCTTTATTATAAGAAAATGGAAGAGTTTGGGAACAACAGCAACTCGGCCACGTAACTGATGGAGAGGGGTCAGCGGATGCTGAGGCGCATAGTGCAAAGAGGTCACCGACTTCCTGCACAGTCAATTGCTGCAGAGCTCCAAACTTCATGTGGCCTTCAGATTAGCCCAAGTACAGTACGCAGAGAGCTTCATGGAATGGGTTTCCATGGCAGAGCTGCTGCATCCAAGCCGTACATCACCAAGTGCAATGCCAAGCGCCGGATGCAGTGGTGTAAAGCACGCCGCCACTGGACTATAGAGCAGTGGAGACGTGTTCTCTGGAGTGATGAATCACACTTTTCCATCTGGCAATCTGATGGATGAGTCTGGGTTTGGAGGTTGCCAGGAGAACAGTACATTTGGGACTGCATTGTGCCAAGTGTGAAATTCTGAGGAGGAATTATGGTGTGGGCTTATTTTTCAGGAGTTTTCAGGAGTTGGGCTTGGCCCCTTAGTTCCAGTGAAAGGAACTTTGAATGCTTCAGGATACCAAAATAATTTGGACAATTCTATGCTCCCGACCTTGTGGGAACAGTTTGGAGCGGGCCCCTTCCTCTTCCAACATGACTGTGCACCAGTGCACAAAGCAAGGTCCATACAGACATGGATGACAGTCTGGTGTGGATGAACTTGACTGGCCTGCACAGAGTCCTGACCTGAACCCGATAGAACACCTTTGGGATGAATTAGAGCGGAGACTGAGAGCCAGGCCTTCTCGACCAACATCAGTGTGTGACCTCACCAATGCGCTTCTGGAAGAATGGTCAAATATTCCCATGAACACACTCCTCAACGTTGTGGACAGTCTTCCCAGAAGAGTTGAAGCTGCAATAGCTGCAAAAGGTGGACCGACATCATATTGAACCCTATGGGTTAGGAATGGGATGGCACTTAAGTTCATATGTGAGTCAAGGCAGGTGAGCAAATACTTTTGGTAATATAGTGTACATCGACTTAAAGCAAGCTTTTGACACCATTCACCATGAACAATTACTGATAAAGCTTGAAGAGTATGGGATCCGAGGCCCTGTTATTTCCTGGATTAGAAGTTATTTGGAAAACCGTCAACAATGTGTTCAATTAAAATCTACAGTATCTGGGTTCAAAACCATAACATGTGGAATACCGCAAGTTTCTGTGATTGGTCCAAAACTGTTGATAATGATAGAAATGGAATTAAACCTACTTAAAACCTGGTTTGATATCAACAAGTTGTCACTGAATATATCAAAAACTAAATGTATGGTATTTGGAAGTAAAAAAGAGACGCTCAAAGAGGTAAAACTTAAAATAGATGGCATTGAAATTGAAAGAGTCTTTGATGTTAAATTTCTAGGGGATGGTAATTGACTCCAAATTAACTTGGAAACAACATGTGCTTTACATTAAGGCAAAAATATCAAAAACACTGGGTGTTCTTTACAAAACTAAGGATTTGTTGAGTTATGAAGCCGTAACTATAATCTATTGTACTTTGATACTCCCATATATGACTTACTGTGTAGAGCTATGGGGTGGGACTTTTAAGACCATACGTAATGATATTGTTTTATTACAGAAACGTGCCATACGCCTGATAAATAATGCGGGATATTATGACCATACAAATCCTTTATTTAATAAATCAAACCTTATGAAATATAATGACCTAGTGTATTATGAAACAGTTCAAATTATGTTTAAAGCTAAACAAACACTTTTCCAGAAGGTTTCCAAAAATATTTCAAACTTCAGCAAACTAAATATAATTGAAGAGATGAATGTAAGTTTATTGTGTCGAAAGCCAGAAAAGGGTTTAAAGAAAGATGCTTGTCTTTGGGGAGCTCAATTATGGAATAACATGAGTAAAGATATGAACAACTGTAATTCATTATTCATATTTAAAAAGATGATCTCCCAGTCTATTTTTGAGAGATATGCAAATGAATAAATTGTTCATTTTTTTTCTTTTGTTCTTTTATTAAGGTCACACATTGTATATTTTCCATTGGTGTTAAATGTACAGTATAAGGTAACTTGTATTTGATGTAAATGTATAGTATATTTTTGGCATACAAGCTTCTTACTTCTGCCTGTTTCAGTCTCACATGAACTGTTCTTTATTTTGTAAGATGTACATTATTATGTCGTGTCACTGTCACAAATAAAACTGAACTGAACTAAACTGAAGTTAGTATGGTGACAGCTTTGGGAAAGAAGCTGTTTCTCAGTTTGTTTGTTCGGGACCCTATGGACCTAACGCCTGTCAGAGGGCAACAGGTCAAAGAGGTGGAAACCAGGGTGATTTGTATCCTTTATGTTTGTGGCCCTGCAGAGACAACGGGAGTTGTGGATGTCCAGCAGGGAGGGCAGAGGACAGCTGATGATCTTATGTGCCATGTTTACCACACACTGCAACCCATTTCTCTCGGCCTAAGCGATAGAAGGTCACTAGCTGGTGTGTGTTTAGGTGTTCCTTCCTGAGCACCTTCAGGAAGTGTAGCCGCTCCTGGGCCTTCTTGACCAATGCTGTGGTGTTCTCATAACAGGATAGGTTTGCAGAGATGTGGACACCGAGGAACTTGAAGGTCTGGACCATCTCAACACATTCACTGTTGATGTATAAGGGGGCAGGGTCAGCACTATTCCTCCTAAAGTCCAAGATGATTTCCTTGGTTTTGCGATGTTCATTGAACACCACTCACCAAGTTTCAGGACCTCATCTCTGTAGGCTGCCTCGTTTCCCCTTGAAATCAGCCCCACCACCGTTGTGCCATCTGCAAATTTGACAATGATATTTTCTGGGTGGGCGGGACTGCAGTCAGTTGTGTAGAGGAAGTATAGTAGTGGGCTGAGCACGCATCCCTGAGGAGAACCGGTGCTGAGAGTGCAGATGGAGGAGAAGTGGGGGCCAAGTTTCACATGCTGGGGTTGGCTGATCAAAAAGTCCTTCATCCAGGCGCAGGTGGGTGGTGGAATCCCCAAGTTAGTTAGCTAGGTGGCCAGAATGTCTGGATTTATTGTATTAAAGGCTTAGCAGTAATCAACAAAGAGCATCCTGGCATAGTTCCCCTGGTGTTCCAGGTGGCTCAGCACTGAATGGAGAGCTATGGTGTCCTTGGTGGATCTGTTTGTCTGATAGGCAAACTGGTGTGGGTCCAGGGTGGGAGGGAGTCCGGTTTTAATGTGCTGTAGAACCAGTCTCTCAAAGCATTTGGTGGTTATTGGAGTGAGTGCAATGGGGCGGTAATTTTTGAGGCTGGCTCTAGGAGACTGTTGGAACCGAGATGAATGTTGCTGATTTCAGTCAAGGCGGGATGGCAGCTTGTGTGAGAGACAGGTTGAAGATGGAAGTGAAGACCTGTGAAAGCTGGTAGGTGGGTACCTTGAGCAACTTCCCAGGTACTCCATCTGGACCTGCTGCCTTTCTGAGATTCACTGACCGGAGCACATGTCTTACATCCTGCACCTCTAGAGTGAGTGCTTCATTTCCCCTTTAAAATAACATGTCCAAAACCAACATAACCAGCGCTGCCATATCTCGCGATAAAAACAAGCAGCCAGTTCAATGGAAACAAGCCCAAAAGAAGCCCAACAGCGAAACCGCCACATCATGTAAATGAGAGGCCTCTTGATAGTAGAGCTTGACCCGAATATCCGAATATTCGGTCGTTGTGGTGGTATCTGAATAATAATTTTGAGATTTCCATAGTTCCATTGCACTCTGGGACCTAGGTTCAGAAATGATCGTTTCCAGACCCCCAAAACGCCGGCTTCGTGTGGATGATACACGGGTTTGATGAACTATTTGTGCCTTTAGGCCTGGGCTCGTCTTCGTGTGGATGGGGCCTCAGACAGGGACAAATGAAGGTGGCCACAGGCAGTGTAAACACTTGCCGAATTTATTGGATTGGCTGTGGTGGAGGGAGACACCATTTCTCTCACCAGTTCTCTTTCTGAACTCCAAACTCTGTCTATAGATATTCAATCTGAGTGTACAAGAAAAACTGCAATATGTCAGTCTCAGTGGATCTGAAAAACACCTTTTCTGTTCTCCCTACCTGTCACTTTGTCAAAATGTGTTGTGAGGACAGATTCCACCAGCAGCACGGTCCTCTTTCCAACCTTAGCAGGACAGTGGAGAGATGCCACACCCAAAGTGTGGAGATATTTAACCTAAAAGAGACAACATTTTCAGTTCTATCATAAGCACAAGCACTGGACACTCACACTGGGTCTCCAAGACTGCTTGCTCATAGGGAATCCAAAGGTGACTTTGGATTACTGAGTTCTCTGTTCTTTGTTTAAAATTCATCAGGTCATTACCTTACTAAGTGAAGTGCTATGAGATGACATGTTGTGAATTGGCTCTGTATAAATAAAATTTAATTTAATTGATTAACGTTTGACAAATAGAAGCTTTGAAATTTTTAAGTCCATCCACACTAAGATGACTGAAGTGGTTCATTCATCTTTTTCTTAAAGTTTTAGCTCTTCCCAAATTAAACTTCATCAAAATCTGTCCAGAGCATATAAATCTTAACCAGCAGGCTGGTATATTGGTGTTTACATCGAAAGTGGCATTTTATCAAAATCCAGTATCAAACACTGGCTTGAAGTGTTCACAGGGAAAATGTATCTTTACTATGCAATGATGTAAGCATCTTAATCACAGTAGGAGGTCTGTGTGTTATCTGATTTACAAAAGACAACCTTTAGTAATCTTTAACTTTATCAGTGATTGTTCATTTTAAATATAACTGGATTTACGCTGGTTGACGTGACTACATTGTGATTTAAAATAAAGAATTTTGTAAAAGACAACACTTATTTGGTGAATTTATCCGTATTAATTATACACTATATGTGACCACAGAGAGCAGGGTGAGACTGATGCTGAGCAGCACATTAGCAGAGCAGCAGCTCTGCTGCTTAGTTTGTGTCAATACAAGCAGGAAGCACTCTGAGTCCAATCCACAATCACTGCAGTTACCCAGGTAGATAACTTTCTGTCATCTTTAACTTTTTCTGTAGTCATACATTGTAAACTATGATAAAGGCGATATGCAATAATGCTATTGTCAATTACCCTGGATTTATACTGATTTTCTCTGACAATGCTGTAGCCATAAAATAAAGATTTTATCAGCCAGCTCCCTCCTAACGTTTGCTGTAATGTAGTTTGTTGTCTAGCAACTGATAAGAGGGCACAGAAGATTTAGTTGCTTTGATGTTATCGAAGCGTTTGTAGACAGACCTCTCTACTAATACAACAATAAGTAATCGGTAATGTGGAATAAGTTATGTGGGCATTAATCTGTTTGTTTTTTTTTTACATAAATAGCATCTTACAAATTAGACTGCATAGTGTCGATGTAGCCTTCTGCAGTGAAACTGATATATATTAAGCTGGTGCCAAACCATGCAACGTATCTGATTAATAGCACATAAAGACAGTCTGTGGATAGTTCCTTTATATGGCAGTTGGACAACCTTTGTGGCCTGTGATCTCAGAATTTATTACTAAACAATGTGACCAAAATGGTGTTCTAGAACATCTGGCTTTGAGAAGAGTCGGGAGATTGTTTTATTGCTCTCATCTGAAAGTGAGCACAGGGTGAGCAGGAGATGGCTGTGAAAATTATACGCTGTGATGAACACAGTATGTGTTGGTGTCAGATAAACAAAGACATGCATGATGAACATAGTACGTGTTGGTGTCAGATTAGACTGAATATACATTCTAAAAACTAGACATCTTTTAGACTGATGTTTATTCAACAGCAGCAATATGAAAGGTGACCTTCAACCTGCATGGTCAAGAGGGTGTTGGGTCAACAGGAAAAAATCTGCCAAGTATTATTTCTCACCATCATCTCCTCATTGAGGTTCTGGGTTCCATTTTCATTCAGGATGATGTTGGCTAAATAAGCCTCGCAGACTGACACTAGATCACCACAGTGCTGGTTCAGAAAAGCCTGAAGAAAAAAAAAAGAAAGAACATAAATCCAATGTAACATTAAAGACACTACAAATCAGAACTAGGGATGAATCACATTTAAATGAAATCACAAGTAGGACAGAAAGAAGTTTTCTTCATAGTAAGCGTTTTTTTGTGTTTTTTTTCCATCCCCCTGTTGCCAAGTACTTGCTCAAAGGCAATCTAAAGGAAACTGTGGATTTGTTCGGTTTCTCTGTATGAGTTTGTAAGGTCAATTGGCACTATATATATAAAACTGAACTGAGTTGACAGACATTGGTTTGACAGACATATTTTGAGAATATGCTTAACACTGATTTCCCCTTTCTGGATTTACAAGTTTACATTCCGTCAGACATTTGTCACTTGTGATGAAGGTGATAAATATAAGACATTTATCGCCTGTTTAACAGTCATGCTATCAAAAGTTTGAATGTATAATGAATTATCAGTAGAAATGATAAGGAGTAGATTCATTAATTATTATATCACTTGTTTTAGTGATTTAATCCAATTAAAACAACTTATGTCAGGATAATTGGCAGATAATTAATATATCAGGCAAGAAATAAATGAATCGTTCATGTTTCTGCTGACTTCACTTGTCCACATCAGATAGTGAGCGCTATCTGATATGGACAAGTGAACGACCGCTTTAGCATCAATCATAACAATGATTCCTACAGGTCTGGTGGTGTTGACTGAACTCCACAAAAAAGGAGCCTCTTGCACCACAATCCAGTGTCACATCAGTCTCACTTTTAGTTTATTCATGTCTTCCAACTGCCCACAATCACATACAGAAAACAATTTAGACTGTTAGACTGGCAGAAAAATATGTTAGACTATATTGTTTATAATTTAGCAAATTTTATGGTCTAAACCACAAACATTTTAAAGAATGTAAATGGAAAGTCTCAACCTGAGTCTGTTTAATGTCTTCATTTTTGCCAAGTTGATAAACAGTCTCCACAGCAGCACTGATCTCCTCCAGGGACAAAGTGAACGTCTTCAGCCAAGACAAGACATCATCTACAGTGAGAGATGGAGGGAGAAATAGAGAGATTATCACAGTTCCAGATTTGTTCTGTGAATTTACCTATTATCCCATTCCACACCCTCTTACTAAGTATTCTGTCTTTGGTGTCTTCATTCAAATGTGCAGCAATGTCTCCTATTACACACAGGATGTGACAGCAGGTTGTCACATTTACATCTTTTGAGCTAAAAGAGTAGGAAAAAAAATAAATTCAGTAAAATCACGTAGATAACACTGGATTCTCAGAAAATAAAACATTAATTGAATGTAAATGTTGTAAATAAATGTTGTGTGTCCCACTCACCTGACTATGGTGTCCCAGGCATCCAGGATCTTGCCATAGGGCAGTCTGTGGGATGAAGTGACAACCTTGGAGAGTAACAGCCACGCCCCAGCAGCATGATCAGCTTTAGTGTGTGATATCAGGTTGGTGACGAACACTGAAGTGAACTTGTTCTGTTTGGACCAGATGGTGAAGGCCCTACTGAAATACTGGCTAGAAACCCAAAGAAAATATAACAACAACAGCAGTGGTGAGGTTTTTGATAATTGAAAGGACTAATACCCAATTTGTGCCAAATTTAGTATTCATTATATTCTGACTATTTTCAGCCTAAAGACAAAAAATAAAGTCTTCTGTCTTTTACACAATTTCTGCTATTTCATATGTGTCTTATTTTGTATGAAACAAAAACTGGTTTGGCCCAACCTCAGGTTCTGGCACTCATTACACAGAAGGTCCAACAGGTCCCAGGTCAGCTTCTGACCAACACCCAGGTGGTAGCTGGCAGAGTATGGTTTGATCTGACTGAGCAGCACCTGGTCCAGAGCCTCAAGGGCCTTGTCTTGCACAGAGTTCTCAGAGTCTACCACAGCTGGCACCACACCCTGCAGCCACACCTTCTGCACCTCTCTGCACTCTGGTTTAGCCTGGTGGTAAGAGGAAATAATAGAGCAACTATGTAAAATGTGTCACACTTTTCTTTTTCAGCTTCTTCTAGTCACTAGACAAGTAACCAGTATGCATTTTTTGTACTTCATGCACCAGGAGAAAAATATACAATTTCACTTTTGTCCTACACTGTTACTGATATTTATTGTCACTGAACAGAGAGCCTTATCAGTGTTTTCTGTGTTCTACTGTCAGTTCTTGTGTCGCTCTGAGCTGCTGGATCAGACTCACAGCGAGCAGCTCTCCCACACACTGCAGGGCCTTCTTCTTTACAGACACAGCCGGGTCTTTGCATCGCTCTGACAGAGTTTCTAGGTTCTCCCAGCTCATGGGGATTACACCATGTTTCAGAAGACTCAACAAAGCCTATGGAGGGATGATTGAGCACAGAAGGCAAAGGTCACATGTATATCGCTGTTTATCACAAAAATAATGCACAGAAAGCTACTACAGGGTGAAACATACTGGTTAATGATGAGTTATTGTACGCATTACTATTTCAATTTAAAACATAAGGCTGTCTAAATTCCATGTACCTGTAGTGCCGATTTCCTCACGTTAGTCTTTGAGTTTTTTACGCGACGCAGAAGAAGAGCCAGGTTCTCCTTTGCTGCTTTCAAAATATATACCTCTTTCAGTCAATCTCAGACATAAAGTGTAATAACATTTATAAAAAGTACTAACATATAACCAGTTCTTGTACATCTGTTTACAAAATGCTGCCCAACACCTACGACATGTAATAGAAATCCTTTGAATGACATGCTGGCATTTCTCTTACCGTCACAGCTGGAGCTGTCAGCACTGCTGATCTCCACAGTCCTAAACGGCAGTGTGCGGTAAGTTTTTTGAGTGTGCTGGGAACCCAGAGATCCTGAAACACAGTCACACCAACACTTTAATAAAACTGCACAACTGTGAACTAGACCTGGGTAATAAAATACAAAAAACTTCATTAAAATTGAGCACAGAAAATGGTCTAAACCACAAACATTCTTTAAGAAAGCCAAAGCAAGCAGAAAAGCTACATTAAATCTGTTCTTTAGTCTGGTATATTAGGGATACAGACAGGTAACATTCATGGTAGAAAGAGTAAAAACAGATTGTTTGTCAGGTGTAATCAGGCTCAACAAATTCATATCATTAAATCCGACTGAGGTAAACTGAGGGGAGTCTTTTGCAAGTTATCGGCTTCTTTAAAATGGAAAGGGATGGTTTAAAACACTTGACCACAAACAGTATAGTCCAGAAGTGATTATAACAATATCACTTAATTGTCAAATGACTGAAAATTTAAAAGAGCACAAGGTGTTCCACTGGATTTAAGTCGGGCAGGCCAAGTCAAGGTGGCAGCCAAAACTACAGAAACAAAACTCAAGTTGTAATAAATCAGAAATATACTTTAAAACCCCTAAAAAATGTGTGCAAGGCTCCAACCAAACTATTTTGTATTCTAAGAAACACATGGTTTGTTTGTCACTAAAAGCCTCTGTGGGCAAGCAAGTAACAAATTCTGTACTAAAGACAAAACACTGTACCTTCTGTGATTTCACCATCCAAGACTGTCTGGGTTCCAGCTGAACAGAAAGTGTAGACATATTACTTTAGCAAACATGTGTTCACAAATACACTTTAGATTTTTTATTAATTCAAAAGCTTATGTGATTTCCAATAACTTTGTTTCGATTCTTCAGCTCTACAAAGTGCATTGTGCACTGAAACTGGTCCTAGTTTCAGACCCAAAATTTATATACATGAACCTCATAGTATAATTGTCTGTTTTCACATGCAGTTTCTGATGCTAGTCAGGTCCAGTGTGTGTGCATGTTTTCTCACTGGCAGAGAAGAGGTTGTGGACAGCCCGTGTGATGTTGAGTGAAGGCAACTCCAGACACTGGGCCAGGCAAGCAAGGGCATGGCCTTGGATGGTGGGGGATTCATCCAACCGCCGAGCAAACAGCAGGTTCTGGATCAGGAACTTGTGTGGCAGGAAGCAGGAGAGCTCTGGATCTTGACATTCCTCCGTCCTTTCTTGCTGCTCCAGCAAAACCATCACCACATCAATGGCGAACAATCGGTGGATCATCTATAGAAGCCAAGACAACAGACTGTACACACTGTATACAATGGGATTCTATTTAAGAGACAGGAGATAATGAAGCCTGACTGATATTTAGACTGCCACTAATGGCTTATAGTCAGTGGGAGGTATATTTAGTCCTTCTACAGGCATTAAACTGTCAAACCTGATTTTTATTAAAGCCTGTACTGAGGAAGAAAAAAGGCACTACCTGTTAGTATTCATGTTATTTTTGTCTAATTAAACTTGTATTCACTATTTTAATGGCTTAGCTATGCCTGTTTTCTTTACAGCAATAATCTATTGAAACACAGTAGTAAGCTTGGGGTCTTGAACTATATCACCACAGTTATCTGTGTGCGTTTATATATACTACCACACACCACAGGGCTGGATTTAATCAGGATCGTCCAATTGTGTTATTGTTTTTGCCTACTCTGTTTAGGTCTAACTACTGGAGCCATAACCTCCCTGTTATCTGGAGGGTCTGCAGACAGCATGCACAGAATGAAAGTCCTCATGATTAAATAAAAATAAACATAAAAGTAGCTGTCTCTCATACGAATACTTACATCATTTAAGTTTGACTTATTACTTTTTCGCATTAGGAATTACATTTGATTTAACAAGTCACCTCATGCATCTTAGATACGGTCCTTGTTCTCAGTTGATGCCATGCGTGTCAGCAAGGGGGGAAATAGTAGTTTGTCTGATAGAGGCAGGTGAACTGAAAAGTTCATAACATTAGGCTGTTTAATAGTTTTTTTTGTCTGTATTTATACTCATCGTTTAACACCACAGAAGGGAGTCAGATTTTAATGAGATTAATGTATATTTTAGTCTTGCAGCAAAATATATTAGTATTTAGTGCATGTGCATGACCATCACCGGGCCCCTCTGGAAAACAAGCTGTCATTCTTTATTGAATTTTTCGATCATGAGCCAGAGGGGGCAGTGCTGCACCTCAGTGAATTGAGGGGGAAACAAATGAAGGACAAGGCAAGATGAGACGAACAGGGAGGATACAGACAGGCAGTGCTATTTGAATCCTATAAGAGTGCTGTAAAATGCCATGTCATTCCCAACAACCGACCTCACATCTGAAAATCCGAAACCAATAATCAACACAGAAAACGAATTGGACCCCAGAATTGTAGAAGTCCTGATAGTACACAGGGTTAGGATGCCAGAGGACAGAAGTGAGGAAAGTATGTATAGAAGGCATGAGTTTAGTGCAAAGTCTGAAGAGTGACTCAGCACAATCTGGCAGGTCCCATCAGCAAGGGGACTCGACAGGAGTTGGTAAGCCCTGAACAAACATGCATGTGTGATGGACACCGAAGCCCAGAGCGACTGCCACAAGTCAGCAGAGCCGGGCCAGCCGAGCGCCCCATACCCCGGGCCGGAAGAGCACCAGGAGGCACCGCCCAGAAGACCAATCAGGCCACAGACAAGCACGCGGACCTAGAGACCAAGAGGAGGCAGCAACTGAAACCCCCAGGGCGCCAAGGACAAGCCCAGGGGGCAAGGGGCATGAGGCCCCACCCATTACCCAACGCCCATCCGCAACCGCCCAAACCACACTGTTTAATAGTCATTCCCTCACATCAAGCCATCCTGTCGCAAGAACAGTTTACAATTTTAGCTTCATATGTCTTATTTTCCAAAGTGAGCAACAGTATTTTTGTCTACTCTAACATGTCTTCTAACAAAATGTGTCTTCAACAGCCAAGCATCAGATATTAGCAGTATGTCATGGAAATGAAATGAAATGACCTGTGCTCGTTTACTTTAGGAAAACTGAAAGAAAAAAGCAATATGTTGCGATATCCCATTTTATTGTGTTTTTATTCTCTGTAAAGTGTCCTTGAGTGTTTTAAATGGCGCTGTCAAATAATAATAATAATTAAAAATAATAATAAAATATTATTATTACCCCAATTTGTATCTTAAAACAGGAGATAAAATCAGTGTTCTGAAATCTTTTGTTCAAAATAAGTAATGTGTTCTTGATTGAACTGTAATGGTTGCATTCTGCTGCTAATCAGTTTGAGCATATAGAAACTTGCACTCATCATATGTTAGCTTTTGAATCATGACACAAATAAAAAATAAAGAATGCCACAAGCCAACATGTGGTGTTAGAAAAATACATTTCTCACACAGACAGAAACACTACCATCTTTGTTACCTTGGAGTGTCTGGAGAATTTAAACAGCCACTTGATGAAGCAGGCATAGTCTGTACTTGACATGCGAGATGTCAGCATACCCACAGCCTGGGCTCCATGGATTCGAAACTCATACTTCTCCACCATCTATACATTGAAACAAAAGAAACATTATATCACAGCTATCATTGCTTTGTAAGTTTACAGCAGATCCCTTATACCAATACAATCATCACCTTGGATGTGAGAGCCTTTATACCTGTAAGACATAACCAGGTGACACTGGCTGTCTAAACTTTACACAAACAGCAGTCAGTTTAATCTTTACATGATGTGCATCACTGCTGAGTGTTAGCTGGGGGATTCACCTGGAAGCAGATGTGCTGCAAGAGGATTTGCAGAAAAGGCAGTGCCAGCTCCTTCAGCTCGCCCACTAGATTACTGTAATGACATACACATAAATCACGTGCAGAGTACTATATGGTTCACGATATGTCTGTAGTTAAAGAGCTGGGAATATGCCCAAGTGATCAACAACTAAGAGAGCCTCATGTGAAACATTAGATAGAAGTAATGGAAAGATTACAAGTTGATGTCACCATTTTACACTAGACAATTGCATTGTATGATGTAACTGTTGCCAATTTATTATCCTAAGTACAAAGTACTGTAATTAAGACCTGTAAAATGGTAGATTTTACAATGTAAGCAATAACACATTTCAAGAAAAGGGTGGCATTTAATTTTTTTAGGACATGCCTTAAGATATGCTAAATCTAACTGCACTTCTCTTTATGGTCAACAGATGTCAGTCTATAGCCAGTGCAACACATATTTTGTACTAAATAGGGGTCTAACAAACTTTTATCATGGTTAAGTAAAATTAATGACCACATTAGGTGGTAACAAATTTAATTATCGATTAGTTGGCTGCTTAATCATGTATAAGATAAGCCTTACCATAGTGGCGAAATGTGCAGTGTTAAAGCAACTCAGCGGATAGTGCAAACATTTAAGAAATATGGTACAAAAATAAAAAATAACCAAATTATATAAAAGTACTACGTCTAGAAATCACAGTATTGCATATATCAGCTGTAATGCACAGATTCTTTCATGAACAGAAATACAGAGAGAAGTATTAATACTGCACAGATTATTAGCTATATTGCAGAGATTTGTTGACAAGTAGAAAAATAAAGATACAGCACATATTCTACTATATGTAGAAAAATAGGTATTGCAGAGGAAGTACAAAATATCCTAATTCACAGAACGTGGCGATATTTTACCAAACAGAAGTATGACAGTTTTTTTCGTTTGGCAGTCTACTGGGAGCAGTGCTGGTTGTAGTCTGACAGCAGCAAGAAGGTGGGACCTGCGATATCACTCAGTCACACAACGCGGGTGAAGCAGTGTGTCACTGAATGAGCTGCCCAGTGTTGTCAAAGTCTCCTGTAGAGGGTGGGACATGTTCTCCTACATAGGTGATAGCTTAGACATCATCCTCCTGTCTCCCACTACCTGCACCGGCTTGAGGGGACATTCTAGGATAGAGCCAGCGAGTCTCTTCCTGTCTGCTGTCCCAACTTTCAACTGCATAGAAGATGGCTGATGCCATCACAGAATTAAAAAAGGATGTCAGGAACACTCCTTGCACTCCAAAAGACCCAAGCTTGCTCAGCAGATACAATCTATGATGGAAAAATACTGCTAGCTGAATGTTGTCTAGACACTGAGAAAGTTCTTGTGACGTTGTCTGTTGCAGACTGTAATGTGTTTTGCAGGCAGTTCCTCACCCAAACCGATCTGAACTGGTTTGTGTTATCAACTATGAAACTACTTTAAACACAGCATGTTCCACACTCACCTGTATCTACCAAACAGCAGTACACCCAGAAAAGCTGCTCTTCTCTTTGCTAGTCTTAGTTGCTGTGAGACTGAGCCCAGAATATGCATTCTGTTATAATAAAATATTGATCATATAATTCTGAACTGAACTTTTGTAGAACTTCTCTTACAGTCTACTCTGTACTTTCTTGCATAGAGGTTTGTATTGTCCAATCATTCCAGGTGTTCAAGTGAACACCAGTGTTCTTCTAAGATGTCACCATCTCAATGCCCATTCCCTGGAGGTTCACTGATGTTGGCTAATGGGTAAAGACCTGTGAAAGTCCACCGTTGGTTCTTTGGTTTTCCCAGTACTGATCTGGAGATTGTTCTGCTGGCACCAGTCCACAAAGCTCTCGGTCAGTTCTCTGTACTCCCTGATATCCCCATCTGTGATGAGGCTGACAAGCACAGTCATCAGAGAACTTCTGCAGGTGACAGCTGGCTGAGCAGTACATGTAATCTGCCATATAGAGGGTAAAGAGAAAGGGAGCCAGGACTGCGGTTGGTGAGGATCTATGATTCAAGTTGTGAGGTGGGGTGGTCCACCCCCGTGTGCTCCAGCTTGTGCCACAGAAGCGTGGGCTGTATAGTGTTGAAAGCACTTGAGAAGTTAAAAACAAGATTCTCATAATGCTCCCAGCTTTTTCCAGGTGACAGGATTTGTTAAGGAGGAGATAAGGAGGTAGGCATCCACCGCGATGCAAGGTTGGTAAGTGAACTGTAGCGAGTCCATTGATTGGCTCACCAGGGGACAGAGATGGACAAGGATAAGCCTCTCCAGGGTCTTCATCAAGTGCAACGTCAGAGCTACCAGCCCATAGCTGTTGAAATCCTTCAGATGAGGGATCTTCAACACTGGTACAAACATGATGTCTTCCATAACTGTGATACTCTTCCTAGTATCAGGTTCATGCAGGGCTCTAGATTGCAAACAAAATGTTCACATATGCAGCCTTCTGAGTGTGCCAGTTCAAATTTCAAGTAGTTGCATTTGTGCAAGTGACCATTGTTTTGATCGCTGTTTTGGTGGTGCTCTAACCAGCTCAGGTAGCTACAGTGTTAGCCATAGTGATGGAAAGTAGTACTTTTATTTCTTCCGTGGCCTTGTCAGTCTGTTCCTGCCTAATGCTGTGCCTGCTTCTGCAATCTAAAGGTAAAGAGGTCTGTAGCTGATTATTTTAAAAATAAAATGAGGAAAAAGGAGGAGGCTGGTGGAGAAAAAGAGGTCCAGACACACCTGAGACACTGACGGAACCGGTGAAAGAAAACAAGCAATTTATTCAATTACAATGGCAAACACAGTCAGCCAGGATAGGCTCCAGAACCAATGCGCCCCTCTAGAGGTTAAAGCAGTGTACAGATAATGGATGAATGGACCTGTCTGAGAGCACTGCAGCCACCAAGCAGTATCCACGACAGACTGCACTGGTGCAACCAACTGAGAAAGTTGGTCTTTAATGCTGGGTGAACTAAAAATATAACCAGAGTTTCCACTAATGCATAGCAAGCCCGGCAGCCTGCTAGGTCTAAACATGAGGGAAGAAAATGACGACAAACCATCATTTACAGCCCTCAGTGCTGTATATGTGTGTGCGTAGGTAGATGCTGTTTTTTTCTCTTCTTTAGATTACACAACCTTTGAAGCAGCACAGGTGGCCAGGTGCACCTGTGTCCACTCAATAATTAACGTTGAGCTTAAAAGCCAGTCCACCCATCATTGTCAACTGTAATATAAAAATAAATTACCCTACTGTTGTTTAATGCCAAACTGTTCTAAATTAACATGAACTGACCATTTTTCTTCATTTTAGCCATATCAGTTTTTGAGATTGTGTGATTTTGCTGCAACTTTTGTCCCAATGTTGTCTCTTTAACCACTGATCCAGAGTCTTTCCTTCTTTGACTATCAAAGATTGTGGGGGAAATTAATCTCTTGTAAATATAGATTATAAATAGATAGATATAGAAGTCTTACTCCGATATATGAAAAAAAGCTGAGATGTTTTTTACCTGCCAAGAAAAAGCACTGCATTTGTCTGTCTTTCAGTAAGATTACACAAAAACTAGCCAGTGAAATTTATTGATAATATGTTGGAAAGGTGAAGCATGACCAAGAGAAGAACTCATTTCGTTTTGGTGCAGATCCAGATAACTTAGTTTGAAACTGTAAGATAGGGCACTGGGCCTGGCAGAGTATTTGTATTTTGTCTTATGCCAATCGCACATCAAGTATCTCATGCTTTAATTTGCATGCCCAAGAGAGGAGAAGCTTTCATTCAAAGCAGTATTGTGTATCATTTCACAAACTGTAAACTTCAGACTTTTTAATAAGTAATTCTACATTTTGAATTAACATTTAATTAAAACGCAGTTGTTTACCAAACAAACTGGATGGCCTGGTCACGTGTGGCAAGGTTTGCCTGGTTGGATACAAGGAGGGAAGGCTTCCCTCTGTTGCCTTTATTCATCATCAGGATTACGTAGAGAAGCTGGTGGAAAACCCCCCGTAGAGACTAGACAACAGACACACATCAGGTTACAGGTTATTTTTAGGGCTGATGTCGATATCAATTATTGTTAGTTGAGAAAGGCCAACAACCGATATTTGGAACAGATATAAACTCTTCAACACAGGAGAGTGTTGAAGAGTGAGACACTTCAACACTCTCCTGCTCACTGTGAGATCAATTGGTTGAGCTCAATAACAGTTTGTCTCTTGCAGTTCTATCTGCTGTTCTTCTCTGTTTTGTTAATCTTTGTCTATTCCATCACTTGCTGCTCCAGATAGTGTTAGCCATAGGCTAAGCGGCACAGCTAACCTCTTTGCAATAGCCGTAGCCTAGCGCCATCAGCAGAATAAGTTCCAGCTGCACCACTTACTAACACCTAAAAGAAAAGTGGCATTTATTACACCTACAGCAACTTCAGCTGCCTTACCTTCCAAACACAGTTTAGCTAATTCACAGAGAAAGGCAAAAGCGCTCAGATGCACTCTCCCACTCGCTCTCTCTTTTGCTGCGTACACAATATTTAAGATTGCCTGTTACTTATGACAGGTAACCAATTAGTCACACAGACAGACACTGCTGAGATCAGCGAGTAACTGCAGAGACAGCTTAATAAGAGGCAAAGGAGCCCATTGCTATATTTTGCAATAATCGTCCAATAAAAATAATGATACAGATTATCTAAAAAGTGCCAAATATCAGCGTCAATAATCGGCTGATCCTAATCTTCAAAGTAACTGTGAGGTGATCACAACCACAATTATTAGATCTTACTTCTTTCTGGTCACCGTGTTTTGGTGAGCAAAGCAGCTGTAGGCCATAGAAAGCCATCTCAGGAACACTCCTCAGCTTGGCAACATCTCTGTGTGGGAAAAACATTAACTGTCAGCTTTCATGCCTTGGATACATTCTTCAAGATGACAGAGAGAATAGTAAGAAAACTCACTGTACAGCAGCAAAAGTTAGCTTGCCAATGACGGGTTCAAAGTAGAGTAGCTTACTAAAGATCTGCAGAGAAAAGAGAAGAAGTTTACCTGCTCACATATTACGACACTACAATGTGGTATGAAGTGGGTATGAAGATGGATTTTTAAGTTACCTGAGTGCAATGGCTGGTACTATGAGGTCTGTCTTTAAGTGGAAATGTCTGCAGGAGTCTGAGGAGGCTTTGGACCAGGAAAGTCACAGCATCTCTAATCTTCATCAAGTCCTGGCCAGAGAAATGAAGCTCCTCTTCCTCCTCATCTTCCTCTGCATCGTCCATTTCTATCTAAGGGTAACACAGAAAAACACTAACATCTCTCAACACTGTCTGCAATGCACTTCCACAAAAGATCAGTGCTCTTTTTCAACTTTTTTTATTTGCTGCACTGCTGCATCCATTTTTTTATTTAGTTGCAATAGCACATAATTTAGGTACACCCAAATTTTTCACCCCAAATGAAACATTTTAACTGCTACCTTTTTGTGAGTTCCCATACACATTGGCAGTTTCTTAACCCATTATGCAAACAATTATAAACATGAATAAAGTTGAAGATAAACATTTTGTACATTTGACCTGTTATTTTACATTAGAATGATCTCACACTCAAAGTTAGCCAAGAGGTACCTGTTTTTGGCTATGCTTGTGGTAAATTTTATTATCATTTCTTACTGCTCACTGTTTATACTGGTTTGCCCCTGTCTGGCACTGAATCACTGCAGGGAGGGGGACTACTCTGCCATCCACACATCTGTCATGGTATAGGATAGGTTTCTTAGAGACATTGTACTTTTTAAGCGCCAGTGCTCCAACAGCAAAAGCTCTGTTCCAGCTGTGCTCTGGACACACTCTTTGCAATAAATGTATAATGGGCATTTGTTTTCTCATATCTCAGTGTTTCACACAGGTTTCAAATGTATTTACAGTGGTGTGTGATGCATGATTGTTGTGGAAGTAGAGACTCATGTTTAGAGAGGTGAGAGGAAAGCATAACCCATTGTGATTTTCTGAAGCAACAATTTCCAGCACAATTTAACAATGTCGCCTTAGTTACTTCAGTGCTGCAGTTCAGACAAGGGTGTGAACAAAAATTAGTTTGAAAGCAGTGAGATAACGTGCTCTGATGTAAGATTGACCAGTTAAAACCAAGTGATTTTGTAGACCAGAGCAGGCCAGTGAGAGACACACATAGATCCTCTGAACGTCAGGCACACCAGTATAACAAATAAAAATGTTTAGTTATACTTGATGGATTTTTGGTTGTATGCGCGACCAAAATGGTTGTACCCTGGAGCTAGAAGTAGGGTAAAACATTTCAGTATTCTTTGAAACTCTAGTTGCAGAGACAAACCTGCTGTTGATAGCCAATTAATCACAGCATTTTTGCACAATGATGCATTATCTATCAAAAGTTCAAAGAAAGGGCTATTTTAAAAATTCATCCTTGGCAGTACATGTATTGTCTCTTAGCTCCTATTTTTTGGCAATCCATTTAGACAGTTTTCAATCAACAGATATCACAATCCAAAAAATGATATTAATAATTTCACCTGTGACGTGGCACTAGATGTAAAATCTAATTCAGATTTTTCATGTACCTCTGGAGTGTCTTTCCGCTGTGGTTTAGAGCGTTTGCCCTCTGCCTGAGAACTCTTCAGGCTGTCTTTCTTGCGCTTCTTTCCAGAGTCTTGAGGCCAGCAGTGACAGGTTAAGTCTGAACATGTGTCCAACATAACTTCATGGAAAACCTTGTTGGCAATGCTTCCTGGAAGCAACAGAGTCATCTCAAGAAATTGCACACACAAGCACAGAACAGTCTACTGTACACAGACAATGCTCTCACCATAATAAAAACGGTCAGAAACAGAGAGAAACACTTTGTTTTAAGTGGACTATGCTACAGCATCCAGCAAGCAACTCACACTTTATATATTATGAACAATGGAGTCTTATATCATTTTACGGAATGTCAAAGATTACAATACACATGAAAGACAGACAATACGTTTTTAAACGCTATTTTAATTTGTATGTAGCTGTGTAGATTGCTGTAAATGAATAAGAAATTTAAATAATAATAATAATTCTGTTTTATTGCAGCCTGCTCTGTTTTTGTAACAATGTCCATCATTTTAACTGATGGTAACACTTGTCGTAATCATGTTATTTTACAGGGTAGATAAAAGCGGGCAGTAAAATTATGACTCAAACTGGCCATTTTAAATCACTATTGTTTGAAGAGCCACTTCAAGCGTCAATTTTGACCAGTTTTGGGGAAACAATAAACAAGACTCTCCTTAAAAATACATGTATATTAACGATTTTTCATTAGAGGTGGCACCTGTGATTGTGGAGAATTATTGTTAATATTTATCAAGTTAGTATATTTAGATTTTAGACTTTGTGTCGTATATATCTTACTTCCTGCTGCCACTGTCCCGTTTTGCCCTTATCCCACCTTCGACTCCCTTCCCCGGTCCCGTGCATTAGCACAAACATGCACATGGTCAAACGTGCACAGGCCACGCATAGGGCTATGTAGACTGTTCCCAGTCACACACTGTGTACCAACACTGATGTTTCTTCAAGGTACACACAGAATGAACATCTAGCCAACTGTGGGAAGATATTCACTGAATTTGACAAAAACTGTATTGGATTGGCTGACTCCACCTTTAATCAACTATAAATACCCAATACAGTGGATAATGCTTTAGACACAAGCAGGTGATGATAATATAATCTTCACGGTTTCTACTCATGGTTTAGTAGAACCAAGAACCAAAAAATGTGAAACCTTTATGCCAAAGTTTTAACAAAATTTACTTTGTGGCTGAACATAAACTATATAAAGACGTTCTTAGGTGTATATTTCTCAAATTTTTCACACCTGGGATTCTCAGCAGTAGCAGGTAGAGTGAGGCAGCATACAGGCCGCTCACCCTCTGTTGGACATTAGCCACTTTGGCTTTTCCCGCCTGGACCAAGACGAATAGCACAGCCACCAGAGACCTGACTGATACCCCGTTCTCTCCCAGAATTGTCCAGATACTCTGCAATGCAATATTGGAGACAGTCAGTGCTTATTACTACAACCAGTTACTATAACCAATTGATTAGTCGTTTAGTCTATGAAATGACATAGATTGGTGTAAAATTACAATCACTGTTTCCCAAAGCCAAAGACAGCATCCTTAAAATGTTGTTTTGCCCGCATCCCAAAGATATTAAGGTTACTGTCACAGAGGAGGTAAGAATCCAGAATTTTTTTTATATTGAAAAAGCCGTCATCATGGAATTTAGGCTTCTTTTGTTCAAATTTCTCTAATGACTATAAAATAGTTAACAATCCTTTATATAGTTAAGAACAAATCAATTAAACATTGTACCTTTATTCAGCATGTAAACCAAACAGGTAGTTTTTAGCCTGATTGTTTCCCTTTCAGAGAGTCACTAATTTCAGTAAATACAATTACTTTCTCCTTTTAAGAGACCTGGTGTGGCCAAAAACAAACTGAACAAATCGGTTTTACTTGTGAAGCTTCATTGCTGCATGTAGGCTGTTGCTGGTCAGTGGCATGGGCCAGCAAACACTGGTACAAAGTTCTGAAGGCTTTGTCTCCACTGGCTGTAAGTTCTTCCTCTATGGTGTTATCCAGTGGTTTCCTTTCTGTGAACTCTAAGTCCCACACTGCGTCCACCCACACTGGAAAACAAAACAAGAATCACATTGCCTTAAGTAGTACAACACCAAAGACAGTACTTTGGAACTCTGAGTACACTGTTTCCAAGGGCTGGACCTGAATATCCAAATATTCGGTCGTTGTGGTGGTATCTGGATAATAATTTTGAGATCCAAATACTTTATTTAGGTCCAATTGAGTTAAATGGATACAACAGGTTAGTTCAATAAAACTCAGTGATTTAAATTCCAAATTTTTGGTGGATTAGATAATGAACCACTTACTTTCACCACCATAGTCTTCTTAAGTGTTATCATATATCAAATTCTTGACATAATTTCTGCTCAACCATCTCTGATATGCCTGAAATTTTACAACATAATTTATGGGCATCTATCGAGACATTCGTTAAATTTTAGATTTATGTATCAAACACTTTCTGAAACATTGTCCATCAACCCACTTTCAGCACCTTTTTAAGTATGTTTGGGGGACAATATCTCAAGATAAAAGCCTATTGTTTCCACTGTTATTTATTTCTCGTCACGCCATCAATTCAGAATCTGAATATTTGTCAAATGATCACTGACATCTCCAATCTTTGATTACACATTAACAAAAAAAATGGATAATGCAACAGTCAACTAATAATATTTTTGGAATCACATGTACCTGAATGTCACAAAACAAAACATATAGAATGCTTTTTAATATGAGATACTTATCCCAAAAATGCAAAATAAGAAAAAGAAAGTTAATTTTGTTTAACTTTCATAACTGATGACAAGTTGCATCACAAAGACAAGAATATTGGCAGATATCCTAATTCAAGTAAAACAGAGTTCTGGAGTATTAAAAGGGTTCTCTAAGTATAACTAAGAAAAATATTTATGTTAATATGGGCAATTTTTCAATTTTGGAGGCATAAACCTTTGTTTGGAGGAGACTTGTCAGGTAGTTTTGTGTCATTTCTTTGGGAATTATCACTGCATTATGTTATTATGGTGACATTAGCATAATCCAATATTGCAAATTCTGATCAAAATTCAGTTTTTTTTTCTTTTTAGTTCCTCAGATATTGTAATTGCATCAAAATTTAATGCATGAAAAAAAACATGCTGAAAGTGGGTTGACTGGCAATTTTCCAAGAAAAACCCTTCATATATCAATCTAAAATTTCAAAGTATTTAAAAAAATTTTTATCATAATTTGAAGTTTATGATTTTAAAAAAGTTTTAAGCAAATGAGAGATTGCCAAGCAGTATGTCCCTGATGATTTGAGATGAATGGACCCTATAGGAAATCCATTAAAGACACATTTGTTTTATATTGCTGTTGTCTTTCTTTGCAAATTTGAATGTTTTATCTGGTTTTTAATTTTCTTTTTTTTTAAAAAAATAGTTTTTGTTTATTTGCAAGAATATGAAAGTGTAATGTGACCAAAAATTTTGGTGTAAAATGTAATTACTTTTGAAGTCCTCTACAGAAAACTGTCAGTGAAAAATGGGATGCCATTACTTGTATAATGAAATAGCCTATGCACTTTTACTCAGTTACTGCACTTACATACAAATTTGAGGTATCAACTTAAGTATTTCCAATTTCTGGTACTTTATACTTCCACTAGGCTACATTTTGAGGAAAATATTGTACTTCCTACTCCACTACAATTATCTAACAACTTCAGTTGCTAGTTTGCTACTGAGTCAGTTACTAAAGTCAGTTATAAATAGGATACTGACATTCAAAATGTGTAAAGACCTCATGGTACATAATTTATGCTTTGTTATTCTATTCATCAGAGGCTGTACCACGAAGCAAATATAACATAGCCAGGCTTTTTCTGTGTAAGTCGACTCAACAAAAACCTAAAGCCCCAGTCAGAGATAATGGATATTACATCTGTGGTTATCAACTTTCTTTGTTAGATCAGGTTTCTGCTTTAAACTCTGTGCACGTTCACATAAAAGGGGACATTAAATCTAATATATTTAAAAGCGGGGACTGAATAAAGTCGGACATTTTCCGCTGCCCTGGTTTTTTTTAAAGCAAAGCATCTGCTGCTCACGTAGCTGTTTCCCGGGTTATCCGCCCTAGGCCTGTACTACGAAGCGAGAGTAGTGGTTTAGTGATGGATGCTGGGCCTAAAGTCAGAGTTTTCAGTGTCACGAAGGTGTCTCTCTGCTTGAACCCGCTTTTAACCAGCAGGTTTTGTTCAGAGTTTCTAATTTAAACTGGCTGTAAGAAGCGTTTCCCTACGATTCCGATACCAATTCTCAGCTGAGTAAAATGTTATCTCTGCGTTACTAATACAACTAAATCTGTATGCATTGCGTTACCATGGGACCTTGTATTCAGCTTATGATGCAGAAATCGCGTAAATATGTTTTGATGTTTGGTTTTGATTTGCTGCCAACTCCGTGTACACTGCTGGTACTGCAACCAGTGTTGTGCATGAACGCGTTCATATTTTCGGTGAACGCTGAACTGAACGGATCAGTTTTCAAATAATGAACGTGAACGCGAAGGCGAACGCGCTCACTCTCGCGAGAATGAGCGACACGCACCGTTCACGTTCATTTGAAAACTCTCGCGAGAGAAAGCAGTTTTCAGGTTTTACCATAGACATATATACGTAGACGCCGCGTTGACTGCTGCTGCCGATTGGAGCCGACGTGCCTACGCGGCGGCCATCTTGGTACAGTGCCACTCGCCCCTACAGTGCATTGCGTTTGTCGAGGAATGACATGTCTGCACTATAAAAGTGATCATAAATCCATCAGTTGTCAACATATATTGTTTGTTACAAACGTCAGACATGGAGGACGGACAGGCAGACATAAATAGAACAAAAGCATCCAAGCATCCTGTGTCAAAGCTAAATGTGTGACGTTTTAACAAACCAAACCGTTTGGAAATCGGTCGAAAATTCAGTGAATAATTCTATTTTAAGATTGTGGAGTACCTCTTACTTCCATAGACTTACATTCACTCCCCCCTCTGCTAGCCCTGTACCAAGATGGCGGAGCTTTAGGCACGTCCCTCTACAGTCAATGCGGCGTCTACGTATATATGTCTATGGTGCTACATGGATGCGCATGCAGTGTAATTAGAGTAACTGGAGGATTACAACACATGGCCTGAACAGCAGCTAAGAACACACACAGAAGTTACACTCTGTTGTGGAGAAAGTGATCTGCACTCAGGAAGCTTTGGCAGGCTCAGGGGAACACAAGTAACCTCCTTTGCCTACATATAAATAATCATAATAATAATAATTATACAACACTTTAAAAACAAATGTTTACAACCTGATTGGACAGACTACACAGAAGCAGGATACCCAAAAGGCAATGTCACAATTGTATGCAAGATGAAGTTAAAACAAGAAGCCAACAGACAAAAAAATGAAATATGTTAAGATTAGTCAAGTCACTTTTATTTATACAGCACATATAAAGTTGTTGAGTCAGTGTAGACCAGGGATATGCAACTAAAATTCAAAGAGGTCCAGTCAGAGATAATTTATTAAAGCAAAGGTCCGGAACATCATAATGTCTAACTGAATTAGTGTGATATTTGTTGATGTAACATAGTAGTTCTATTAGCGTCTGCGTGTAATCAATAGCTGACCGTCAAATCAAATGAATTCAGTACGATTCAAAAACATTTAGACAACATTTATTAATAAATAACTTTCGATGTAACTGTACATCTGAAAATAAAGTGCAGAACGTGAAAAAATAATGCCTGACCAACATGAACCAACTTATATACATTTTTAACTGACCAACATGAACCAACTTATATACATCTTTAACTGAACAACCTGAACCAACTTATATACATCTTTAACTGAACAACCTGAACCAACTTATATACATCTTTAACTGACCAACATGAACCAACTTATATACATCTTTAACTGACCAACATGAACCAACTTATATACATCTTTAACTGAACAACCTGAACCAAATATACTTCTTTAACAATACCTACATCTGAAAAAAGTTAACCAATCGAACATTTTTACATTTTTTCATGTCTACTATCACTACCCTTCCATCCCCTGCTGCTCAATGGGAGAACTGAGCTGCAGCCTGCCCTGCCAATAGTTTTGACCGAACAGCGATGTTTAGCGCCTGTAATACAGAAGAGACTTCATTCGTGGAGTAGCTTCACGTGGGATGGCTGAACTCGTACGTAATTGGTCTGTGTATTTCCTGAGCTGACAAACTTATGCCGTAAACACTGGAAAAGCTGCGCCGGTAAAATAGAAGCGACTCGTCAAATTTAAATCCTGTTACTTTTTACAAGTCCGGGTCCATATAAGACGACGTCTGGGTCCGGGTCCGTATAAGACGGCGTCTGGGTCCGGATCCTGACCGCGGTCCGCCAGTTAGTGACCCCTGCTGTAGGGCCTTACTTTTAAAATGTAAACTTGTATGGTCTACACTGACTCAACAACTTTATATGTGCTGTATAAATAAAAGTGACTTGACTAATCTTAACATATTTCATTTTTTTGTCTGTTGGCTTCTTGTTTTAACTTCATCTTGCATACAATTGTGACATTGCCTTCTGGGTATCCTGCTTCTGTGTAGTCTGTCCAATCAGGTTGTAAACATTTGTTTTTAAAGTGTTGTATAATTATTATTATTATGATTATTTATATGTAGGCAAAGGAGGTTACTTGTGTTCCCCTGAGCCTGCCAAAGCTTCCTGAGTGCAGATCACTTTCTCCACAACAGAGTGTAATTTCCGTGTGTGTTCTTAGCTGCTGTTCAGGCCATGTGTTGTAATCCTCCAGTTACTCTAATTACACTGCATGCGCATCCATGTAGCACCATAGACATATATACGTAGACGCCGCATTGACTGTGGAGGGACGTGCCTAAAGCTCCGCCATCTTGGTACAGGGCTAGCAGAGGGGGGAGTGAATGTAAGTCTATGGAAGTAAGAGGTACTCCACAATCTTAAAATAGAATTATTCACTGAATTTTCGACCGATTTCCAAACGGTTTGGTTTGTTAAAACGTCACACATTTAGCTTTGACACAGGATGCTTGGATGCTTTTGTTCTATTTATGTCTGCCTGTCCGTCCTCCATGTCTGACGTTTGTAACAAACAATATATGTTGACAACTGATGGATTTATGATCACTTTTATAGTGCAGACATGTCATTCCTCGACAAACGCAATGCACTGTAGGGGCGAGTGGCACTGTACCAAGATGGCCGCCGCGTAGGCACGTCGGCTCCAATCGGCAGCAGCAGTCAACGCGGCGTCTACGTATATATGTCTATGGTAAAACCTGAAAACTGCTTTCTCTCGCGAGAGTTTTCAAATGAACGTGAACGGTGCGTGTCGCTCATTCTCGCGAGAGTGAGCGCGTTCGCCTTCGCGTTCACGTTCATTATTTGAAAACTGATCCGTTCAGTTCAGCGTTCACCGAAAATATGAACGCGTTCATGCACAACACTGGTTGCAGTACCAGCAGTGTACACGGAGTTGGCAGCAAATCAAAACCAAACATCAAAACATATTTACGCGATTTCTGCATCATAAGCTGAATACAAGGTCCCATGGTAACGCAATGCATACAGATTTAGTTGTATTAGTAACGCAGAGATAACATTTTACTCAGCTGAGAATTGGTATCGGAATCGTCAAGAAACGCTTTGGTAGGGAAACGCTTCTTACAGCCAGTTTAAATTAGAAACTCTGAACAAAACCTGCTGGTTAAAAGCGGGTTCAAGCAGAGAGACATCTTCGTGACACTGAAAACTCTGACTTTAGGCTCAGAATCCATCACTAAACCACTACTCTCGCTTCGTAGTACAGGCCTAGGGCGGATAACCCGGGAAACAGCTACGTGAGCAGATGCTTTGCTTTAAAAAAAAAACAGGGCAGCGGAAAATGTCCGACTTTATTCAGTCCCCGCTTTTAAATATATTAGATGCCGGTAGTGTAAAGCATACACAAAACTATTCGGTCTTACCTTCTGGAATGATGTCTAACTTAAGAAACTGCAGTGCAGATATCAAATCCATCTCGATTATGTTTTGAATCAGCCCGCCCGAAGCTGAAGACTTGAACACATGCGCAGTATACTTTTCTTCTTCGCTACTTCCTTTTTGGTTAACTATTTGAGGTCCCATTACCGCCATCTATATTCTGGATGTGTAACCTGATAGGTAGGCAGGTAGAATTTATATAATTAAAACAAACAAATAAATAAACAAGTTAAAGTGTAAGTAATATTACTATCATTTCTTAATGGTTTGAAAAGACAGCAAGTTTGATTTTAAATGTTTGAAAAAAAAGAACTTAAATAATGTAACATGTAATGATAGCATATTACAAATTTCTGTGTAATGACTTCTTGTATTTAAATATGAGCCTTCCTAAATATAGGAACATTATGTAGTATGTTTTAACAGTTTTAAAATGCACTTTTGCTTTTGGAGGAAACATTAGAATTGTCATCTGATTCTATTTTTTTGAACAACATCAGTTTAGAGTTTTTTTCCCACTCTGAGAAATCAGTGACCCATAACCTATCGCCTCCCAAAATCATTAGGAGAACTTGTGGGATGGTCAGGTGTGCTATGCTTTTCCATTGTATCTTACAAGTGGTGGACTGGACCAGAAACAACAGCTGCAGTTCAGTAGGTTTACTCAATAAGTTCAAATAGTATAATAATAATAATAATAATAATAATAATAATAAAGTCTGTCAGAGTGCTTCTGTAACAGATAGTTTATTTTAATGGGGAAACTTAGGGAAGCAGCTCTACCTCCTAATTATCACATATGGATACATGGAAGTGTCAAGAGAGACACCATCAAAATGGTACAACTCTTGGGCTCTGGGGACCCTTTCTGAGCTGTGTAACTTTTCTGCCCTAAAAATATAAAATACAAATGCAAAAAGACTACTGCCCTTACAGATGTTTTTCCTCTTTTTAGCTGAAACTGAGAGGGTAATGTGTAAAAAAGAAAAGAAAGCCAAAAAATGAATTATTCAGGTATTACAGAATAGAATAGAATAGAATAGCTCCTTTTTGTCATTATGCAAAAATAAATTAGAGGAGTATCTCTCCCATTGTGCAATTAGAAAAAACAACAAAATACAAAATAAATATGCAAAATTAAAACTAGTAAATAAAGAAAAAACAGTCAAGTATATATGTACAGATAGAGCTGAATATATTTAGTCTGTTCTAACTTCTTTTATAACTAACCATAGCATACAAGTAAGATACATCTTAATGCTAACATTAAGTTTTGTCAGCTTGGAGGTTGTTGCTAGATTGGATTAGTCGAAGGCATGCTGTTGCAATTGTTTGCTGCATTGTGCAGTTGATTAATGATTATCTCTGGTGCATCAGCAGTTGCTTTAAAATAATCACCATTAATAGCACAACTAATTACAGCAGAGCATCCCACCAGACCATCCTTCCCACTGATCCAATGAACATTCAATGGATAGTACATGGCAATGTAAACAGTAAAGCTGAAACGGTCTTTTAAGAGGCCTTTCCTGTAAATATCTGTGTCACATTGTGTCTTCCCTGAGTTCCTCCATTTGAAAGGCAACTTTTGGCAACTTAATGGTTGGCTTTAGATGAACTTCAATCTCTTAAACCCAGATTTTCCCCTCAAAATTCTAAAGTGACATCAATGTCAAAAAAAATAAAGTTTAGCCAAATTAACCATGATCCAGTCTGTATGCATGGCAAGGATTCTGTCTCTGCTTTTTCGAATATTGAAATCTAACATGACAACAGTGTTGTCAGGGAGATACTGTATTGGGCTTGAAGAAAGCTGTTAAGTCCTTGTTTGAAGAAACTAATAAAAAAAATTAACAGATAGGGGTCTTTTTCTTTTAAAAGGTACTCGCTTTTAATAAGAAACAAAGACAATTTTTGAGATAAGAGAGCTGCTAGGCCAAGTGCTTTGGAAGACATCATGTTTCATGAATAAACTTATAGACTATGGCTACTAGTTATGAGCTATTTTTAGCCTTTATACTTCACGTTGTCCTCCATCCCCCAGCTGGACCAAAGTTCTCTGTTACCTGACCTCAGTTCAAGCTCATAATGATGATTAAGGCAGGAGTAGGCAGCATTATTTTGGCATTATAAGGCACACATTTCATACTAACCTTTCAGCATATTGCTAATCAAGTCCTTAATCCTGTCTTCCTTTTTAATGCTTTAAAAAACCTAGCCCATGACAGGAGATTTTAGCCAGAGTATTTGAGTATTAACTGCAACAAAGTCCACAATGAGCGCAGGATGTGGTAGTGCAGTAGGATGGATTGAGGACTTTGACATGGGCGCCACAAAAAATGTTGACTGTCTTAGCTTGACTGTCATGCTGTCTATTTTGAAATGCTGACAGGCTTTGTTTGTTTCATTTTTGCCTTTTCTAGATTTCTACCTCCTGTACAGGGAATGCCTCAGACAAATTAGTTTTTAGAAGGTATTGTTCAATATAATAATTTAATAATATAATTATTCAATGATTAAACAAAGTTTTAGCATAGGAAAAGGTGGAGGGAGGAGGGTGGAGGCACTATTTTGATGATTAAACAAGTTCCATCAGTCAGCTGAGTACGTCCATCTCTTTCTCCATGGCCTCCAAGTTATTCTCCAGGGTGAATGTGGCCCATTTGTTGAGCCTGCTGTACAGAGGAAGCCCATTCTTCTCCCTGTAGAGGTAGACCCCCGTTACTCTGTTCCAGTTAGTGCTGCAGATAGGATTAGCACTCTGGTGCTCCGCCAGCTGCTCCTTCTCTTCCTTCTCCAGTGCCACAAAACCAAAGAAACTCTTAACATTCTCTGCAGCCAGGAGGCGGGCGTGGACTGCTGCAGTGCGTTCAAATAGGGTCTTTTCATTAGAGCGGTACTGGGACCAGTAGTCCTCCTGCTGGTATCCAAGTGGAGAGAAGCAGCCCTTCATACAGAGCATTAGGAACACAGTCAGAGACATTCCTGCCACCAGCAGCCAGCCTATCAGCTGAAAATAAAAGACAGTCATGTTAACTTGTGCAAGTTCAAAGGTTCTGGATCAGTCACACTTGGATTTGGTGTTTGCAAATTAATATCTTTTTCGGTTTGACCTGTTATTCATGGCAATAAAAAGTATTTCAGCCATTACTAGTGATGTGTAATAGGTTATGTTTCCTTATATTTCCTTCTCAGTCCATCACCAAATAAAACCAGGTCATTATCCCTAATACCACAAACAATACTGATATGTGTTAAGTAAAAAAGCTCATTGTGTTCAGAATAGGGAAATAAAACTTAGGCTATACCAGTTTACTTTCCCAGGGATCTAGAGAGATGTTGCTCTTGGAGAATCTTGGAAAATCACAATACAACAAAACCAGGCAAACTGATTAGGCTTAGCAATGTGATTCATCCTCTGTGAAATCAAGAGAAATCAACAGCTCAAATTGGTAAGCTGTTTAATATAAAATGTTGCATTATCCATCTGTCCATAATCTATACACTGCTTTATCCTCTGTAGGGTCATGGGGGGCTGGAGCCTGTCCCAGCTTACTTAAGGCGAAGGCAGGGTACACCCTGGACAGGTCGCCAGTCTATCGCAGGACCACATAGAGAGACAGACAACCAAACACACTCACATTCACACCTACGGACAATTTATAACCACCAGTTAACCCCAGCATGTCTTTGTATCATGGGTGAAAACCCACACAGGCACAGAGAGAACATGCAAACTCCACACAGAAAGACACCAGGCCCGAACATGAACCCTGGACCTTCTAGCTTGTGAAACGACAGTGCTAACCTCTATTCCACCATGCCACCCATGTTGCAATATCCAAACTGAAATATAGAAAATGTAGAAATGCCCATGAAATATACGTTTGTCTCTTTCTTTCTTTCCTTCTCCCTCCCTTCCTCTCTCACTCCCTCTCACTCAGCCCTGCTTTCCCTCACCTTCATTCCAGCTCCCTGATTACCTGCTCCAGTCACTCTCTGCCAGACCATAAAATTATTCAACCCCAGTTCACTGTCTGTTTCTGCTCTATTTTCTGCCTGCTTTCCTGTGACCCAAGCCTGTATTCAGTTAAGGTTTTGATTTATGTTGATTTATGTTCGTGGACTGTTGCCTTTAGTTTTGTTTGATTAGTCTGTATGTTTAGAACCTTTTGTTAGTTTGTCTCATTTATTGTTCTGTGTAGTCAGTTATTTGCCTTGTCTGTTTTTTTGAGTATATTGAGTTTTGTAGTTTGCAGAGTTTTGGTGTCGGTCACATTTTGTGGTATTCTTTGATATTTTTTTTCTTTTGTGATTAGTTTAGAGTTCAATTGTTTTTTATTGTTCATTAGTTTTGTGTTTAACTTGCTCCAGTTTCCTTCTTCTGGGTTTAGTTCGTAATTCAGTATTGCTTTCAGATTAGTCTGTTTTGTGTTCTGTTTTGTCTAGTTTTAGCTGACAATTAAGTTTTCCATACATTCCCCTTCTGTTGTTTGCTTTGATTTTTTGAAAGGGTTTTGTACGGAAGCCCTAAGCAGCCATGGTTCAACTTAATTTTTTTCACTCCATTTCCTCGAGAAAACGAGATAATTCTCCTTCGTTTTGTCGTTGCGACATAATTTTGTCGTTATAACGAGAAAACAAAATCTGTTATCTCGTGGTAACGACAAAATTCTTTTCTCGAGAAAAAAAAAATCGTTTTCTCGTTATAACGACTTAATTTTCTGGTGAGGTACAAAGCGAAACTAACCCGCCAGACCAGAAGGTGCTCTGCCACCGCTGCACACTACCGACTGAGAGTTTGTTAAAGTTGGAAAGATATTCACAGATTCGGACTTCCAGCGTCAATAACTCATTAGAGACACGTTGTCAAATCATAAACAACTGTAGTTGCAGTTGATGGCTGCGGTGATTTTGGTGACAGTACAGTAGAGTGAAGTTATTGAATATTTGTGTAGTGTTTCTCTTCGCTGTTGCAGCGGTTTTGAAATTTGCAGACGGTCCCTGTGCACTCGTAGCACAGCCGGCTGCACGTAGACACCAGTTTTATTTGTGCAGCTTGAAAGACAGCTACTTTTGATAAAACTGGGCTTGTAGCACATTGTCTGCCTTACAACGATGGGAAAGAGGCATCGTTTATGATTTGACAACGTTTCACTAATGAGTTATTGACGCAGGAAGTCAGAAACTGTGAATATCTTTCCAACTTTAACGAACTCTCAGTCAGTAGTGTGCAGCGGTGGCAGAGCACCTTCTGGTCTGGCGGGTTGGTTTCGCTTTGTACCTCACCAGAAAATTGTTGTTATAATGAGAAAACAGAGCGAAAAAATTAAGTTGGACCATGGCCGTTTAGGGCTTCCATAGTTTTGTATTTGGTTTGTTTTTAGTTGTCCCCTGGGTTAGTCTTTGTTCCATTTTCTTTTCAGTTCTGTCAGTATTAAAGTCATTCTATAATTTAACATGTCTGCCAGGTCTGTGTCTGTGCCTGGGTTCTTGTACCCCCCTCCTCGTAACACCTTCATTGTTTGATCATCACACAAACCGAAGCCTAGACAGTTTTGAATTTGTTTCCCATGGTTAATGTCCCATTAATATTCCCATAATTATACATTCTCTCTGTACCTGCCACTGAAAAAGTACTCGGTAATAGAAGTCTGTCACTTTAGCAGCACCTTTTTTCTCTTGAGACTGGTGAGTGTATGTCAGATGGGAAATATTAGAGTATGTCGTACCAAATTTTTGTTCAAAAATTATAGAATGCGAGTTACAACTAAGTAAACGTTCAGGCATATATGTATAATTTCAGGAAACGAACACTTGCTGAGACAACTTCCTGACGCTGTCTAAGAATCTAGCCACACTGTTAAAAAATCAAGACCATGAAAACCAGTATAAGTGGCTGGAAAGATATCACAGGACAAGAGATGTGTAAACAAACATAGGATCCATGTTTCACTATTCTCAGTCTAGACTGGGTACAACTACTAAGGTTCACAACATTTTCTAATTACATCTAAGTACATTGTTCAACTTTTGTAGTTCCATTATTCATATATCAAATATTTGAATTCCTTCAATTAATTTGTCATGGCTACAGCTAATTCATAACTACAGTTTCACATTTCTTTCTGTTGCCATCACAGTCACTCATCTCTGCATCTCTGAACCTTTTATTTCCTCCAGTGTGCTCCTTACTCACGTGACCTCCATATCTAACTTTCAACCTGCCTCTTTTGCTCTGCACTAAATTTTGCTCCCTTTAAAATAATTTGGATGACATCATCGAGTTTACCTGTCCACACCCTGATGGAGCTGTCACAGGCTGAGTTTAATTTTGTGTGTACACATTATTTATATATGTTCCCTGACGTCTGGATGTGGAGCTGCATGTCCCTATCCTTGTTTTTTTTTTTTAATTCTTTTCCACTGCTGCTGACTGCTTGTTCATAGAGAATCCAAAAGCAACTTTGGATTGTTGGGTTTTCTGTTTTCCTTCCTTCCTGTCTTCCTGTATGTTAAGCGCTATGAGATGACATTATTTGGATATATGCGCTATATAAATAAAACTTTACTGAATTGAAGTGGTAATAAAAACCCATGTAAGCATCAGCTAGGCAGTCAGTGGAGGACTTAACTCTGACATTGATGAAAAAATATCAAACAAAATTAAAGCTGCAAGCAGCGTCGGACGGGCCCTCGCTCCCCCCGCACCGCAGATGTGAGCTGATTGGAATTTCAAGTGTATAGATATGTTTGTGTCGATACACTATACATGTGTATCAAATTTCATGTTTGTAGGATAAAGTAGTGATTTAAAATGAGTATTTGAATATTTGTAGGGGGCGCTGTGGAGCCGTTTGACCACGCCCATTCCTGAATTGTATACTAAATGTTAGGTCTTGAGATTAATGAGGATTTGTGTGGATTTGGTGATTTGACATGGATCCCTTCACCTCCAAAACCCATTTCGTTCCTCTTGGCGACTTTGTTCAAAATGGCCGCCATGCCACGCCCACACCGTGTGACTCAGCGACGAGATTTTAATAACTTTTTATCCTGGAGGGGTCTAAATGCCACACAGTGAATTTAGTGACGATGGGACAAAAATCCTGGGAGGAGTTCGTTAAATTCCAATGCCTGCCCACCATGTGTTCTGGGGGCGCCACGAAGCTTTTTGGTTCAAAATGGCCGCCATGCCACGCCCACACCGTGTGACGCAGCCACTACATTTTAATAACTTTTGATCCTGGAGGGGTCTAGATGCTACACAGCCAATTTGGTGAAGATGGAACAAAAATCCTGGGAGGAGTTCGATAAATTCCAATGCCTGCGCACAGCGTTTTCTTGGGGCGACGTTGAGCTTTTTGGTTCAAAATGGCCGCCATGCCACGCCCACACCGTGTGACGTATCCACAAGATTTTAATAACTTTTCATCCTGGAGGGGCATAGATGCCACACAGCCAATTTGGTGAACATCGGTCAAAAATCCTGGGAGGAGTTCGTTAAATTCCAATGCCTGCGCACCACGTGTTCCAGTGGGTGCCGTTAAGCTTTTTTGTTCAAAATGGCTGCCATGCCACGCCCACACCGTGTGACACAGCCACAAGATTTTAATAACTTTTCATCCTGGAGGGGTCTAGATGCCACACACCGAATTTGGTGAAGATCGGCCAAAAATCCTGGGAGGAGTTCGTTAAATTGTAATGCCTGCACACCACGTGCTCTAGGGGGCGCCGTTGAGCCTTTTTTGAAATTTTAAAAGCAGCAATGTTTTTGTCTTGGGCTACTGTACATGTGTACCAAATTTCATGAGTTTACGTGAAACTAGCCGTATTAACTCCACTAAAGCCCAATTTTCTAGGTGGCGCTATTGAGTCATTTTGCCATTCATATGTGTAATTCCCCCAAAATATCAAATTTTTCGCCAGTCCTGATGTGTGTGCCAAATTTGGTGAGTTTTTGAGCATGTTTAGGGGGTCAAATTGGGGTTCAATTTGGCGTAAGAAAAATTAAAGCTGCAAGCAGCGTCGAACGGGCCCTCGCTCCCCCCCGCACCGCCGCTGTGGAGACGATCGGAATATGTAAAGCACGCAATTGTGTTCGTGTCATCCTGCTCTGCACAAGTACCAAATTTCACGTCTGTCGGACAAAGCAGTGATACAATATGAATTTTTGAAATTTCTAGGTGGCGCTGTGGAGCTGTTTAATTGCCTCCAAGTGTTGAGGGATAGCCTGTCATGAAGCATATCAAGTTTCATTCACATCTTCTGATCTACAGTGAAGTGATGAGCATTTAACACCTCATGGTCACACGCTCAAAATGGCCGCCCTGCCACGCCCACACTGTGTGACGCAGCCACAAGATTTTAATAACTTTTCATCCTGGAGGGTTCCAGATGCCACACAGCCAATTTTGTGAAGACAGGACAAAAATCCTGTGAGGAGTTTGTTAAATTCCAATGTCTCCAAACAACCTTGTCTAGGGGGCGCCATAGAGCCGATTTGAATTTCGACTGTGCAATTTTGTTGGACTCGGGATTCTATATGTCTGTACCAAATTTCATGTTTGTCGGATACAGCAGTGATTTTTTATGAGTATTTTAATATTTGTAGGGGGCGCTGTGGAGCCTTTTGAACACGTCCATTCATGAATTGTATATTAAACGTTAGTGTTTGAGATTGATGAGGATTTGTGTGGATTTGGTGATATTACGTGGATCCCTTCACCTCCAAAACTCATTGCGTTCCACATGGCGAATTTGCTGAAAATGGCGGCCAGGCCACGTCCACACGGTGTGACGCAGCCACAAGATTTTAATAACTTTTCATCCTGGATGGGTCTACAGATCTGTTTGTCTCGATACACTATACATGTGTACCAAATTTCATGTTTGTAGGTCAAAGCAGTAGTTTTTTATGAGTATTTGAATATTTGTAGGGGGCGCTGTGGAGCCGTTTGAACACGCCATTTCCTGAATTGTATGTCAAACATTAGTTTTTGAGATTTGTGAGGATTTGTGTGGATTTGGTGATATTAGGTGGATCCCTTCACCTCCAAAACTCATTTCATTCCATGTGGCAAAATTGGTGAAAATGGCTGCCATGCCACGCCCACACCGTGTGACATAGCCACGAGATTTTAATAACTTTTGATCCTGGAGGGGTCCAGATGACACACAGTGAATTTGGTGAAGACCGGATAAAAATCCTAGGAGGAGTTCGTTAAATTCCAATCCCTGCGCACCACGTTTTCTAGGGGGCGCCGTGGAGCTTTTTCAAAATTTCAAAAGCAGGAATGTTTTTGTCTGGGGCTACTGTACCTGTGTACCAAATTTTATAGCTGTACGTGAAACTAGCCGTATTAACTCCACTAAAGTCCAATTTTCAAGGTGGCGCTATTGAGTCATTTTGCCATTCATATGTGTAATTCCCCCAAAATATCAAATTTTTCGCCAGTCCTGATGTGTGTGCAAAATTTGAGGAGTTTTTGAGCATGTTTAGGGGGTCAAATTGGGGTTTAATTTGGCGTAAGAAAAATAAAGAAAGAAAGAAAGAAAGAAAGAAACTGAGCAGGAACAATAGGGCCTTTGCCCTGCAAGGCAAAGGCAGCGTTCAGTGTTTCACACTGATCGCTGCCCTTTGCCTTTTCGGGCTCGGGCCCTAATAAACAAACCACCAAACAAACCGCCAAAGAAACACTAGAAAAACAATAGGGTCCTACGCACTGTAGTGCTCGGGCCCTAATAAAAAAAATAAAGAAGTAGGTGATACCTGAGATTCATATTTCAGTCGTCTCTCAATTTCAGCCGAGAAGCGTTGCAGCTCTGTGGGAACACTTCCTTCACATGGGAATTTTGCCATGACTTCTGACCACTGCCCTGAAGGGAAACCCTGCAGGGTACTAGCATTAACAAACTCGCTGAGGGCACATGTGTATGCTTGACCCTGCAGCAAAGAGATAACCACCCACGTTAGTGGTGCCACCACAGCTCGACCAATGATGGTTCTCAGCACTGCAAAGGCGGCAGCTACCGACAACTTCCGGCACTTTCTAAGCCGACACTCGGACACCAGGTCCCAGGTGCTCTTGTTCATCATTGTCCCTACAATGAAAAATACTAGTGCTGGAACACCAATGGCAGCCAGGCCATAGCGATAGTTCCTACCAGAGGAACATGGACAGTGAAAGGCAAAAACATTGTATGCAGTCTGGCTGGCCACAGTGCCCAGAGCAATCAGACCATTGAAGATCATGACATCTTTACTCTTGAAGAAGAGGGACACAAACTTAAAGTTCTCTGTGACAAGTGCAGCAGCAGCCATATTCAGATAACGGGTCTTTATTGGGATTACACTGAAGAGCTGTGAGTTTTCTAGCAAAGTCGAGCTGCAGAGACAGAGAGAGAGAGAGGAATTGAATCAGTATGTAAGGTTTAACACTTAAGACAAGTCCATGTGTTAACAAAGACAAAGAATCCAGAAACAAAGAGGCCAAAAACACTGAAATTAAACATTTTTTAAAAATCCTGCCATTGACTAAAAACAAAGAGTCATATCGAATACAATTATGTATACTCACACTTTTGCAGCGTCCTGAGGCAGGGCATGTGACTTAGCTTTTATAGTCCAATAAAAACATCCAGTGCAGTGACATCTCAAGAAAAACCTGAGAAATATGTTGACTCCAAAACATAAAGTTTACTTCTTCATAAACTTAATGAAATCTCAACTCTTAAGTTTGAAAACAGAAGATCCTCTTTTTGCGTGCAGCTCTGAGTCTGGGTTAGCGGTCTGAATAGCAGCGATGACTCACAGTCAGGAAGTGCCCTCAGCAGTGGAAAAAAAATCTCCAAGGTCTAAGTGAAAACATGTGTTGCTCACTAAACAAAATGGGGACAAAGCAGAGCATGCCCAGATACTGAAAGCATGAATCATAGTTTAAGACAACACTTAATTGGCCTGTTTATTGGCCTAAAGTGACTGATTCAGATTACTTGTCAAGCAAAATTTCAGAGAAAATTTTGAAAATGTTGCAAGATGGAGATTGATAAAATGATTGCAGAAACATTAAGAAATGAAGGTACGTGCCTAAGGGACTGTTATAAAGTGGAAGGCTGGAGTCATGCGGCTAATGGTATCAACAGGCTAGTTTCAGGTAGCCGTATAAGCCATATTACTTTTACTATTTGTAGGTAGTCAAAACACCAAATATGTGAATATGTTTTGGAATAATGCTGGTTATCCCTCAGCAAAGTTCCACACACATGGACAGTTTGTGACAAAAAGCATTGAAGCTGTTCTAGCTCATGTTCCAGGTGACAGGCGCACTAAAGTTACAGTAGGCAGAAATCTAAAAAAAAAAAAAAATCAAAAAAGAGAAGAGAATACAGCACTCCCTCTAAATTTCCCCGCTCTCCCTCTTAAGCCTCTCTCATAGAATAGAATAGAATAGAATAGAATAGAATAGAATAGAATAGAATAGAATAGAAGTACTTTATTTATCCCAGGTCTGGGAAATTACTTTGTTACAGCAGAAAAGACACAAAAGAGCAAACAGCAAGTTACAAAATAGTAAATTAAAAACCTATAAATCTAAATAGAAAGGGCTAAGTAAACACAGTGTAGTAAATATAGGAGCAGAATGACTTTAAGAACTATGACAAGAATGTTAACAGAATGTGCAGTTGAGTTAACAGCTGTTTGTCGGAGGTTTAACTATGAATAGCAGCAGTTTGTCTGAGATTGAAGTATAAATAGGAAAAATTAAAAAACAGGCTAAAATATTACTAAAAATGCAGCTACAAGCTATAGACTGTTGAGAGAAAATCCAACTATACAAGATGTGCAAGAACTGTACTATGTGCAAATGTAAACAATGTGAACAGAACAGGTAACCCAGCTATATAGAATGTCCAAAATTATACACTGTGCAAATGTAAACAGAAGAGACTATAAGCTACAGTGCAGAGAGCTGAGAATGCTCAGTGTCAGACAAAGGTGAAGCATTATAGCGTCACCTCTGCTCTGGGCAGGAAAGAGCACTGGCACCAACAGACTGATAAAAGATGTCCAACATCTTGCTGAACAGGCCAAAGGACCTCAGCTTCCTCAGGAAGCAGAGTCTACTCATCCCTTTCTTGTATACAGCCTCTGTGTTGGTCTTCCAGTTCAGTTTGTTATTGACATGGACGCCCAAGTACTTGTAGTCCTCCGCCACTTTGTTGCCCTCTCCCAGGATACTCAGGGGCTCATGATTCTTCCCAGACTACCCCACAAAGTCACTCACCAGCGCCCTGTACTCCTCCTGCTGTCCACCACTAATACACCCAATCAACGCAGAGTCATCAGAGAACTTTTGCAAGTGTACCAAATCAGAGTTGTACTGAAGTCTGAGGTGTACAGAGGGAACAGGAATGGAGAATGCACAGTGCTCTGTAGTACTCCTATGTCACTCACCACCACACCAGACAGAGCAGCGCAAATTCGGACAAACTTTTTTTTTTTTTTCAAGATGGCGGTGCTCGAGGTAGCCGCGGCTAACTGCTCTCCCAGCCAGTGCCTTGAAAACAGACTCAACTACAGCAGACACGAACTCCTCCGATTAGGACAGGAGGTCATACAGAACGTTACTGCTGATTTTATTGACTTGTACAATATCCCGGTGGACATAGCAAGAACTCCCGGGTCTTCGTGGATCACCATGCCCGTGAAGAGGCGACGTAGGAGGCGTCGAGAGAGAACGCAGAAGCGGGGCTGCAGAGCCCGACTGCTAACGCGGCTACGGAGGCGGCCATACAAACCGTCGCTTCCAAGCATCTTTCTCGCAAATGTAAGATCCCTCGCCAACAAAATGGATGAATTGAGGCTCCAGGTTGCAGTTAAAAACATCGTTAAAGACAGCTGCATTATTCTGATCACGGAATCCTGGCTAAACTCATCCATACCGGACTCGACTATTGAGCTAGCCGGCTACATAGCCCATCGGCAGGACAGGACGGCAGACTCCGGCAAGAGAAGAGGAGGGGGTGTGTGTATGTACATAAACAACAGCTGGTGTACTGATACGGTGGTCGTGGACAGTCACTGCTCCGCGGAACTGGAATATGTGACTGTTAAATGCAGGCCCATTTACCTTCCCTGGGAGCTAACGGCTGTTTTCATGACTGTTGTTTACATTCCACCCGATGCGAACGCTTACGCGGCCAACGGTCGACTCCACAGCAGCATTAGCAAGCAGCAGAGCAGATACCCCAAAGCAGCACACATCATAGCAGGGGACTTTAATCATGTGGACCTTAAAACAGTGTTACCCAAGCTCCACCAGCACGTCAAGTGTGCCACCAGAGGAGCAAATATACTGGACAAGGTGTACTCCAACATCAGGCTGGGCTACAAGGCTAAACAGCTAGCACACCTGGGCCAGTCTGACCACATGTCTCTGCTTTTGATCCCTGCATACACCCCTCTCCGGAAAACTGCCCCCTGCACCAAGAGGAAGATCACAACCTGGCCTGATGATGCCTCTGAGCAGCTGCAGGACTGCTTTGAAAGGACTAACTGGGACATTTTTGAACACCCAGACCTGGAGGTGTTCACTGACAGTGTTCTGTGCTACATCAAAAACTGCACAGACAATGTCACAGTGGACAAGACCATCCGGGTGTATCCTAACAGAAAGCCCTGGATGACCCAGAAGGTCCAGCAGCTGCTTAAAGACAGAAACACCGCCTTTAGGGCTGGTGACAGCGCTCTGTACAGTGCAGCCAGAGCCAACCTGAAGAGAGGCATCAGAGAAGCCAAGAGGGACTACAGGAGGAGGATCGAGGACCACCTTGAGAGCAACAACAGCAGACAGGTGTGGCAGGGGGTCCAGCACCTCACAAACTACAGGGCCAACACCGGAGCTGCTGAGGGAGGAACCTCACTGGCAGAGGAGCTGAACAGCTTCTTTGCCCGCTTCGAGACAGGATCTCCAAAGGCAGCTACACCACACCCTGTGGTACAGAGCAGCTCCAGCCTCACACTGGAGGAGCACGACGTGAGGCGCACGCTGCGGGCGGTCAACCCATGGAAGGCGGCTGGACCCGACGGCGTCCCTGGACGGGTGCTGAAGGACTGCGCTGACCAGCTGGCTAGAGTGTTCACAAGAATCTTCAACCAGTCCTTGTCCCAGTCCATCGTTCCACCCTGCCTGAAGTCCTCCACCATCGTCCCCCTGCCCAAGAAGCAACACATCTCTAGCCTCAATGACTACCGGCCAGTAGCTCTCACTCCAGTGGTGATGAAGTGCTTTGAGAAACTGGTACGGGGTCACATCACCTCACTCCTCCCGGACAGTCTCGACCCCCATCAGTTTGCCTACAGGTCCAACAGGTCGACGGAGGATGCTGTAGCCACAGCGCTCCACGTGTCCCTGTCCCACCTGGAGCAGCAGGGGACCTACACGCGGATGCTCTTTGTGGACTACAGCTCCGCGTTTAACACCATCCTTCCTATCAGACTGGTGGGCAAACTGGGAGACCTTGGACTTCCACACTCCATCTGCGCGTGGCTCTACAGCTTCCTGTCGGACCGCAGGCAGAGGGTGAGGGTGGGAGACCACACATCTGGGTCTATCAGCCTCAGCATCGGCTCCCCTCAGGGCTGCGTGCTGAGCCCTCTGCTCTACAGCCTCTACACATCGGACTGTACCTCTGCACACCCCAGTAACACCATCATTAAGTACGCCGACGACACCACTGTAGTGGGGCTCATCTCTGGGGGAGATGAGTCTGCATACAGGGCCGAGGTGGAGCAGCTGACTGGGTGGTGCAGAGACAATAACCTGCTCCTCAACACAGCGAAAACCAGGGAGCTAATCATTGACTTTCGGAGGACCAAAACTGACGTTCCACCCCTACTCATCAACGGGGACTGTATGGAGAGGGTAGAGGACTTCCGCTTTCTGGGAGTCCACATAGAAAGGGACCTGACCTGGTCTGTGAACACGTCCGAGCTACTGAAGAAGGCCCAGCAGAGACTGCACTTCCTGAGGGTGCTCAGGAAGAATAACATCCCCCAGAGACTGCTGGTGTCCTTCTACAGGTGTACCATCGAGAGCACCCTGGTGTACTGTCTGTGCGTTTGGTACACCAGCTGCACGGTGGCTCAGAGGACGTCACTGCAAAGGATCATAAACACGGCCCAAAACATCACTGGCTGCCCTCTCCTCACACTGGAAGAACTGCACCACTCCCGCTGCCTCCGAAAGGCCGGAGAAATAACCAAGGACACCTCCCACCCTGGACACCATCTGTTTGATCTGTTACCGTCAGGCAGGCGGTACAGGTCAATCACTGCCAGAACAAACCGGCTTAGGGACAGTTTTTATCCAACGGTAGTTAGGGCCCTAAACAAAGGGTCCTGAATAAGACTACACAACTACCTCATTATTGCACCTTATTGTACATATATATATATATATATATATATACATACATATTGTATTTTTTATTTTATTTTATTGAATCTGTCTGCACTGTCTTGTGGGCTTTTTGCAATTTCATTGCACTTGTTGTAATGACAAATAAAGTTCTATCTATCTATCTATCTATCTATCTATCTATCTGTCAAGGTAATTCTTGGTAGTCACGTCCAATCACAAGCTCCTCTGCTACCACAAATCTACCACTAATTCTTTGATCTGTCCAGTCAGCACTCGTATCACTACCACGATATGATGTCCAATCAGCATTCGTATTGCTACCACGATATGATGGCCAATCCATATGGGGCAATCTACAGACATATATGTCTATGGGCCAATCAGCGCTGGTATCGCTACCACGATTTGCCGGCCATTCAGCGCTCGCATTGCTACGAGGTAACGCTTTGCCCTCTGACCAATCAGCGCTCGGATTGCTATGAAGACCCCCCTGTGCTACCACGAATAGACGAATCGGATACCTGCGGCTGCCAGCTGAACGAAATTTAGAATTTGACACGGTAATGTCGGATTGAACTGTTTAACTTATTACCAACAACTCAAAAAGAAAATTAATCTTTTATAGCTTTTGTTAGTACATGTACATTAGACACACATATATGTATTTTTAATGGCTTACTTGATGCTGTCGCTTAGTAACATTAAAAAGTACATAGTAATGCTACCGTTACCGACTCGCTTGTGTTTATAGTTAGCTTTCGGTAGCGATGTTGATGCTTATGCCAATTGCCAACATGTCCAATAATTAGTTTGTCTGCTGGTGATGTCTGTGAGCTGGAAACGTCATGAAATGAACTATATAAATATGTGCACAGTACAGTAAAGTTATGACGTAGTCTTACCACTACATTTTACGGGAACCTCATCGTACCGTGTACTGTACTTTACTTAATTTACATTTCATACTACTTTATGCTTCTACGGCATTTCAGCAAGGAATTTAAGTTTTTACTCAATTATGTGTATTTTACAGCTTTTATTACTACCTACTCTGCAGATTTAGACTGTTATTTCAAAATATGATAAATTTAAAAAATTGGGATGCACTTTTATAGATTAACCCACCCAAGAGAATATAAAGTAGTTAAATATATTTGATTTAAATACTTATGCAACTCTATTAATTTGAATGCAGAACTTCACCTTCTGTGTCTCTGCAGTGTGGTATTGTTACATTTACTGTGGGTAGTATTAATTGCTGTTCAGTACTTGATGTTTGTCTGTCCTGCTTTTTTAGGGCCCGAAGCACTACAGTGCGTAGGACCCTATTGTTCCTCTAGTGTTTCTTTTTATGTTTTTTTCGCTTCGACTCAGGCCTGTGCATGACTGCAGGCCTCATCAGCCATCCTCACCCACCTTCACTCTCCCCTCTGTGTCCACTCAGCTGGATTACAGCACGCTGCTGGCAAAGGCAGTTAGGTTTGAGGAGACACATGTGGCACACGTTTATATTTATTTAAAACATACAACTAAATATTAACTAATGCAAAATTCTCTGATCTAAAGGTGGCACTAATGATGTTGATTACTGTTCATTTCTTAAACTTGAGTTCTTAGAAGGTTAGAAAGTGTACTGCTTTTTTGTTTTGTTGCTATTATTGTTGTTGTTGCTGCGACACGTTATTTTTGTTTTGTTGTGGCTTTAAGGATATTAAAGAAATATAAAACAGGCTGGATGTTTCTGTGTTTTGATTTCTTCTTATTCTTATTTAGTTAAATAATAGCATCACCCAAAAATATAACTTTAATATCTGCACGACTTTTCTGCATGACAGAACTCAAGCTAGGTCAATAAATAATAATTATTATGTTTTTCATACTGGGGCTGTACAGTGGCTCGGTGGTTAGCAGCATCACCTCACAGCTAGAAGATCCCTGGTTCGCATACTGGTTAGGGCGGCTGGGATCTTTCTGTGCGGAGTTTGCATGTTCTCCCTGTGCAGCGTGGGTTTTCATCGAGTACTCTGGCTTCCTCCCACATGTGGCAAAGTCGCAGTCATAGAATCACAGATTTGTTGCCAGACAACGCCACCTGGGGAGTTTCACCCCAGGAAGTAATCACAAATTTCACAGGTCAGGATAAGGGCTACGCAGGTTCGTGATCACCACGGGGCAAGAGACAGTGTTCATGTTACAAATGTTCTTTATTCAACAATGATTAGTAAAACAATTCTGTATATGCTGTCTATAGCACCCAATGTTAGATGCGAGGGCCAAAAAGGGGAGTGGACAGAGCTGGGTTACCTCGGCGGCCCACAACCAATGGGGGGGGGGGCCTAGACAGCACCTGTGACACTGCACACACACACACACACAACTGAAACGTGAAGAAACCACCACCAGGGATTGGGTCGCCGCCTGGAGCCCACAGCACATGTCCACAGGGAAGAGGGAACAGTAAAATGGCTGCACCTAGTCAAGCAGCTTAAATCAAACATCAATGAATAATATAGTAAATAACAAATAAATTAACATTCCAAATACAATATAACTGTGGTAAGTGCACCAGTCAGGGGCGCTATAAATACCTACAGGAGGAACACAGGTTCCGTCCTTGGTTTGGGGCCAGTGGAATGAGGCAGGTGCACATCTCATTCCACATGTGCATGCAGGATGCGCAGGGTGCAAGGAAAACGGACCTGCTCTCCTACTGGGTTGAGGGAAGAGCCTCTAGTCGTTAGGCAGGTAGATCGCCGACGGAACAGCATTGGTGGTCCATGCGCTGCTCTTGCCGGGGACAATTTGCTTGATTTGTTTTTTTTGTCTTCTTTGTCTAGTCCGCCCTGGCAAGTGAGCAGGTATTGGGCAAAAAGATCTGGGTATTGCCCGTCGGGGGGGACTAGTTCTTTTTCTTTTCGTTATTCATGTTTGTTTTTTTGGAGTTTTTCTTTGTTAATTTGCTCCCCCCTCATCACCAACACCAGGTGTGCTCCCAGTCAGGCAATCACGTAGGGCCTAAGGGGGACGTGTGTAGTGAATACATTCACGTGTGTAAACTCTTTAAGAGAACTCGTTGAAGTGTAGATTTACAGTTTGCAGTGCAGTGAAGACGGTAACGTTTGTAAACGGTGTTTTAACTCTTGCAGTGTAGGCTTTCAGATTGCGGTGTTTTGGTGTTATGGGAACTTCCCCCATCTTGTAGCAGACCTGGGAGTCCGGTACGGTGGGGGTGTGAGATTTTTTTAGAGACTGACTTTTGAAATAAATATCCTACGCCAGTGGTTCCCAAACTGGGGGGGGGGCGCTTCACTTTCAGAACAGTGTAATATGACCACGTTAGTGCAAATAAAGGTGATTTGTTCAAAAGATTGCTCTATTGATCTTTAATATATTTTTAAAAAATATTTAAAAACTAAAAAAAAAGTAACAATAAGAATACTGTTAAACTACCAGATCAATGAGCAGTATCGGTATAAGTAGTAGTACCGATAAAATCTTAATGATACCCATCCCTAGTTGTGTGTCTCAAAATATTAGCAGTATGCAGCTGAACAGGTTACGACGCCACTTTGAGACTACACATCCCAACACAGAGAAAAGCCACTTGTTCTTATTCAGAACATACGTCAGATTCACATTGATGATGTGAAGGAGGATTTGCTTTTGTTTTGCTATAAATGTTGCTTTTAATGTTTCCACTTCAGTGACTTGTTCATCGTTAATTTATGTGGCACGACTAGACTACAACATTAGATGATGTCAGAATATGCTCGGATGCTGGACAACGCCACTCTGGGAATTGCACCCAGTGAATTCTCCTTCAGCACTGAAGGCACACAGATTCGTTTAACTCGCAGGCAATGAGACGTGGGTTCACAATTCAACGAGATGTTTTATTTTAAACAACTTTAAAAATATAATTCTTAAAAAAAAAAAAAAAAAAAGACAGCAGTCACACCGGGGCAAAACAAATGAAACAAAAAAAACCTAATCAGTTGCTGAGCTAGCATGTGGACAGGGGCTAGTGACAGGGAAGGGGGTACCCCAAAATAAAGCAAAAACACCCAGGCTTACGTGACACACTCTCATGAAGTGAACCGAACTCCCAGGGAGCACAACACACACAAAAGAGGGGGACGCCACCACCCGGACCACCAGCAACACCACCGGCCTTCAGCAACTGAAAGGGAACAAAACAAAGCAAATCCTGGGAGAAACAAGCAACTTATCCAACAGAATTAAATAAAAAGGAAACAAAATATACAAATGGGCTGGGTTCAGATTAAACTATAACCAAACAAAATGCTACAGCCCCAAAATGAAAGAAAATAAGCGCAAGAAAGCAACAATTAACCATAACAATAAACAAATCAAAATATAAATTCCTCACTCATATGATTAATATTAAGCTCCATTCTGGAGGGTGCGGGTTGTCAATGTGAATTGTCCCAGCGCCTTACAATGCACAGCTGATCAATAGAATGGTACGACAGCGGTAGCAGTCCAACAGCTGAAGAGACGCCACAGAGACAAGCAATCATAAAAAGCAAGGCAGAGGAAGAATTGCAGTGGGAAAACCCATCCGCTGACTTTTCCGCGGAGTCCAAAACAGCAGTGGAATTCTCGGTAGAAAACAGCAGAAGTCCCAGCGGCTGACCACGACATCAGCAGTGGTGGGCACGGCCACCCGAACCAATGTCACCTGCTAAAAACATGAACATTACTAAGACAGAACCACCAAAAAAATTATGCGGTCGCTATAGGTCCAAGCGCACATACTGTACCTGTCAAAGGCAGGGTATACACACACACATGGGTGTTATCCAGAACATAACATATGTTACCACAAGGGGGCAGACCGCGCATAGATGTGTCTGAGTGCTGCAAGAAGGACACAGGGCAGTGGGTTAGAAGAACGGCTATGTTGTTGAAGCCAGTTAATAAAGAGGTTCCGTGAGTACTCAAACAGCAGTCTTTATTTACAAAAGAACCCAACACAACATGGTGTCAGAAGTTGGTGTGCTTTGAGGCGATAAAAGTCAGCTTTGCATCCGGCTAGCGACTATGAATGACCAGGCACAGGCGACGGCAGTTTCAACAGTGGGAGCAGCAGCCGACGCAGCCGCGCCGACAGGTCCGGTGATGGCGGCGGCAACCTTCACCATAAAACCGCCGGAACCTTTTGACTTTGCAAAACCCCAAGAATGGGACAAGTGGATAAGACGTTTTGAGCGTTTTAGACTGGCAAGTAACCTGAATAACTCCTCAGACACAAATCAAGTAAACACACTGGTTTATTGCATGGGAGACGAGGCTGACGATGTGCTAAGAGGGCTCGAGCTAACGAGTGTGCAGCGCCAGCAATACGATGCCGTTAAAACAGCTTTTGATAGACATTTTGTCCCAAGAAAGAATGTGATTTATGAACGGGCAAAATTCAACAAGAGAGTGCAACAGCCATCAGAACCGGTGGACTCGTTCATAACAGCGCTGTATGCACTAGCAGAAAACTGAGTACGGTGCACTTCATGATGAGCTCTTGAGAGACAGGCTTATAGTGGGTCTGAAAGATTCGTCACTGTCAGAAAGAATGCAGCTTGACAAAGATCTTACCCTAGCTAAAGCTATCACCATGACAATGCAAGACAATCTGAAGAAATAAAAAGACAGCAAACTGACCTCAGATGTGAGGCTAGCGCTAGCAAGACAGCTATGGATATAGTTCACGTCAGAAAAGCCAAGCCCGGCAACTTCAAAAGCAGAGAACAGAAACAGTTCAAGTCCCCAAAGCTTCAGCAGACAACACAAAACAGTAAGACGTGTTACAAGTGTGGCAAAGCACCAGCACATGCAGCAGTACAGTGCCCGGCCAAAAATGCAGAATGCCATAACTGTGGGAAACGTGGACACTATGGTAGGGTCTGTAGGTCCAACCCAACTGTGAATGAGGTTGCTGATGACGCAGATGGACTTTTTCCTGGGTGAAGTGGAATCAGGAGAAGAACCATGGCTGGCAGACATAAACGGGAGAGGACATAAAGTGACTTTCAAGCTAGATTCTGGAGCAGATGTCACAGCTATTCCTGAACAAACATTTGAAACCTTCAAGAACAAAAATGAACGTTTGGAGAGTGCACAAAAACCACTCTATGGTCCAGGTGGAACTGCACTGCCGGTGTTAGGATCTACCACAGAGACTATTACATATAGTGACAGAAGCACAACTGAGAAAATCTATGTAGTCAGAAACCTACGTGTGGCATTACTGAGTGGAACAGCTTCTGTGAGACTGAATCTAATTGCTAGAGTTTACAGTATAGACCAAGAGACAGTGAGAAAACTGTATCCCAAGTTATACGATGGACTTGGGCTCGTTCAGAAGCCATACACAATCAAACTGAAACCGGATGCGAAGCCCTTTTCACTGAAAGTGCCAAGGCGTGTGCCACTGCCGCTCATGGGCAAAGTCAAAGAAGAGCTGCAGAGGATGGAAAGGTTGGGAGTCATTAGTCGTGTGGAAGATGAAGCCAACAGATTGGTGCTGTGGCATGGTCGTAGCTCCCAAAAAGGACAAAGAAAAGGTACGTATCTGTGTGGAGATGACACCTTTAAATGAGTCGGTGTGTCGTGAAAGATACATCCTCCCCTCTGTGGAGCAAACAGGTATGCTGAAACAGGCATGCTCACAGGTGCTCAGTACTTTTCAAAGCTCAACGCCAATATGGGCTTTTGGCAAATACCACTGTCTAAAGAGTCAGCACTCCTCACCACTTTCATTACGCCATTTGGTAGATATCACTTCAACCATTTGCCATTTGGTATTTACAGTGCACCAGAACATTTCCAAAACATGATGGTGACGGAGGTTACAGTTGGTCTCGAGGGAGTCGTCTGTCACATGGACGATATCCTGGTCTGGGGATCCACCAAGGATCAGCATGACAAAAGACTGCATGCCGTCCTGGAGCGGGCGGAGAAAGCTGGCGTTACATTAAACATGTCAAAATGCGAGTTTGGCAGAAGGCAGGTCAAATTTCTTGGATTTATTATCTCTGCAGGAGGAATGAGTCCTGATCCTGACAAAACCCAAGCTGTGCAGGACATGAAGGAGCCAAGCAACGTGAGTGAGCTCAGGAGCTTTCTTGGTATGGTGAATCAACTTGGAAAGTTTATCCCAAATCTTTCAGAAAAGGACAAGCCATTGAGAGATTTGCTTTCAACCAAAAACGTGGTACTGGGGGCACGACCAACAAAATGCATTTCACAACCTCAAACAAGAACTGTCCTCTGCTCCCGTACTACAGCTCTATGATTCAAACAAACCACAGAAAATCTCTGCAGATGCCTCTTCATTCGGGCTGGGGGCAGTCATGCTACAGAAAGAGGGCGATGTGTGGTCACCAGTCGCTTATGCTTCCCTATCACTGTCACCTACAGAGCAGCGCTACGCACAGCTGGAAAAAGAAGCGCTGGCTCTCACCTGGGCGTGTGAGAGATTTAATGACTTTATTCTTGGTCTGTACTTTGAACTTGAAACCGACCACAAGCCACTAGTGAGTCTACTGGGAGGACAAGCTTTGGATGCGCTTCCACCACGGACACAGATTTCTCCTGCGCCTAATGAGGTATTCATATGCAATAAAGCACATCCCTGGCAAAAGTCTCACCACAGCTGACACACTGTCACGCTTACCACTCACAGTGTTATTCGCGCAGACACAGATCTTATGGAGGACACTAACATTTATGTTGAGTCTGTGCTAGAAGGTCTTCCTGCTAGCAGTAAATACCTGGCAGATCTTCAAAAGCAGCTGCAGTATGACAGCATCTGCTCTCAAGTCATGAAGTACTGTGCAGAAGGCTGGCCAGATCTTAACCAGCTACAGGGGGCGGTGAAGCACTACTGGCCTGAAAGAGCTGTCTTGAGTGTACACGATGGACTACTGCTGAGAGGCACAAGGTTGATTATTCCTGCAAACATGAGAAATGCAGTTTTGGACAAGATCATGAGGATCACCAGGGCGTGGTTAAATGCAGAGAGCGTGCCCGTCAGGCAGTGTGGTGGCCGGGTTTAAGCAACCAGATCAGTGAACTTGTCCTCAAATGCAGACAGTGCATACAGGAAAGAATCAATATAAGAGAACCTTTAAGGCCAACAGATCTACCAGAGAGGCCATGGCAGAAGTTGGGAGCTGATTTGTTCACACTGAAAGATAAAAACTATATCTGTTACTAGTAGACTACTTTTCCAGATACATGGAGATTGGCCAACTCAGCCCAACTCGCTCTGCTGATGTTATTGTGCATTTGAAATCAATATTCGCACGTCACAGAATACCAGAGATACTGATCACCGACAATGGCCCACAATTTGCATGTCAGGAAATGAAAGACTTTGCAAATGACTACTGTTTTGAACATGTGACCAGCAGCCCCAGGTACCCCCAAAGCAACGGCGAGGCGGAGAGAGCTGTCCAAACAGTCAAAAAATCTCCTCAAGAAGGCCAGTGATCCATACAGAGCACTATTGGCTTACAGGACCACAGCGCTGGCAAATGGCTACAGCCCAGCACAGCTTCTCATGGGGCGTAGACTCCGGACTACCTTGCCAATACTTCCAGAGGCTTTGCAGCCATGTGTACCGGATCTGCAGCGAATGCATCACGTGGAGAAGGAGAGAAGGATGAGACAAGCAGAATGTTTCAACAAAAGACACAGAACGAGAAATTTGGACAAACTGTTACCCGGACAATCAGTTTGGATTATAGATGCAAAAGCACAGGGCACAGTGACATCTGTCCACCCAACTCCACGGTCCTATGTCGTCAGTGCACCACAAGGGACAATCAGAACGAACCGCAGTCATCTCATGCTTATGCCCATACCAGAAACTCAGACTGATCTGCAACTGACTCAGTCTAATGAAAAGGACACTCCAGCACAGACTGTTTCTGAACCAAAAGCACCACAAACACCAGGTGTCGTCCATTCTTTATTTACAAAAGAACCCAACACAACAACGCACACACGAGGAGGGAGGCAGAGACACCAGGCAACCCGACACTCTCCCTGTGACCACACAAACGTCAGCTAGCTAGTAGCATACACAAACGATGTGTGAGAGAGGACACCTACCGCAAGCAGCCAGGAGTGGGGAATGAACATGCAGCTAGAGGCACACGCCGAGGACACACCAGTCGCCTCGGTTGCAGGTGAGCCTGCACACGGATGTGACACGGACGGAAGTGCAGAGAGAGAGAGAGAGGTAGGAGAAGAGCAGCAGCTTAAATACCTAGCCCCACTTACCGACTGACACCAGCTGCACAGCATCAGGTGAAGCAGCACGGCCCTAATGATGCAATACACCTGCTGCTACATTTATATATGTATATATATATATATATATTTTTTTTTTGGAACACTTTTTCAGTTTCCTCAGTTATGTGGGTACGTGTAGGTAGGGGGGGGCTCGAAAATATTTTTACCTTCCAAAGGGGGGCCCTGCAGAAAAAAGTTTGGGAACCACTGTCCTACACTATTTACCTCTTTGTGATTATTTGTTGTGCAGCTAGGCCCTGAGCGGTGTAACTTAACAAAAAAAGGAATCAAATTCAATGAAATGATACTCAAAATGAATAATCACCTTAATTCATGGCCAAATTACAAAAGAATTAAATCTCAAACGAAAACTTAACAAAGGAAACAAAAGAAATACAAGGTGTTAGGTTTAAAACCTGAAAATACACACAGCACAGGAAGGAAGACAGTACTCACAAGCTCAGGTCTTTTACTTGCGCACAAGGTGAGAACGGACACTACAGCTCTGCAGTATGCATCGCTACAGCATTCCAGCTCTCTGCCAGTCCTTCTGTGCTTGGTTCTTTTATTCGGTAAACAATCAGTACAAGAGTCAGCATAAGATAAGTGTTACACACACAATCTTATTGGGTCAGTTCTCTGTGTTCTTTACTGTGAGTACATACAGCTTGGAATGTTTTATGGTGATTCATGGTTGCTGACATGTAGACTTTAAAGTCCTGACAGTCACTCAATGATTACCTAACAAGAATAATTCCTAACATAAGCACAATTCTTCTAGCACAAGGGAAATCAAAAGGAAACAAATCAATATTCAAAGTAACCAAATAATTGTATAAATCATCAATACATAACAACAAAGAATGCTACACAGCCGCATCGACGCAGCGGTACTCTGAAGGCAGCATGAGAATTTATTAAAAGCAAACGAGTAATAAAACAGGCGGTAAAGCCTACTGAGCCAAAACAGCAGCATGGTCCACAAGCCATGGCGGTGAATTAACTTCAATGGCAGCGTCACAGCACGTAGAGCAACTTCTGGCCGGTCGAAACTGCGGCACAGGCTATTAATAATTAGCCAAGAAGCGAACAGTAGGATAGGAGGAGGAGGGGGAGAACGGACAATGCCAACTCACGACAAAAATGCACAACCTCACACAGGGGGCCTTCGGCAGGGCAGCCGAACAGCCAAACAGCGCTCCGGTGTGCATACGGACACAGCACGACTGATCCGCACAACAGATTCTCCACCACCCGCACCGGCCACGCCACGCCACGGAAGAGAGAGGAAGAGCGACACGGATGGGATCTGGCCTGTGTATAAAGGGGGTGTGGCGCCGCCCAGCAATCATTGAACAAAGAAACCACAGCCCTGCACCAGTAGGGGCGAGGAACAGCGCACCTGCTACACCTACCCCCCCTCCTTTTGCATCGTCGGCCCGATGATAGACAACGAGCCAGCCACTAACACCAAGGTCTAAAGACAACAGTCTGAAAATTACAAACTGGCCCTGGGAACCAGTTGGCCGAGGAAGATAATGGACATTTGAATGAGACCCAGCCGTAACACGAGTGGTTCAATGCAGAGACTGTTGACTAGTCTCTAGTCTCTGGTCGCCAAACATTCTCTGCATAAGTCGCTGGAAGGTACTTGGGGCATTACAGAGGCCAAAGGGCATTCAGTTGAATTCAAAAAGACCAAAGGGAGTGCAAAATGCAGTTTTGGGACGGTTCTGTTCAGCCATCGGCACCTGATTGTACCCACTGGCAAGATCAATGGTGGAAAACCAGTGGGCCCCGGAAAGAGAATCCGAATGTGGCGTGGTGGTGATGAAAATGGGAATGAATCGCGTGTCAGAGCATGTCATTCAAACACACACTGTCTAGGATTCAGGTGGAGGTTGCGACAACGCCACCCAGGGGAATTTCACCCCTGGGACATTCACTCACTGATCGATCAAGAATCATTTAAACATTAGCAAGGCACACAGGTTCATAATCACTCGGGCAGGAGACGTGTTCCAAAAATAACAATATCTTTATTTAATTATTAGTTATTATAAATAAGGATCAAGGCCACCAGGCTAAAATAGGGAAAATGAAAAGAACCACTTAGATATTAAAAGGATAGGTCAAGGATAGCCAAAACAACAGCAGGAAACGGACCGTGTCACCGTTGCACAAGATAGCACGCTAAGCAGGAGGGAGAACAGCGAATGGGAGGGCATGGCAGCATGGGAGTTGGAACCCGAGACAGGGTTAGCATGCCGACGGGGGGGAACCCGCTCCCCGTCACATTCATGGGCGAAATGGGGCCAGAGCGAGTCACTGGGCCTGGTGGAGGAGGGGCCTGCAAGGATGCCACCGTCTGGGCAAGGTGATTCAGCTGTTCCTGCTGACGCTTTAAGAGATCCATTACCGCTCCCAACCCTGGCTCCTGAGAAGCAACCTGAGGGGCTGGATGGAGACGGCCTTGCACTCCATATTGGAGGCCACAAGCTGTTGGGAGTGAAGAGCTACGACCCCTAATACCACCTGGAAGACCTTCCCTCTCCCATCGAATTGCCTCACTACGCAGCTCCAACAGGGTGATGTTGGGCTGGCGACGAACTAACTGTTTAAGCTCCTGACGGAGAGAGCTGTCAAAGACATACTCTATGAATTGATCCCTGAGCAGAACGTCGGCATTGGGCATCCCATTGGGTGCATGCTGCTCAACCTTGGCCATCAAAGCCATCACAGCCAAGGAGTACTCTTGTAGCGTTTCCCCTTCCTGTTGGTGCCGAGAGAAGACAGCCCGCTGCAGGGTGACATACGACTGTCTACACCCATACAGCTCTTTTAAGATGGTAAAAACTCGGGCTGGATCTCTCCGTATGTCACTGGGGCGAAACTTAATCTCCTCCCTTGCCTCTCCCTCAAAATGATCAAAGATAAACAATGCTTGCTCTGCAGCAGGAAGATGGCGAGCACACATGCATGCCTGAACTTCTTCCACCCACTCAGCAATACCCATACCTGTCCTGCCATTAAACATGGGACACTTGAGGTCTCTGGGAATCACTACCAACCGCTCCGTAACAGCAGCTGCAGCAACTGCAGGTGGGACAGGACCAGCTGGACCAGGGGAGGCCGAGGATGCCCCACCGGAGCCCCCCCGGGGAAGCAGCACACTCCCGACGAAGTCGCTCATTGTCCGCCCTCAGCTGCAAGACCAACTCCTTTAGCTCCTGCAGCTCCTCTTCCACATTTTCGTAATAAAAACTCTACAAGAAAAAAACGTTAAATACTGGATTGAACACTGCTATTTTGGCTCTATAACAAAAAAGATAACACTAATACCCAAGAAGAAAAAGAAGGAGACTGTGTAAATCTCAGTAGCGGAAACAGAACACAAACTCAACGGAAACGTGAAGAAACCACCACAAGGGATTGGGTCGTCGCCTGGAGCCCACAGCACCTGTCCACAGGGAAGAGGGAACAGTAAAATGGCCGCACCTGGTCAAGCAGCTTAAATCAAACATCAATGAACAATATAGCAAATAACAAATAAATTAACATTCCAAATACAATATAACAAAAAAAGGAATCAAATTCAATGAAATGATACTCAAAATGAATAATAACCTTAATTCATAGCCAAATAACAAAAGAATTAAATATCAAACGAAAACCTAACAAAGGAAACAAAAGAAATACAAGGGAATTAAAAAGGAAACAAATTAATATTCAAAGTAACCAAATAATTGTATAAATCATCAATATATAACAACAACAAAGAACATTACACAGCCGCATCAACGCAGCTATACTCTGAAGGCAGCATGAGAATTTATTAAAAGCAAACGAGTAATAAAACAGGCTACTGAGCCAAAACAACAGCAGGAAACGGACCGTGTCACCATTGCACAAGATAGCACGCTAAGCAGGAGGGAGAACGGCGATGCAGGGAGAATGATTATTCTAAACTGTCCATAGGTGTGAATGAGAGTGTGCTTGGTTGTCTGTCTCTCTGTGTAGCCCTGTGATATTCTGGCGACCTGTCCAGGGTGTCCCCTGCCTTCGTCCTGAGTCGGATAGGATAGGTTCCAGCCCCCCCCCGCGACCCTACAGCGGATTAAGCGGTGTATAGATAATGGATGGATGGATGTTTTTCATAATGTTTATCTTCGTTATCTTCACTTGATGTTTTGAATTTGGCTCTGAATTAAGCCTATGTCACATTTTGATTGTATATTAATTGCTATCTTGCAAATTTACCGGTTTTAAGTGTCACAACCAAATCGAAACGAGCGGGATTCGAAACGAGCGGGATTTCATCTGGCGATCTCGGGGTGTATTTTGGTAATTTCTTGGTAGTCTAGATAGACTAATTGGCCCTGGCCTTGTCCTTTATATACCAGAGGACATAGCCAGGTCAATAGGCTTACCGTGGATTTCTTAGGCCGGAAGCAGAAGTGAGGATGCAGGTCCAGGCTACTCATCAGGCAACAGAAACAACCACACAAACTGCCGCTACCATGCATCTACCTAACAAACGCCAGATCCATCACCAACAAAATTGACAAACTATAACTTAAAATCTCCACGAACAAACTTACACACGACTATTGAATTCTGCTTATAACAAAGATGTGGCTTCATCCACTCATCACCAATGTTGCTGTGGAGAAAGCATGACATACAGTATTTCACTGGGACAGAAACAAAGACTTCAGTAAAATCAAAGGAGGATTATGCATTTATGTTCACAACAACTTGTGCACTACTGCCAAAATCACGGACAGCTACTGTTATGATTTGGAGTACCTAGCAGCTGAATGCAGAAAAAAAGTTTAACCCATCATAACAATTCTAAAAATATGGCCTGAAGGAGCTTCCTCGCAGCAGCAGGACTGTTATAAAGGAGTTACTGGGACATCTTTGAGAATCAGGACTTAGAGTACATATCAACGAAACTATACTACATACAGAACTCCGTTGACAATGTCACTGTCAACAATCACATCCTATTGTACTTCAGTCAGAAGTCCTGGATGGCAAAGGAAGTCAAATTTCTTCTAAAGGACCATAATAGTGCCTTTAAATCTGGTAACAGGGCTCTATACAGGGTTGGCTAGAGCCTATCTGAAGAGAGGCATCAGGATTGCTAAATCCGCCCACAGGAGGAAGACTGACGATTTCTTCAACGAAAACCTCTTGCCCCTGCACAGTGAGTCTGTGGCTGTCTGAGGCTGGTGAAGGTATGATGTGCCTGCTGTTTTATTTGCCAGTGGGTCATCATCATCAGCAGTCGCTAAGTTGCTAGTCTTGTAGTTTTCACAACAGGGGATCACCATCACTGGTGCCCTTATCTCTACTCTGTTGATGATTAGGCCAGGAGACGAGCAACCCCAGAGGTGCCATTCAATCCCTCTTTTTTCACAGAGCAAACCAGGAGGTTTTGGCTCACCCACAGTGTGTTGGCTCGGATATTTAATTGCAGTGGCTCACAGGGATCCATGTTGCACTTTGTGTTACTTTCACTGCTGTCTCGGCCATCAGAACCATCTGGAATAGACCTATCCACCTCAGTGACTTGCACGTTTCCTCCTGATGTCCTTGAATACTACTCTGTATCCAGGTTTCAGGTCGAGGAGTGGTTGTATAGTCTTTAGTGCAGACTTTCCTTTCAGCTCCTTCACCTGTCTTTGTGTATCAGATAGCATAAAAGAAAGTTCCACACAATACAGCACATTTCATCTTGAAAGACTTTAACCCACTCCTTTTAGGAGGTGTTTGAGAAGCCGTTACTAAACAATATCCATTTATTTCTGTACCTATCCCTCCATTTGACAGATAGTTTTCCCATGTGTCAACTTGGCACAACCAGCTTCCACTTCATAGTCCTAAAGTTGTCGGATTCCATAAGAATTTCTTTTCAGGTTTGGTTCTTCTGAGCAGATCTTGAAGATCGGCTATTAAGTGTGTGTGGTACTAGGTTGGCAAATGGAACACCATCTTCAGCTGCAGACAGAAGAGTGGCAGGATTTTCATTTTATGCCCTAGTGTCTTAGGGATAGTGTTAGGCTCTGTGAAGTGGACTGTTACTAATGTTAATTTTGTATCAAAAGAGTGCCTTCAGTTTTGTGGTAGATGTTATATGATATTGTATTCTAAATGTTGCAAACTTAAATTAAAATGCACTTGAGGTGAGCCTGTTGGTTGCCATTGCTCTGCCTTAGCACAATTCCTCACCAAAAACCTCATGTCACTCTTATGAACATCACTGCTCTGAGCGAATGAGAAAAATGTCACCACGTCATACATTGTGTCACCACGTGTACATTTGGTGTTTATCCTTTGTCTAATATACCCTTTCCTTGGTCAACAAATCACTTTTTTCCCTTTCCAAACTAGTGTTCCTTTAAAATCCATATCTGGCTCTGAGAATGCATGTGCACTACAGCGTAAATGTGTGTGTATCAGAAAATTGCATTCTTACTTTTTTCATGTGTGCGTGTGAGTGCCTTGCTGAAAAGGCAGGCCTTTCTCTGGTTAGTTTACTGTTACGTGCAGCAGCTTGCTGATGTGCTCTCTCTCTCTCTATGTCAGCCCTGTCTCCCTCCTCCCTCTGTCTGCTGCGCACCTGAGCGAAATTGACACTCAGGTGGAGAGGAGGAGGGGATAAGAGGGGCAGGGAGTGTCAAGTCAGGGGGGTTTTGCACAGCACATGGCACACAGCTGGTGACATTTACTCAGGTAGAGAGGAGTCTTTTTCCTCCCTTCTTCTGGTTTCTTTTCCCCAAGCATGTTTATTCCTATGCCCGTTTAGGCTGGGGTTTTGTTGTTTTAGTTTGTTTTGTTAGTTTGGGCTGGAGATCGCTGGTAGTCACATCATTTGTCTTTTGTTTACCTTAGTTTTGGTATTAGGTAGTTTAGGGGGGAGACGTTGGGAGTGATGACTGACTGTGTGATTGGCCCGGCGTTTTCCCTTCTTTTGTTTTTGGCCGGGGTCTCCAGTCTCCTTTGTTTGCTTTTGTTTGTTTGGGATTTGGTTCAAATAAAGCTTGTGGGATAATCGTCATCATTTGTTCTGGCGTCCTCTTTTCTATTTTGCAGCCTCCTGCCCCTATTGAGCCTTGTTCAATTGGTTTGTAGGGAGGCTGTAACATTATCTCCTCACGTATTGACTGGATTTTCACAGTTCTGTGCATATCTCATTTCTATTCCACTGTTTGTAAAAATGAACATTATACCATTGCACACAATAAATGTCATAGCTAGGAGGCAAACTGGAAAAAAGTAAATTTAAATCTCTTTGCCTCAGAGATCCTGCATTAGAAGAACTGTATGTTTCTGTGTGATTCAAGATTCAAGAGTTTTTCTCTGCCACATGCTCATACAATATGTACAGTGAAATGCAAAGTTACTGTTGTCAAGGCTGTGCAATAACAATAAGACATTATAAAAAGAAAAAACTTCTAAAAACAGAAAAAGTCACAATAAAGTGCAGTTAATATTGTGAGAGAGAGATATGGTAAAATTGAAAACCAAAAATTAAAAAATCTAAAACTTAAAATTAAAACCAACTGCTGAACTGAAGAGTCAGAGAAAGTATGAGCTCCTGAAAATTTTTGCTATTTGGACATTTTAAGATGAGATAAACTATTTTTCCAGAACTGGAAAAAACAGAAGAGGAAACCAGTGTTTATAGAAAAAAACCTCCCAAGAAGGGAAAAAACAGTAAAAACCTAAGAAAACAGTGATAGACTGGAAAACAACATAACCAACTGCCAAACTGACAGTTAACCTAACTGTCCAACCAGCAACAGCAGAGGAAGAAAAGAAGGAAAAAAGAAAAAAAAGGTCCAGCAAAAAGGAGGAAAATGGCTGAAGATTCAAGTGAGTGTAACCATCAGAAATATAATATAATTTTTAAAAAGGAAACAAACAAATACTAACACTAAATAAAATTAAGCTAGCATAACACAGCTAGCTATAGATCCTTAGCAGCTGTTCTCAAGGAATATAAGTAGCAACAATTCAACAGCAGCCTGATGGAATCCACTGAAGGCTGTACAGAGTCTATTCCTCTCCTCTATCCTCTTGATGTACCCAATAAGACTGCCAGGAAGGCATTTAAACAAAAACTGTTAAAATAAAGACCCGAAACATTATTTTCTGATCTTTACAAGACCAGGGAGGTCAACAATCTGATCTCACAGACCAGCCACTAGCATGGCACTCTGCCATCAGTGTCCACTACCCCTCTGTTAAAAAAAAAGGGGGGGATCTGTAATGGCTGAAAAATAAAAATAAAAGAAACAGATGATTCAGATACTGTCATGATGACAGTAAACTTATACTAGAATGGGACTATCATGGTACAGGGGAACCTCAAACTGTTTGAGATGAACTTCCTCCTTATAAAGGAAAGAGTTCAGCAGGAGTGACCTAACTCCACTGACAGTTCCCAAACCCTACCAAACACTCCCAGCTGCTTAACTACGGAGCAGGTTCCTGAATAGAAGGAGCCCACCAACCCAGAGCAGGTCCAGGACCCCCAACTGAACCGTACCATCACCAACCTGAAGGTGAAATTCACAGACCTGGAAAGAGAACTTGACCAACTGAGAGAGCTGGTCAGCCAACAGCCGTGCCAGCCCACCACAACTCAATCTGACTACTGTACCATCAACACAGAGTTGGACATGCTGAAACAGGACAGGGACAGCTGTAGGAGAGAGCTGAACATGCTCAGGACAGACATCAGAGAGCTGCATCAGGACAGAGAACAGCGTCTAGCAGCACTAACAGCTCTGACAGAGGAGGTGAAGAAGCTCAAAGGAGAGAGAGGAGCACAAGAGAGAACTTACCTCTCTATTAAAAGAGGTGAAGGAGCTCAGAGGAGAGAGAAAGAGGAGCACAGGAGAAAACTTGCCTCTCTGTCAAATGAGGTGATGAGCTCAGAAGAGGGAAAGTGGAACACAGAAGAGCACTCACCACTCTGTCAGAACAGCTTCAGGGGAGAGGTGGAGCTACACAAGACCTGGATAAAAAACTAGACTTACATCCAGACCACAACCAAATCCATGTGAGCAGGGAGCAAGGAGATTCAATGTCCACCTAGGCCACCACCCCACCCTAGACATCAGCTGTCTCTATGACCACGTCCATCTGTTTAAAAACACAGTCCCCATCTTTGCCCAAGCACTCAAAAATGTCTCTCTCAACAGAGACCAATCCACGGCCCGCTGAAGGAGCACACCAGCCCACAACCCCCACAGAACACCAAGACATCCTCAGCCAACATCCAGACCAACACAGTGGAGACAAGACCACCCTCAGCCCCACCCACATCATATCCCAATAAGACCCCACCAGGGCAACCATGATCCCCCTCAAGCCAGACCACAGCTACTCCTGTTATGCCCAGGTGATCCAGAGAGGAGCAGAACCAACCTTAACCACCCCCCCACACAGTGAATTAAGGGACATTCAGCAGATGCTCAACCTGCTTCGCTCACACCTGATGGGACAGGTACCACAATAGACAGTGTTTTTTTTCTCATACAGTTGGGAAGAAAAAGGGAAAGAAAAAGAAAGAAAGAGGACATTTACATTGTACAGAAGTATTGATTATTTCATATACCGGTTCTCATACAGAGAGAGAGAAAAAATGGAGGGTGGGAAAAAAGGATAGTTACGTTGTACATAAGTGATTTAATATACCAGTTATTGGATTGTGACCTTTTATAATATGTTATGTAGATACTCTTAAATTATTTTCTTTGACTTAGTAGTGTATCTCATTTTGATCACCAAATGCAGCCTTTTCAGTTTTAAATATAATGAAATCAAAATCTTTACTATTTCTTGTTTGAATATTCACAATCTGAGATCATCTGCTCTTGGCCTTAAGGGCAGGACCTCAGACTATGTTTAGAGAGTTAGAAAACGCAGATGTGTTTATATTGCAAGAGACTTGGTGTAGAGGAGATGTCTCCACTGGTTGTCCGTCAGGCTACATAGAAATAATGTCCCCATCCACCAAACTAAAGGGAGTAACACAAGGAAGGGATTCAGGAGGAATGCTGATTTGGTATAAGGCAAACCTTGCACAACACATTGAATTAATCAAAAAAGGAAAATTTTCAATTTAGCCTAAAAAAACAAAAAAACATTATGACCACAGATAAAGATTTATTCCTATGTGCAGCATATATCCCCCAATCACAATCTCCTTATTTTAAGAAAGACAGTTTCTCCATTCTCGAAGATGAGACAGGCCCAGGGAAGTGTACTGCTCTATGGAGGCCTGAATTCCAGGACTCGAACAGACCCAGATTTTATCAGCACACAGGGAGACAAACATATACCTGGTCAAATCAACATCCCCCTCCCTTCACACCTGCACAAAAACAACTTTGACAAAAATGTCAATAAAAGTGGACAGCAACTGTTGCAGCTCTGCGGAACATTGAGTCTGCACATGGTTAACAGTCGGCTTTAAGGGGACTCATTCAGTCTCGACACTTATAGCTCTCCTCTTAGCAACAGCACAGTAGACTATGGCATCACTGACCTAGACCCCTTCTACTGAGAGCATTTACAGTCAGCCCCTTAAGCCCCTTATCAGACCATAGTAAAATAATTAAAAACATTAAAACGACAGCAAACGACCCTCACACAATAGAACTCTGCAATCTGACCTACAGAAAACAACCTTACAAATGAAACCTGACAACATAATATGGGCTTTATCCGTTTAAATGAACTGTGCCCTGTGGATTGCTCTTTTATTATTATTATTATTAACTCTACATAGATGGCCAGCTATTCCGGGAATCCTCCATCACCCCCTGGCTCTTCTAAAAGACATGGAAAAATAACTGATAAATACTCACAAAACGGCTTTGTTGCTAAAATATATCACGTATTAAAATAGAAAACGTATTTAAAACAAAAAAAAAAGAATCTCACAGGTGTAAATGTGTAAATGTTTCACTTTCCTAATTCACCCTCCTCACTCAGGATCCCCTCCCTCCATTTATTTTTCTCTCTCTCCCTCTATGTACTTTTCCACTCACCCCTTTCCCCCTCTCACACACTCCCCCTTCCCACTCACTACCCATGTATCCCCACTGTTTGTTGTGATTATGTACTTCATAATGTGCTTGTTGTTAGTTTTGAATGTCTGGTTGTGCTTTTAAATGCTATATGTATAGATCATGACTTATCTCTCACCAGCAACCACACATCTCTAATCCAATACTTCACACCTCACCATCTTGACATCCACAACTCACAGACCGTAACATTCAACTTACAGACAGCAACAGACAGCTCACAAAGACACACACAGAAGTTAGACTGCATGGTCACATACTCAATGACAGAACACCTTCACTCACTATGTCCAAGTTAAACTTTGTTCCCTGGAATGTACATGGCATACGCTCACAGACAAAAACAATTAAAATCAAGGACTATGCTTCTAAACTAAAAGCAGATATTTTTCTCCTACAAGAGACACATTTATTACAATCAGAGGAAAAATCTCTTACAGATACTAATTATAACATCCTCTTTTCATCTTGTTATAAGAACAGACAAAGAGGAGTCTCCGTCCTAGTCCACAGGAGAGTACCGTTTACTTTAAACTCCACAGTAACAGATCCAGAAGGCAGGTACATTATTATCCAGGCAACAATCTTTTATAAATTATATACAATTGCCAATCTGTATGCGCCTAATAATGACGATCCAGCTTTCTTTCACACTGTTTTTTCTCATTTAGCAGACCTATCTGCGAACTCAACAACTATTATTGGTGGTGACTTCAACTTAGGTCTGAATCCTTCCGTAGATCGATCTAGTAATCCAACACATGCAAAACAACCACAATCAGTCAAAGTCATACAGGATTACATGACAGATTTTGGATTGGACGACATCTGGAGAATCAGAAACCCAACCAAGAGGGACCATACTTTCTTCTCTTCGGTGCACCAATCATTTTCAAGAATTGACTTTTTTCTCTCAAATAACTCCGTTGCTCATAAAGCTACCACTAGAATTCACCCAATCATAATCAGCGACCATGCACCAATATCCCTCAGCCTGCAAACCGAACCCAACCGTAAACCTCCACAGATTTGGCGCCTAAACATATCTCTACTTAAAGATCCAGAATTTGATCAAGTGATAAGGAGGGAGTGGGCAGACTTTCTAAAAAATAATGACTCTCCTGATTTATCTCCTTCTTTACTTTGGGAAACTGGGAAGGCCGTAATCAGAGGTAGAATAATATCGTACTCCTCATACAAGAAAAAAAGGAACAACAAATAGAGACAGATATTGAGAAAAAAAATTAAACAACTTACAGAGGATTATGCAATAAAACCAAGTGACCAACTATGGTCTGAACTACAGAATGCAAAATTACACCTCAACAATATCCTGTCAAAGAAAACTGAATTTTTACTACAACAACTAAGATATAACGATTTCGAACACAACAACAAATCGGGCAAATTTCTTGCGAACCAACTCCAACGTAACAAAGAAAAGTCCTTCATAACAGCAATCCAGGATCCCACTGGCAATTATACTCAATCACCCCAAGAAATTAATCAGATCTTTTACAGCTATTATAATAATTTATATTCAGCTGCAGTTAACCCAAACAAAGAAGATATTCACAATTTTCTCAACAATTTAAACCTGCCAGAACTAACAACTGAAAGCAGAGATACCTTGGACACTCCATTGACTATCAGTGATTTGCGATGTTCATTAGACAGTATGCCAGCAGGCAAGGCACCTGGTCCTGATGGTTTCCCTACTGAATTCTTGAAACATTTCTGGTCAATATTTGCACCTCTTTTCTTCAGGACAGTATCGGAGATAAAAAGTAATGGTTATATAAGTGCTCACATGAATACAGCTGCAATAAAGTTATTATTGAAGCCAGATAAAGATCCCACGCTTCCTTCCAGCTATCGACCTCTATCTCTAATCAATACCGATATCAAAATCATCGCCAAAGCACTCGCCTCCAAGTTGGAGAAAATTATCCCATCAATAATTCACAGTGATCAAACAGGATTTATTAAGGGTCGACACTCCACCAACGTCAGAAGACGTCTAAATTTGATTAGTCTAACACAACGCTGCAACAGAGAAGCAATCGTTGTGTCGCTTGACGCAGAAAAAGCCTTCGACAAAGTCAGTTGGTCCTTTCTCTTCACTGTTCTTCGCAAATTTGGTTTTGGAGAGTTGTTTATCCAGTGGGTATCAGCTCTGTATAAATCACCCAAGGCCACAGTTACCACCAATGGGATCACTTCACAAAGCTTCAGTTTACAAAGGGGAACCAGACAGGGATGCCCACTCTCTCCCTTATTATTTGCGATATTTATTGAACCCTTGGCAACAGCAGTACGTCAATAACCAATATCAAAGGTATCTGCTCTCAGGTGTCTGAACACAAAATTAATCTATATGCAGATGACATATTACTTTATCTAGAAGAACCCAAAACATCATTAAAGGAAGTATTTAACCTCATCACAACCTTCTCACATCTTTCAGACTACTTCATCAACTGGTCGAAATCAATTATACTTCCATTAACAGAGAACTCATGGAATCCTGCAGTCCAAAACCTGGTTCATTCCCTTCCCACTGGTAACATTAGATATCTGGGCATAAATATTTCCTCAAAACTCTCTGAACTAGTCCACCTGAACTTCACTCCACTTTTGGAGAAAATCTGTGGTGATTTGAGGCATTGGAATAACCTTCCAATCTCCCCTTTGGGACAAATACCTACTGTGAAAATGAAAATACTACCTCAAACCAACTATCTCTTTTCCATGATCCCATTTAAACCCACATCAAAATGGTTCCAATCATTAGATTCTGCTATTGGTGAGTTCTATTCAAAGAACAAAAAAGCTAAAATCAGCCTGACTACTCTCCAGAAAAATAAATCTGAGGGTGGTCTAGAGGCCACCAACTTCATGCATTACTACTTAGCCAGTCAACTACAATATCTTACCAAATGGATACATCCACATGAACAATACAACTCCTGGCTGGAACTACAACAGTTAGACCACATCAAACTATCTGACCTTCCCTTTATTACCCCCACCCTTAAACACCATCCTTGCTTCAAGAACCCTTTGTTCGCCTCCGCTTTGTCTGCTTGGCGGAAATCCCTGGAATACACTGGCTCCCAACTTCAACCCAGTATATTATCCCCAATCTGGCACAACCCAGATTTTGTAAACAATAAAACACCCCTCTATCTCAGCGCATGGGCAGAGAAAGGTATCACCCACCTCCATCACCTTCTCCAAGATAATATGCTTATGACCAGTGTTGTGCCTGAACGAGTTCAGTGAACGTTCGTTCATGAACTCGTTCATATTTTGGGCGAACGTGAACTGAACGTACTGTAATTCTGCCTGATGAACGTTACTGTGAGCGCGCTCATTCTGGCGTTTGTGAACGGCACGCTCTCTCACAGTTCAACTTTGTTTCAGAGAGTGCCAGATTTCCACAGAGGCTTCCAGGCAAAACCCCGGCTAAAGCACACCGTAAACACACTTTACACACCTACACACACCTACACACACACACATACACACACCTCTTAATATGTAGGCGGAAAACACCCAATCTGGCAACAGCAGCCACCGCAGAGTCGCACTGCCACATGCGTCATCAAAATGCAAAGCATCTCGCCAAAAACAAATGGAAGGCTGCAGCACTACCTCAGACTCTACCTCCACGATTAATACTTCATCTTCGTATGATTACTTAAAAGAATTTTATGAAAAGGTCAGTGATGATCCAGGTGGGAAAAATCTTACCTTTTTGTGTAAACTTTGCCTGCCGGGTTTCAAAAAGCAACTCCGTACATCATCAACGTCAACAGCAAACCTGAGACGGCACATTGAACTAAAGCACCCTGCTAGCCTTTCAAGGTACGAGTGAATAAAAAGAACTATGAAATAGTTCATTTTTGGAACAGTGAATTTAGTTCAAAATTTTTGAATTATGAACTATGAACTGAACTAGTTCATTTTAAAATTTGTGAACTGAACTTTGAACTAGTTCATGTAGAAATTGAACTTTCCCAACACTGCTTATGACATATACAAACTTATTCCAAACATTTGAAAAAAATAATGGAAACTTTCTCCAATACCTACAAGTAGAGAGGACAATTACAAGGGAAATCCCAGCGCTCCGGACCACTTTACAACCTCCTGATTTACAGCCACCGGAATTTGTCAAATATATCACAAAACTATCCCCCCAAAATAAGAAAAACCTCTCAAGAATTTACAGTTTACTCTCAAAGACGGACTCTATACATCTACCAATTCAAAAATGGGAAAAAGACTTATCCTTATCTTTTGACCATGATTTCTGGACCCAGATCTGTGGTAACACATTTAAGATGACAAAAAACACCAACTTACAACTGCACTCTGACATATGCACACAATGCAGTCAAAACACACTGACACTTATTTGCATGCCCTTTGGCTATGCTCACCTGTCTATCAGTTTTGGACAGCAGTCACACAGAAGCTCTCCTCTATTTTAGACTGCAGGATCCCACAATCTCCAAACCTTTTCTTAATTGGAGATCTTACGACAACAATCTTACCAGACACTCAATTCAAACCCACGCTTGCAGCTCTCACCATTGCCAAGAAAACCATTTTGGTTAACTGGAAAGATAAGAAAGCCATCAACATCATCCATTGGTTGAACCTCCTCACAGAACACATTTCACTTGAGAGAATTTCTGCTACCCGGAGAAACCAACTGGTATCCTTTACAGAAAGGTGGTCTCCATTTATTAGATCTTTAAATATAAATCTTTAACTTCATCTTGTCTGTTAGCGTATGCCACTCCTCTCATAAAATTTGTGATGCTCCAGAACATATGTATTCTGTCTGTGCCACTGGTTCTGACCCCTATCTCATGTCTGACCGACTATACTATAGTTTTTTGTTTGTTTGTTTGTTTGTTTTTTTTGTTTTGTTTTTTGACCGTCTTCTCTTCAAGGAATGATGGTGCCAAGGACTCCAAGGCTGCGTTCATGCACTAAGGGTGTCTTCTCCCTCTTGTCCCCGTGGTTGCTGCACAGCTCTGCAGGGCCTGCTTGGTTCGGGCCCTCTTTCCTGGCGCTGGGTGTATCCAGTGCTTCGCCTTTGGTGCTCCTGGGCTGCTGGATTTGTGTGCTCTCCCGGGCTCCCTCTCCTCTGGCTGGTTTCGGGGGCTTGGGGTGTGTTGGCCTCTCTGCTGCTCCCCCGTCCCTTGTCCGCTCTCCTTCCTTCCTCCTCCTCCCTCTCCTGCCTGCCTGCTCCTCCTCACCCCTCTTCCTCCCTCGGGGGGGCCGGGGGTCCTCCGCTGCCTGGGGGTCCGATGTGGGGGCCGGGTGGTCTCGTCTGTGGGGGGGGGGCGAGTGGGCTTCTTTGACCTGTGCTTCCCCTGGCGCAGCACAATTTCCCCTCCGGAGCGGGTTGCTGCACTTGGCTGGCCTGTGGCGGGTCTACGGCTGCCACTTGGGGTGGTGATCTGGTGCTGCGGCCCGCGTGGCTCATGGTGTTGGCGGGGCCCGTCAGTGCGTATGGGCCCTCCCTGGCCCTTTGCCTCTTGGCCCTGGGGACCCTTTCCGCTTGATCCGGTGGGGATGTCTCTCTCTGCTGCTGCTCTATTCCTATGGGCCGGACCCCCAACAGACTGCCTCTTATTGTGCACTTCACACATCACACACTTCACTGTATATAGTTATTTTTAGACACATATAGGGACACGACAGCTAGGGCCCCATGGACAGCTGGCATGGAGAACGGTGGGCTTGGTGATGGGGCGGATTGCAGTGCTGCACGGTATTGTGTCCGCCCCGTCTTCCTCCCACCTGGCTCTCAGGCTTTCCAATTTTAATGCAGCACACACACTCACACCCCTGAGGTTGGTCTGGGGTGGCTCGGGACTTTGGTCAGGGCAGGCTGCAGAGTACCCAGCCTTTGTGGCCCTCTGGCCATCCCATTCCGCCTCTCCTGCCCCTCAAGCTTTTAATGCACCACATTACACTCAGGGTTGCACTCATGCACGGTTTAGGGAGCGGTTTCCTCGTCAGGGATCGAGGAATAATAAGAGAGTAATAGGGATACAACGGCAGCTTTTCATTCCCATGGCATTGCTGGTGGGGTCCGGCCCCCTCCAGGTCTGGGGCAGTCGGGGATGGACCAATGTCTGGGTCACCGTGGCTTGGGGTTCCCCGGGGTCTGGGGGTGGTGGTCTGGGGGGGGGATCTCCTGCGTGTCTGGCGGGTCCTCTGATGCTGTGGCTCTCATTGGGTTGTGGGCTGGCTCTACCTCACTGGCGGTCGCCATGGCTGTGGTGCTGACTGGCTGCGGGTGGTGGCTAAGCTCCGGTTGGGGTTGGGGCGTGCTTCTGGGGGCGGGGTCCATGGGTCCGCCGCACTTCTTCGGGGCCCGTGCTGGGGGTATGTGGTGTGCCTTCCAGTTGGCGGCGCTGACTCCCCGCCCGCTCACGCTCTCTGGGCCTGCATCTGGGCCTGGCCTCGGTCTCCTCTGGCTGGCTCCTGGTGGCAGCCTGCTTGGGGTAGGGCTGGTGGCCTTCCCTGAGGTGGGGCACCCAGCCCCCGTGTCGGGCCTCCCAGGCTGCGGGGGGCCTCTCGCCGCCTCGGGGGTGGGCGGGTTGGGTGGGGTGTGGGCGGCGGGTGGGGTGGGTGGAGGTGGTGGGCGGGTGGGGTGGCTGGGGATGGGCGTGGGGTGGCGGGTGGGCCCTCATGCCCCGCGCCCTCTGGGCTTGTCCTTGGCACCCCGGGGGTGTCGGTTGCTGCCTCCTCTTGGTCTCTGGATCCGCATGCTTGTCTGTGGCCTGGGTGGTCCTCTGAGTGGTGCCTCCTGGATGCTCCCCGGCCTGGGGTGTGGGGGCGCTTGGCCGGCCTTGCCTTGCTGACTCGTGGTAGTGACTCTGGGCTTTGACACACATGCATGTTTTTTCAGGGCTTACAGACTCCTGCCGAGTCCCATTGCTGAGAACAGATTGTGTGGAGTCACTCTTCAGACTTTGCACTAAACTCACGCCCTCTGCACATTCTTCTTTTACTCCTGTCCTCTGGCTTCCTAACTCTGTATACTGACAAGGTTTCTGGTGTCCAATTTGTTTCTGTGTTGATTATTTGTTTTCCAGTTTTCAGATGCGGGATCGGTTGTTGGGAATAACATGGCATGTTACAGCACTCTTTTAGGATTCATATAGCACTGCCTGTCTGTGCCCTCCCTGTTCATCTTGTCTCACCATATCTCTAAAATATGCATTGATCTCATTAAAGTTGACTCCATTGCATGGTGTTAAACGATGAGTATAAATGCAGACAAAAAAAAAATATATATATATTATTATATATATATATTATTAACTCCCTGTCTATCTGGGCACGGTGAAGGTCTGGCTATGGTCTGGAGGAATTGGTTCTATTGCCAATTGGTGCACACAGATTCTTTCACTACTTTTGAACTGCAGTTGACTAAAGTTGATCGGCTAAAGCTGTTTTACTGTGTTTTAATTTATCGGCCTCCTGGCCCTGCTGGTCAGTTTTTATCGGAGTTCACAGACTTTCTGGCGTCAATTATTAAGTTGGAAAAGGTTTTGCTGATTTTAACCAACACATTAATGATGTCAGTACTCCCGTTCCCACTGAATGTCTTGAATTTCTGAACATTACTGAAGCTTTTAATTTCAGGCAACATGTTTCTGGTGCCACTCACTTGGGTGGTCATATTTTGGATCTTGTCTTCTCTGTGGGCCTAGATATTGACAACATCTGTTGTAAGGGCCTACTGATCAGTGATCATAAGTGTATTTTCTTTGCCCTCTCTGCAATTGCTGAACCTTTTCTTCCAGGAACAACATTGCACTCACGCATTATTACACAGAGTGCAGCTGATCAGTTTTGTGCAGTTTTATCATGAAATCAAAGCAGATTTTGATAATGTAGAGTTTTTAATACAGTCTTTTAATGAGCAATGCTCAACTTTGTTGGACAAAGTGATGCCATTAAAAGTTAGGATAAGGGCTATCAATAACACCTCTCCTTGGATGACAGATGCTGTCCGGTGTCTGAAACAGAATTGTCGCAGGTCTGAACGCCTATGGAAAGCTACTGGGCTGGAAGTGCATCGCTTGTATGTCAAAGATCTCGTTATTCTTATAATCTATCAGTATAGGAAGCCCGATCTGCTTATTTTGCTAACCTAATTTCATCTTCAAAAAGAAATCCCAAGGTTCTTTTTGAGACTATTAATAACATTGTTGCACGGCCATCCTCTACATTACCATACTTCTTAAGTGATGATTGTAACAAGTTCCTCACATTCATTGTTGATAAGGTAACAGCTATTAGGTCAAGCATGCCTGCTGGGTCTTGCCCACCTACCTGTAGCCCCCATTTATCCCTCACTGTCCTGGACTCCTTGCAATCCATCAGTTTGCATGATCTGCTGGATTTGATTAGGAAAACAAAGATGTCCTCTAGCTCTGTGGATGTTATACCATCATCCTTGTTTTTAAATGTTTTGCCAACTATTGGACACACTCTGTTAGCCATTACTAATTCCTCCTTGTCTACAGGTTGTGTCCCTTCTTGTTTTAAGCATGCTTCTATTGAGCCTATTTTAAAGAAACCCGACTTAGATCCTGCTCTGCTGAATAACTATAGGTTTATCTCTAAACTACCACTATTATCTAAAATTTTAGAGAAGGTTGTGGCTGCCCAACTCACCGCTGCATTGCAGAGACATAGTGTTTATAATAAATTTCAGTCAGGATTTAGGAAACAGCCCTCTGCTGAAACTGCACTTCTTCGAGTTTCAAATGATACTTTCATGTCTTCTGATGCAGGTGACTGTTCAGTGTTGGTACTTCTTGACCTCAGTTCTGTGTTCAATACAGTGGACCATCACATACTCAGGTTGTTGCTGAGATCATGCAAAATATTGGGCATCTTTCCACTGCTGCTCATTCAAACTTGCATAATGTAGGGGTAGTTTTGATAAATCCTTGTCATTTGATACTCACATGAAGCACCTGTCCAAATCTTGTTTTTTCCATTTAAGAAATAAACTGAAGTAAACTGAGATCTGTAGTTTCAACTGTTGAGCTTGAGATGATTACACATGCCTTCATGTCATCTTGCTAAGACTGCTGCAATTCACTTACTGCTCTCAATGGTCTGTAAGCAATCCAGAATGCTGCCAGCACCTGTACGGTCTACAACTAACCCTAACCCTAACCCTAACCCTGGTCACTGGTGTCTTTTAAAAGCCAGCCAAAGAAATACCTGTTTATTCAAGTAATTGTATGTTCTAGCCCTGTACTTGTTTTATTTTATTTTATTATTTTTTGCTGTATACTGTGCTTTTAACTATATATTGTGCAGTCTCACACCCTTACCTTCGTGGCTCAAGTGGTCTTTTTATTGTTTTTGTGTTTTCTTGTATTTTTACATCGCTGTTGTAAAGCACTTTGTGACCTTTTGTCTGTGAAAAGCACTTCAAAAAAATTACTTACTCACTTAGGGGTGGCTTCTCTCTCTCCCTCTGCTTCTCCCTCTCTTTCTCTTTCTCCTGCGCGGTGTGTCATATGTTTACTTACTTGCCCGCCTCCTTTAATGATAATGGTACATGTAATAAGTGTTGCTTGTTTGTAGCTTCATGCCATGTTTCATGTCAACAACCCTGTAGGATCAACCAGCCATAATAAACTTTAGGCAGATAAAGAACAAGTTTCATCCGGTTTCAGAGCACAGACTGGAGACAGGCTCTTCTTTGATCACTTAAGCAAGACACCTTCCAGAAACTGGTGGGATGCTGTAAAATGGGTATCAGCAGGAGGCCACGAGTCAGCAGACTTCCAGACAACCAGGATGTAGATGGAGCCCAGCTTAGCCAAATGGCCGCAATAACCACTCGGACTGGCTTCAACCCTGGTGGAAGTGGCAGCCAGGATCTGATAGCAACTTAACTCAAAGGACTCCAGAAAACACACCTTCAGACAAGAGCAATCCAATAATGTGTACTGGGACCACAGCTGGGTTAAAGAATTGATTTGCATCCTCAGTCACAACCAGGACAAAAACTCTCTGACAATTCCTGGCCCTGCAGGGAGTGGGGTTCAGAAATCTTAAAAACAACTTCAAAAGGATCTTACTCCCACTGACAATGCCACACGGAACACTGAAGTCACATTCAGACAAAGGCAGACAATTACTTCATCATCCTGGATTTAACTATTCTTTATGTTTACTTATTTTAAAGGAACTGTGGAACATGGATTCCAATAATCTCATTACATTCACTATTACACCATCCGTTCTTTTCAAATCTTTTATGATACCTTTTTATATGTCAAACTAGAAGTTTAACATGTCTAATGCCATATAAGTGTGTCTAGTCTTGTTTTGATTGTCTGTCCAAGAGGAGCATAAATATATCAAAGGTGTGTCACAATATTGGACTGTTTAGAAACCAGAAAGCTAATAAAGATTATATGACACTGTAACTCTGTGAAGGACAGCTGGCCATCAGCCCTCCCCGATGGAGGCTGTGCCAGACTCCCTCCTGAGTTAATGATATGCAAAAGTTCCTTGCAAAAGACAATACCTGTAAGCACGACTTCGAAGCACTACTGTAAGCACTACTACTTCCTCCATCCTACGAGTCCTCCTTCCCAAGAGTCATCCTTCCCTAAGAGTCCTCATTTCCAGAGAGTCCTACTTAACATCCATCCTAAGTTATCCTGAGACCGAGTCGAGGCTCCACTCTGCCCACTGCTGTTCCGACCTACATCCACAGGCTCGATCATCTACCACTGCAGCATCACCATAGGCACACAAGTAACTTTCAATCACTGGAAACTTGGTGCAACTTTCTCAATTCACTCATCTTCTCAAAGTCCGTTCTTGTATGTACTCAAATTAGGATACAACCATAAATTACGTCTACTTTCAGGTGTGGTCTCTTAATCCCCTCCTCTTGGAGCATGATATTTCTACATAATATTTCCCTGATATTGTGTCGTAATATTGTATTCCCTTCCTTCCCTTTCTGTCACTCATTTTCCCTGCATTGTTTGTTTTGTGTTGTCTTGTGTTAATGTGCATTATCATTGTATTGTAGTTGATAGATGTTGATGTGTTATTAGTTAATAGATGTTGTTAGTCATAGGTGGTAGTCGTTATTGTGTTGTTGGTTTAATCAATGTTTTTAGTTAATAAATATACCAAAAACTAAGTCTAGTTGCCTCGATTGTATTGTTGTTCACACTTTGGTCCCTAACTTGTATTGACTCCATCTACCGAGCTTTGATAAATAATTATTGATTCAAATAATTCTCTGATCCTTTCTGGACTCTTCTTGTTTGCAGCAAGAGGCATTTCCAATGCTGCATTATTATATTTGTCTAATCTAAATATTTCGCTTGTCGAATATCCATTAGATTGTGTAATAATCCTGCATAGAATAATCTTAACCTCATTTGAGCATAACATTTCTTATATATTGGTAAGAACATGGGAATAACCTTTCCCAACATTGTACCCTACAACCCAGTAGATGTAGCAGCTAGCCCCTTGTAGCTGCTATGGAGCATCCTAGAATAGGTCCGGGGGAGTGGGCCTCTGTTGTGGAATCAGCTCTCTACTTTTAAGATTAGGTTCCCACTGTGACCGACTGCTTGCTCATCCAAAGGGAACTTTGGATTGTTGGGTTCTTTGTTCTCTGTTTAAAATTTGTAATTTTTTCACCTTACTGTGTGAAGTGCTATGAGATGACATATGTTGTGAATTGGCGGTACGTAAATAAAATTTAATGGAACTGTATTGAATTAATTAAATTCTTATAAATTATTGTAAAAGAGCAGATCAGTGTGAACCGACTCCTATCCCAGGTCACACTGTGTAGACCTACATGTCTTCACATCAGACAGGTGAGCTGTTTCACACAGACTGGCAGTTTAGTTTCCAACTGTTTAGGACTGCTTCTTTGTAGTTTATTACAAACCTGTGGTATCAGACAGACAGTGGAAGGTTTTTTTCCCCTGCCTGTTAAAGGTTGTTTTTTCTTTGTTCCTTCCCATCGTGCTTGCTCATAGGGAATTGTTGGGTTTCCTGTTCTTTGTTTAAAATATGCAAAGTGTTGTGAGATGACATGGTGTATGTTGTGAACTAAATAAAGTTGAATTGAACTGAATTGAGTTGAATTAGATGAAAATAACTAAAGAAACAATAATCAAACTTAAACAAAAGGTGATGAACCAGCTGGCAGGAGAGCAAACAAATAGTGCTTGGTGGTACAAGTAAAAGTCACAAAAAGTCCAAGAGATAACTAAAGAAATCCAAAAACAGAATCTTAAAAAAAGAATCTTGCTGCTCTTGGAAACCAGCTAGAGCAGATTGACGTTTGTGGGCTGGAGAACCAAAACAATCAGCAAGAAATGCTACACTGAGGGGTAGAGCAGAGTTGGTGGTAATTCTCGGTGGATTTTTATCTATGAGCAATACCTTAGTCATTTTGTACACTGTGAACACAAATATATATATTAGTGCAACTTTACAGCAAATTAAATACAGTAAAGTAGAAAACAGAATCTCTGTGCAACTTTACTTGATGCAGTAGGTCTATTTGCATGTTTTCATCAATCTGTGTGTGAGAGCTCCATGTCAAAAACCTGCATGCAAAACTAACCAACCCACACCCTAACATATTCAAATGACTGTCATAACATGTTTTGATTCTAAGAGAAACCTTTTTCCTCTATCCTTCTTCTTTAACTCGTGTCACTTTTACAATGTACATCACCTGCTTTGGAAATTAACACATTTAATATGTGCTTGTTGTCATTAGAAAAACGTACACCTGTGCACATTTAGTGGTACACTCAGGTGTCCGCCACAGATGAGACAAACCCCATGCTGCTTCGTTATATGTACCAGTGATCTTAAACAACCGGTGACATAGACAAACACATCGTAGCAATCCCACACCACCAGGTGTCTGTCTCAGTAACCTTATAATTGTCAGTATTCCACAACCAGTCTCCTCTCCTGCTGCAGAATCCCTACACCTGAGATTAGCTCTTTTAAATGTCAGTTCACTGGCTAACAAATCTTTCTTCATTAATGATCTGATCACTAAAAAGAATTTGAACTGCATGTTTTTAGGTTTGAGGTTGACCGTCAGAACCTCCCCATGGTTACGCACCAACAGTGTTAAAGAGGCTAAAAGAACCTGTCGGCCAGCTGAAAGAAAATGGAGGAAATCAAGACTCACAGTTCACTGTGACATATACAAAGAAACTACAACTTCATATAATAATGCCATACATATAGCATGAAGAAAGTACTTTTCAAGACCATCACAGAAAATGCTGGAAACCCCAGACTATTATTCTCCACTATTGACCAGCTACTTAACACTGCACACACCCCTCCTCACCTGTCTGCATCAAAATGCGAAGAATTTGCGCCCTTCTTCAATAACAAAATAACTATGATTAGAGCCAGCATTACTTCTGATGTAAACAAAGATGACTTCAGCAAAACCTGTAAAAATGATGGGACTATGGGACAGTTTACCTGTATTACATTTACTGAGCTGTGCAAGATTGTCACTGATCGTAACTCCTCCACTTCGAGTATAGACCCTATACCTACAAGATTTCTTAAATGGGTGTTTGACAGTGTTTCAACTCATATCCTGAACATTATCAGCACATCACTTCAAACTTGCATCTTCCCAGATGCCTTCAAAACAGCTGTGGTGAAACCCCTACTAAAGAAACCCAACTTAGATGACAATATACTGAGCAGTTACAGGCACATATCCAGCCTTCCATTCATTAGTAAGATACCTGACAAGACAATTTCAGTACAAATAAACTCCTTTCTTAAAGAGAACAACATCCTGGAAGAACTGCAGTCATGTTTTAGAAAACATCACAGCACCGAAACTACTCTTACTAAAATAATCAGTGACCTCAGACTAAACTCTGATGAAAATAAGGAAAATAATATCTGCTTCGGGGTGGCACAGGGGAGCTGCCTTGGTCCATTATTATTGTAATTATACATTCTGCTACTTGGTGACATCATGAGAAAGCACAATGTATGTTTCCATAGTTATATGGATGACACACAGCTGTACATTACTGCTGAACCAAATGATGCGGATGTTATTAATTCAGTTACTTCCTGTCTTTTGGCAATAAATAAATGGATAAGTAATAGTTTCTTAATATTAAATGAGGACAAAACTGAAATCCTACTCTTCGGCCCTAAAACAAAAAGAGAAATGTTGTTTAATACATAATACTTGGAACATTAACCCAGTGGATTAAATCAGAGGTTACAAGTCTAGGTGTTATCATAGATTCAGAACTGAGCTTCAAGTTCCACATTAGCAAAGTGATGCAAACCTCTTTTTTCACCTTAGAAACATAGATAAGGTGCACCTGTTAATCAATCAAAAAGATCCTGAAAAATTGATTCATGCATCCATTTCAATTATTTTATTGCATTATTGTAATGCATTTTTCGCTTGCTTCCCAAAAGAGACCACAGAGAGACTTCAGCTCATTCAAAACTCTGCAGCTTGGCTATTTAACCAGAACGAAGAGGAGGGAGCATATTAGTCCAGTTTTAGCTGTTCTGCACTGGCTTCCTGCCACATACAGAATAGACTTCAAGGTCTTCCTCCTTGTATACAAGACTTTAAATGAATTAGGACCAAGCTACGCTGGTAGCTACACTTGTTACCTATTGCCCTTCAAGAACACTGTGGTCATCTTCTGCTGGTTTATTGGAGGTCACAAACACCCAGAAAAAAAATTGGGGCTGCAGCTTTTGTTAATTACGCCCCAAAGCTCTGGAACACACTTTCTGGAGACATTAGGGAAGCCAGCTCACTGAGCATTTAAGCAAGCTTAAAACTTACCTCTTCACTTTAGCTTTTTACTAGCACCTCTGACATTGCTTCTACTTTGCACTATAAGAAACTATTTATTTTTTATGTTTTTATTTGATTTTATTTCAAATTATTAAACTAATTGATCAAACTAATTTTAAGTAAAAATAGGTGGAAGTGACAAAAATAAAAATTTGTAATTAAAGTAGAATGAGCATATTACTATAACCAGCAAAAGAATGCTAGGTACACCATTCCCCCCCCCCAAAAATACCAACAATTAAATGAGATTTGTGTCACCTTACTGAACTAAACCCTCATTGGTGCTACACATTGCCCAGGCATTACAGCCCAGGAACACATTAAGAAACGGCACAGGCGGCGAATGGCTCAGGAGCAGACTCAGTGACAGATGATACTTACGCTGACTCAGGAACAGTTTTTCTGGGAAACTGAAAAACTTCTGGGGAAAATCTGGGATTGTATTTTAGTTCAGACTGGCAGAAACAGCAACTTTTGGAAATGATAATGCAGACACCCACGTTTGCTTTCTGATTGGTCTTAACTGTCACTACCTGTTTTTCCCTGAATTGTTATACTCCTATCATATGAAAAAGAAATGAAGACATCACCCTTGACTACCAGTAGGTAATTGAACATAGATAGTAAATTACAGGCATTGCTGACCTTTTTCTCTATTGTTGCAGCTATTTTACTGTAAAAAGTCTCTTACTGTTTGCCATTGTTGCCCCTTCATGTAGTGTTTTCCATAACTAAGCAAAAAAACTCTGCTTCATGTTTACGCAAGCACCTGATCAGTGGATGATCATGTGATATATGTTTTTAAGCATGTTAGGATGCGGAGATTATTTCTTTTTTTCAAGATTTATTTTTGGCCTTTTATGCCTTTATTAGATAGGACAGTGGATAGAGTTTGAAACAGGAGAGAGTGGGGAAGGACGTGTGGTAAACGCTTGAGGTCGGAATCAAACGCAGGACAGCCGCTACGCCTCTGGACTTGGGACACGCGACATAACCATTAAGCCTAATGGTTATGTGCCTATCAGGGCACCCCTGGGATGCAGAGATTATTTCTGAAACAGAGATACAGTGCTCAATGAAAGTGACAGTGAAAACATATTAGTGTGAATGCATCCCTAAATCTTGCCTCTTCATAAAGCCTGAGCATGTTCTGCACATGAAAACAGGACGTGTTCAAACAGATTCATCGGACTGTTTCTTTCATTCATGTACAGTGTATATTTTTGTTTAAATTGTTTATATGTTTTTTCCTGCTCTCAAGAGTTTACACACACTTAACACCCTCTTGTTTGTACAGCCACACAAAAATTAAAATGAACAGATTAGCATTTCACCACATTAAGCACCTTCAGATCTCTGACCCTCCTCTGAATGAAAGGCTGGAATAGTATATGACATGACATACAGCAGCTGAGTGGAACTTGTTCAATACCTGTTGATACTGGATGATTTTAAACCCAGCTCTAGCATTTAGGTCCAATGTAGAAAGTTGTGTGTTTTTTATGGAGTGAGTTAGAAAGTCAGGGTGAGCAGGTCAGGCTGGTGAATGGGTATGAGCCAACTCTGGCCACATCTGATATTCCAGAAAAACTTTACTTCTCATAACCATGATCTTTTCTAAACCTAGCCATATCACAGATACCATGTGAATATTGCAGAAAATGAGATTTATTAGAATTCAAGCACTTTACTTACAAGTGTTAGTGAAGTGACAATATTAGCTTTGCAATTCCATTCACAGCATACACTGTAAGATCACTGAACAGAAGACACTGGTGGTCACAGAAAGATCCCGGATAACATTTACATCTGACACCACAAATCATGATTGAGCAGAGGTTTTCATCTCCAACCATATTTAACCATCAGTTAACACTTAAAGTGGCAAGAAAAAGTATGTGAACCTTTTGGAATTTCATGGTTTTCTGCATTAATTTGTCATAAAATTTGATCTGATCTTCATCTAAGTCAGCGGTTCTGACAAATATAATGTGCTTAAAATAATAACACAAAAAATTCAGATCTTTTCATTTCTTTATTGAACACACTCATTCAACATTCAAAATGGTAGTGGAAAAAGTAAGTGGAATAAATAACTGGTTAACCCTCCCTTGGCAGCAACAACCTCAGCCAGGCGCTTCCTGTAGCTGTGGATCAGACCTGCACATGGTTCAGGAGGAATTTTAGCCCATTCTTCTGGGCAGAAATGCTTTAGGTCTGTTATATTCTTTGGACGTCTCATGTGTATGGCTCTCTTCAAGTCATTCCATAGCATCTCTGTTGGGTTGAGGTCTGGGCTCTGACTTGGCCACTCCAAAAGGTGGATTTTGCTTTTCCAAAGCCGTTCTGTTGTGGACTTGCTCCGGTGTTTTGGGTCATTGTCCTGTTGCATCACCCAACTTATACAGAGTTTCAGCTGATGTACAGACATTCTCACATCATCCTGAAGAATTTTTTTGATACACTCAGGGTTTCATCTTTCCCTAAATGATTGCAAGCTGGCCAGGCCCTGATGCAGCAAAGCAGACCCAAATCATGATGTTTCCTCCACCATACTTTATGGCTGGGATGATGTTTTCGTGATGATCTGCAGTGCCCTTTTTATGTCAGATGTAGTGTTGTGTTTTCTTTCCAAATAGTTCAGTCTTTGTTTCATCAGTCCACAAAACATTTTGCCAATACTGCTATGGAGTGTCAGGGTGCTCTTTCCCAAACTTCAGGCGTGCAGCAATGTTCTTTTTAGCAAGCAGTGGCTTCCTTCATAGTATCCTGTCATAGACACCCTGCTTGTTCAATGTTTTACATACTGTAGACTCATGACACAGGTGTTAGCAAGTTCCAATGACACCTTTAAATATTTGGCTGTCTCTCTGGGTTGTTTCTTTACCTCACTGATGAGTCTTCGCTGTGCTCTTGGGGTCCTTTTGACTGGACACCCACTTCTTGGTCGAGTAGCCACAGTCCCAAAGTGTCTCCATTTGTAGATTGTTTGCCTAAGTGTAGACTGGTGAAGTTACAAAGTCTTTGAAATCACTTTGTAAACCTTTCCAGCTTTATGTAAATCAACAATTCTTGATTGTAGATCCTCTGAAAGCTCTTTCGTGAGGCATGACTCACATGAGCACGTTCTCCTTGTGTGGAACAAACTCAAGTCAAAATCTCAAGTCAAAATTTGAGTGGTTTTTATCAGTCAAAGTAGCTGTAGTCCACATCTCCAAACTCATTTTCTTAATAAGACCCGAGGTATTCTAACACCTGACTCCAATTAGCTTTTTTGAGGTCTTTACTCGAGGGTTCACATACTTTTTCCACTAGCACTATGAAGTTTTTATGGTTGTTCTCAATAAAGACATGAAGGATCAGAAATCTTTTGTGTTATTATTTTAGGCACATTATATTTGTCAGTACAAATATAATGATTGTACTTGACATAGATGAAGATCAGATCGCATTTTATGACAAATTAATATGGAAAACCATGAAATTCCAAAAAGTCCATATACTTTTTCTTACCACTGCAATTGAAACCTTTTACTTCATTCCCACACCAACTCCATTTGCTGAATAAAGATGGTGAGAGGCAGCTGAAAGCTGTGAATCATTACTAAGTGGACGTTCAAACTTATATCATGCTGACTTGAGCAAAACTTTCTGCTAAATTGAGATAAGCTACATCTAACCTACACCTGTTAAAGATTAATGATTCATGGTGCAGCTACACACTGTTGAGGATGTTTCAGACATCAGAATATAAAGTCTTCCCCTCACTGTCCTCCCAGGTAACACATGTCTTGGGTCTGTGGGCAATCCTGGTCACATCCAGCTCAGGTTTACTATAGTACCACTTGTTAAGCAGCTGGTTCACCTGCTCCTGCTTTGTTATTCCATGAAGTCTCTGCTCTTCTTCCTCCTCCCACTCCTCTCTGAAGTTGGTGATAAAAGGTGGGTGGGGAAGATGGAGTATAGTGTCCTCTCTCATATCCTCAAAGAACTGTACTACGCATTTCCGGGCAAAGTCCCGCGCATGCAGGACACAGGTTTCATCAAAGAGCTTCTGCTCCACATCAAGGTAGTTGCTCCAGTAACGAGTCTGCAGGAAGGTGGCATGGTCATCTAAGCAGGGCTTAATAAGGCGTCCCATTGCTCCCAGCACAATCAGGAACAGGAGGATGGACCAACCAACTGCCTAGACAGAGCAAGGAAAGTGAGCTATGCAAAACCAACAAAAGCTATCAGTCAGTGGCACTAACTATTCTCCCACATGTGAATGCTGTGTGTGCAAACACCACACAATGGCAGGATCAACTGACTAGTCAGACAACAGTTCTGTTATGAATGGCACTAACATTAGAGTTGTGGTGTAGCTTCAAAGCCGAGGGCAAGCACTGTGTACATTATATTATGTTTGTGTTTTTTCTTACTTTTATCCTTTTGAGAACAACTTTGAGATTTAAGACCTTCCTGGATAATTATAGGACACGAAGTTATAGGACTTTCTCCCCCAAGTCTGACTTCTAACTTCATATTCACATGCCTTTATGTTGTCCAGAAGAGTTGTCCATAATGGCTATGAAGAGATCCCTTCCTAAAGTAATGCCAATGTAAGTGATGGGTGCCAAAATGCAGCCATCGTTTTGTGCAAAAGCACAATTCAAACTGCTATGCTTTATGAGTCTGAATTAACTAAATAAAACAAATATCAATAGCTTACCTGTGAATAGCAGCGGACATAACGAGAGACTGCTTTGCGGAAAGAACTGTTCTTAAAGATAACATCCTCCTTGCAAGGCACTTTGGCCATGATTTTGATCACATCCAGATCCGTGTTGTTGGGCAAGCCTGAGGAAACATCCTGATATATTACACAAGCCAGTAATGTGCCAAAATGTATATTTTCATGAGAAAACTCATTAAATATGTATTTGTTTATGTATAATGTGTGTGTTTGCAGATACCTGAGAAGAGTGCAGGATCTACACTCACACTAAAGGCACAGATGAACATCTTTCCATCTAATAAAGTCACCAGGATCCAAACCATTGGTGCCAGCAATGCCCTCTGGATCATGGCTGAGAACAGGTACCTGCAGAGATAACACAGGATCAGTTTTCAGAATCATGTTTTCTGCAGCCTGAACACTCAAATTTCACATTTATCTGATCTTAGTCTCCTGCTTCAGAATAAATATGATGGGAACACTGTAGCATGATAGTGTCAGCAGAATATAGTGCATTCAGAAATTATTCAGACCCCTTAGCATGCTGCTATGTTACGGCCTTCTGCTAAAATAGTTTAAATTAATTTTTCCTTTTATCAGCCAATAGTCATACCTCACAATGACAGACAAAAAAACATAGTTCTGAAAAATGTAGCAAATTTATGGGAAAAACTGAAATATCATACTGACATTCAGACCCTTAGCTATGACACTCTAGCTTAGGTGCCTCTTAGTCTTCTTTGAGATGTTTTTACAGCGTGATTGGAGTCCAACTGTGGTAATTCAAAAACCAAGAAACAAATCATCCCTTTGGTTGAGCTCCAGAGATCATATGTGGTGAAACTTTAAAAGGCCAACAGTCACTGCAGCACTCCAATGATCTGGGTTTATGGCAGAGTACCCAGATGGAAGCCTCTCCTGAGTGAATGACACATGGAAGCCTTAAAAAAACAACAGGATAATGACCTTAATACAGCAGACCCCTACAGGAAAGAGAATGCTGCAGTGGCTAAGGGACAACTTTGTGAATGTCAGTCAGCCAGAGTGCAAACAAGAACACCAAATCTCTGGCGATGCCTCTGGCTGTTCCCTGCTGGTCATCTTCCAATCTGACAGTGTTTGAAAGAATCTGCTGAGAAGAATGGCAGAAAATGTTCAAATCCATGTGTGCAAAGATTGTTTTATCAAATCTAAGAAGACATGAGTCGGTAATATCTGTCAAATGTACCTACAATAAGTAATGAGTGAACTGTGTAAATACTGTGACTATTGATTGACATGTTTATTTAATCCTTCCTCAAACCAGATTATTAAGCAGAGTCACATGCTGGAAGTTTATCCAATCGTTGATCAAACACCACTGTGACTCCAGTCACTGTACCCTGTTGATAGTTCAACTACTCACACATAAAGCTGATAGTACAGTACTTTGACTTGAGTAGGATTTGTAATATTGTAAATGACTATTTTTACATCTTTATGTTGGTTCTTTCAAGTAAGTAAATGCTAGGACTCCACAGGATCCTTCTCTCACGGCATCTTTAATATGATTGAACTTGAATAAGGAAAATCCTTTCAATTCAAAATATTCAGCATTATTTATACAATGGCAGTTCACAACAAAAGTCCCCAGATCATACAATATTATATTATAGAGAGAAACTTAACAATTTCCAAACAATTTCCTTTGAGCTAGGACTTTGGTGACAATAGAAAGAAAACAACCTTCCTGTTTATATTCACTGCACTCAAATATCAAAGTAGGAACTGTCTGTTTGCCGGTGTGCTTCTGTTATACAGTAAATGTTTGACTCACTTAACCACAGCAGGATTTTTGGATCTGTTCCCAATGGGTCTCATCCACTCATCCATCATGACACCTGTATGTCGGTTGACAAGGACCCCCAGAAAGAACAGTATAATAGGAGGGACAATCATCACTCCTAGAGAATACAGTTTGTTGTATTGAGGAAGGCATGGGCAGTTAAAATCAAAGCTGGTGTAGAGTTTGACGCTGACCAGAGCCAGAATGATACAGATCCCATTGGAGATGGACTCAGAGTTGGACTGGAAGTACTGCAGGACTAACTTAAGACGCTCCATAGCTTAGAAAAACTGTTGGAAATAGTCAGGGTGGAAACACAAACAATAAGGTGATTCAATGGCTTCAGGATATTTCAGAATCAGAAAACCTTAATTTTTGTAAGGCATTTTTTCAATCAAAGATGCAAACAGTAATAGGTCTAATATTAATCACATTACAAAATGTTTTAGATTCTGTAAAAATATGCTAAACCTACCTCACAATATGAGCAAATCCTTTGTGAAGAAATGTCATAAATCCAACAGTCTTTAATAATCTGAGTAAACCATCTGCACTTTTGCAGAGGGACAATACTTATAGAGTAAGTCCAGCAATGATCCACAGACAGTCAAAAAGTGCATGAACACACCCAAGCAGGTGACAGAGCTGTGTGGACACACCCTGCCTCACTGTTAAAGCAGCACTCACAATCATCAAAGGTTCACAGAAAGAAAATCAGCCGCTGTACAGTGCATGAAGCATTAATGGTGTGGTCACCATCAAAGTTGATAGGAAAGCAAAATCCCTTATTATTATGAATTATGACCAGTCAGACCATCCGATTAATTGTAATCAAGCTAGCACTTTATTTGATGATCACCAGAAATTTAGAGCAGTGTTTTTAGCCTGTGCAATTATTTTTGTTGGCTTAGTTGGTGTGTGCTGTGTTCTCAAATCGTAGATATTAACAGTATAATTAGCACAGTGTAATTATTACAGATAGCAAATCTGACCACTGCCAAGAAAAAGAAAATATCCTTTGATAATATTAGTGCCAGTAGTTTGACAGTGCTTTGATCTAGAGCAGTGTTTTTCAACCAGGTCCATTCAGTCTGTGATTCTTTGACAGAGGATTTGTGGAAGATTTTGGAGTGACTAAGTAGTTACATTTTTTTAATTGTTTGCAGACAACACCATCTTATAACGACCCTAAAATTTAAAAATAGTTAAATCATACTTATGTATTACTTCTACTGGTGGATATGATTGCATTTGTGTCAATTAGCCCCTTTCAGACATGGAACATAGAACATGGAACATTGCAGGGTTCATCAATCTGTTAAAGTGACTGCATTCAAGTCCCTTTAACACATAGGTCAATTATCCATTAAAGTTCCTCACAGCTGCACTCACAAATACTACCCACATTGTCAGAGAGCGGCATGGTACACGATATATATTTATCATCCACACTAGTCAATACACCAAGTGATGTATAGTACATAATAATATAGCCTACTAAAACTAAACTAACAGCAGCTGATCACAGTGTCCAAACAACTAACAATTTATTCCTGATTTTTAAACAGTGAAACTGAAAGCTTAGGACTTGACCTGAGGACAGCTGCGATGTGTCAAAAACTGCAGCTGATAAACTGTGACAGCTTACCTGCTGTCATGTTGGGATATTTTCTAGTACCTACCTCTTGCTGTCTGCTACTGCAGGTTTGTAATTAACTACAAAGAAATAGTCCTAAACAGGATAGCAGATGGAGAACAGACAAACAAAACAAACAGAACAATGAACATTATGCAGGTCGGGGAGGCCAGTGACTGCAGATCAGAGACGTGTAGGTATCAATCAAGAACCACCTGTAGAGAGAACATACACAGGACCTCAGAGAAAACACAGTTAGTGATATGCAGTGGTGATATACAACTGTAGTTAAGAGAGAAAAGGGAAAGTAGGTGAGAGGTGCTCAGTGAATCATGGGAATTCCCGAGCAGTCTAAACCTATAGCAGCATAACTAAGGAACAACTCAGGTGATCCTGAACAGCCCTAAGCTTTACCAAATAGGAACATTTTAAGCCTAATCCTAAAAGTAGAGTCTGTGTCTGCCTCCTGAATCCAAACTGGGAACTGATTCCCCAACAGAGGAGCCTGATAACTGAAAGCTCTGCCTCCCTCTCTGCTTCTGAAAACTGTGCGGAACCATAACTAAATCTGCAGTCTCAGAGTGAAAGGTCCTGCTAGGATAATATGGTACAATAAGGTCTTTAAGCTATGATGGAGCTTGGTCATTAACAGTTTTGTATGTTAGAAGAAGTATTTTAAATTCTACCCTTGAATTTACAGGGAGATAGTGAAGAGAAGCTAATATGGGAGAAATATGATCTCTGCTACTGGTTCCTATCAGAACTCTTGCTGCAGCATTTTGGATCAGCTTATCAGCTGGAGGTTTTTAAGAGAATTACTGAGACATCCTGATAATATGGAATTGTAATAGTCCAGCCTAAAAGTTACAAATGCATGAACGAGTGTTTCAGGATCACTATGAGACAGGATATTCCTGATTTTTACAATATTATGATATTATTATAAAAGAAGAGAAAGAATGCCGTCCTACAGACATGCTTTATGTATGTGTTGAAGGACATATCCTGGTCAGACATACACAGGTGGACAAAATTGTTGGAACCCTTCTGTTAAAGAAAGAAAAACTCACAATGGTCACTGAAATAACTTTAAACTGACAAAAGTAATAATAAATAAAAATTCACTGAAAATTGACTAATGAAAATCAAACATTGCTTTTCAAATGTAATGTGGTTCAAGAGAATCATTTAAAAAAAAAACTAACTAAGGAAACTGGTCTGGTCTCCAAGGTTCCTCACAATAGACCTGGAGGTCAAAGCAATGCGATACACACACAAATATATATATCACACAAACACATATGTATATATACGCACACACACACATGTGAGTGTGTATATAAACATATAGGTATATATATATATATATCTATATATATATATATAGATATATATATATATATACATATACACACTATATTACCAAAAGTATTTGCTCACCTGCCTTGACTCACATATGAACTTAAGTGCCATCCCATTCCTAACCCATAGGGTTCAATATGATGTCGGTCCACCTTTTGCAGCTATTACAGCTTCAACTCTTCTGGGAAGGCTGTCCACAAGGTTGAGGAGTGTGTTCATGGGAATTTTTGACCATTCTTCCAGAAGCGCATTGGTGAGCTCACACACTGATGTTGGTGGAGAAGGCCTGGCTCTCAGTCTCCGCTCTAATTCATCCCAAAGGTGTTCTATCGGGTTCAGGTCAGGACTCTGTGCAGGCCAGTCAAGTTCCTCCACACCAGACTCTGTCATCCATGTCTGTATGGACCTTTCTTTGTGCACTGGTGCACAGTCATGTTGGGAGAGGAAGGGGCCCACTCCAAACTGTTCCCACAAGGTCGGGAGCATATAATTGTCCAAAATGTTTTGGTATCCTGAAGCATTCAAAGTTCCTTTCACTGGAACTAAGGGGCCAAGCCCGACTCCTGAAAAACAACCCCACACCATAATTCCTCCTCCACCAAATTTCACACTTGGCACAATGCAGTCCCAAATGTACCCTTCTCCTGGCAACCTCCAAACCCAGATTGGTCCATCAGATCGCCAGATGGAAAAGTGTGATTCATCACTCCAGAGAACGCGTCTCCACTGCTCTATAGTCCAGTGGTGGCGTGCTTTACACCACTGCATCCGGCGCTTCACATTGCACTTGGTGATGTACGGCTTGGATGCAGCTGCTCTGCCATGGAAACCCATTCCATGAAGCTCTCTGCATACTGTACTTGGGCTAATCTGAAGGCCACATGAAGTTTGGAGCTCTGCAGCAATTGACTGTGCAGGAAGTCGGCCACCTCTTTACACTATGCGCCTCAGCATCCGCTGACCCCTCTCCATCAGTTTACGTGGCCTACCACTTGGTGGCCGAGTTGCTGTTGTTCCCAAACTCTTCCATTTTCTTATAATAAAGCTGACAGTTGACTGTGGAATATTTAGGAGCGAGGAAATGTCACGACTGGATTTGTTGCACAGGTGGCATCCTATGACAGTTCCACGCTGGAATTCACTGAGCTCCTGAGAGCAACCCATTCTTTTACAAATGTTTGTCAAAACAGTCTGCATGCCTAGGTGCTTGATTTTATACACCTGTGGCCAGGCCAAGTGATTAGGACACCTGATTCTGATCATTTGGATGGGTGAACAAATACTTTTGGTAATATAGTGTGTGTGTGTGCGCGTGTGTAAGGAGCAAACACAATGACCTCACTTTTGTCTAAATTTAAATGAAGAAAATTACAGGTCAAACATGCCTGGAGTTTGACTAGCTGATTTCATCTGGTTTCAGAGATAAAACTAACAAAGTACAAAATAAAGAGTGTTGGCCCCGGCCGGTTCGACACTGGGGCAAGAGAGGGCAACGCCTGCTTAAACAAACGTCTTTCCCCTTAAATCAAACTTTTAGAAGTTGAGAAAGAAAATAATAGATTACCCACAAACTGAATATAGACAAGATTTACTACAGTAGCTGAAAAATGAGATGATACGTTTCATCTCGTTCTCTCTTTCCCTCCGTGCGCTGTTTGTGTACAGGCTCACACAGCCCTCGGCAGAGATCCCCCACTCACCCTCCCCCCACTCTTAGTATGCAAATAACCCGGTGTCAGGTTTCTCAGTAGGTTGGGCAGAGTAAAATGAGATGCACAACATCGGGAGACTTTGAGGAAGCAGCAACTCTCTGTTGTTAAAATCATAGCGACTCGTGAGATAATTAACAACTACAAAATACATCTTGAAAAAAACATTACTATGTCAAGAATATTGGTAGTGCTATGAGGTTTCTCTGTGTAAATGAGTTGGGGAACTGTGGGACTCGATGGATGGATGGATGGATGGATGGATGGATGGATGGATGGATGGATGGATCCCAAAGGGAAATTCAGTTGTTCAGCTGCACACTGATACACACCACAGTCACAGCTAAGAAGTAAAATAAATTTTAAAAAAAAAGTAAAGTGCAATGGCACTCCGCAGTATAAAAACAACAATCAATTAACAATCTGGTGATCCTACCATTTCCCCCTGCCAGTCTCTGAAAAGATCCCTGCTCAGCATCTTTGACAGGGCCATTTCAGAAATGGGAACTAGACGTTCACAAAAGAATACTGACCTGATGAGATATCTAGTCTTGCACCCAAAACTAGCGCATTTCCAGATCCCACCCTGTTACACCCTCTGGCTATACTGGCTGGCACTGTAGCAGACGATGTAAGTCTGAAAAAGTTCTTGTGGCAAAAAAGATGCTGCTCAAAAAATGTTCAAAGGAAATAAGACCTGTCCACTATGTGTAGACTCCCGCAGGAGTACAAGGAAGCCTTTCCTGAGTTGCACAAATTGTATGTGACAGCCCTGGTAATTAGTGTGTCTTTGGCATCGCATGAGAGTTCCTTCTCCACTTTGTCATGGGTCCTAACCCCCTATTGTTGCACCATGTTGCATAAAAGAAAGATGAATTTGGTGATCTTGGCCCATGTGAAGTCCAAAACAAATAACTTGGACATGGATGAGTTTGTGAGAGTTTTTGCAAAGGGAAACAACAGATTGTATTTGTAGAGTGGATTGAAGAGAGAGGAGAGTGGAGCTGTTCAGTTACAAACAGAGAGTTCAGTTGCTTGCAAAACAAACAAGCTTCAAAACAAGACAAAAGAGAAGAAAAAAGATATATGCCTGTCTAGAACTGTCCCTGATTGGTCCTAACACAGAACCCTGTGGAACTCCATAACTCTGGTATGAGTGGAAGAGTCGTATTAACAAAACATTAACAAACTGGAATTTATCTGATAAATATGATTTAAACCAGTTTAATGCAGTTCTTTTAATCCCAATAACATGTTCCAGTCTCTGTAATAAGATGCTGTGATCCACTGTATCAAATGCAGCACTGAGATCCAGCAAAACAAGTATAGAAACCAGTCCACTGTCTGAGGCTATAAGGAGATCATTGGAGACTTTCACCAGTGCTGTCTCTGTACTATGACTCATTCTAAATCCTGACTGAAACTCTTTATAGAAACCATTTCTGTACAGATGGTCACATAATTGGCTTGCAACAACTATTTAAAGAATTTTAGAAATAAATGGAGGTTGGTTATACACTATATTGCCAAAAGTATTGGGACACTGCTCCAAATAATTGAATTTAGGTATTCCAATCACTGTCTCCTCTGCAGAAGCCATGTTTACCGGATTCAGGACTTCCTCGAAGTGCTCTTTCCACTGCTTGACAGTGTCCCCAGTATGAGTCAGCAGTTCTCCCCCCTGACTATACACAGCCTGAGCAAAGCCCTGTCTCCCCCTTCCTGAGGTGTCAAACAGTTTGCCAGAACCTCCTCGAGGCCAATCAAAATTCCTTCTCCATATCCTATCTGAACTCTTCCCACACCCGAGTTGTAGCTTCCACAACTGCTGCAGCTGCAGCCCGTTTGGCTGAGCAGTACCTGTCTGCTGCTTCAGGAGACCCCCAAGCCAACCAGGCCCGAAAAGCCTCTTTCTTCAGCCTTCCGGCTTCCTTCAACACTGGTATCCTCCAGTGGGTTTTTGGGATGCTGCCACAACAGGCCCCAGTGACCTTCTGGCCACATCTCCCAACAGTTCTGCAATGGAGGCTTTAAACATGGCCCACTCCAATTCCATGTCCCCAACCTCCCCCGTGATGCATGAGAAACTCCTCTGGAGGTGGGAGTTGAAAACCCCAGACAGGCTCCAAAGAAGTGGCGCTCAGCCTGGGGCTCGTGAGTATCCCCACACCTGCCTGTTGCCCCTTATCCTGGGCAACTCCGGAAAAGGAGAGAGTCCAACCCCTCTCCAGGAGTTTGGTTCCAGAACCCTCAAAAAACAGATGTTCTATTTCTATACATAATAATTTCTTTATGTCAAAACAAGATCAAGAGTGTGGTTAAAACTGTGAATTGGTTTATTTAAATTTTGGGAAAAATCAACAGCTAGTCTACACTGAACTAAATGCAGAGTTGAGGCTGTCATTCTCATCATCTACATGGATTTTTTTTTTCTTCTTTTTGTCTGCATTTATACTCAACGTTTAACACCACAGAAGGGGGTCAACTTAATCGAGAGCAATGCATATTTTAGTCTTGCAGCAAAATATTTTAATATTTAGTGCGTGTGCGTGACCATCACCGGCCACCCCTGGAGGCTAAGCTGTCATTCTTTATTGAATTTTTCTATCATGAGCCAGAGGGGGCAGTGCAGCACCTCAGTGAATTGAGGGGGAAACAAATGAAGGACAGGGCAAGACAAGACGAACAGGGAGGGTACAGATAGGCAGTGCTATTTGAATCCCATAAGAGTGCTGTAAAAGGCTGTGTCATTCCCAACAACCGATCCCACATCTGAATATTGGGAACAAATAATCAACACATAAACAAATTGGAGACCAGAAGTCCTGACAGTAGACAGAGTTAGGATGCCAGAAGACAGGAGTGAGAGAGAAATGTATAAAGGGCGTGAGTTTAGTGCAAAGTCTGAAGAGTGACTCCGCACAATCAGGCAGGTCCCATCAGCTCTCAGAAAGGGGACTCGACAGGAGTTGGTAAGCCCTGAATGTACATGCATGTGTGATGGACACCGAAGCCCAGAGCGACTACCACAAGTCAGCAGGGCCAGGCTGGCCAAGTTCCCCCACACCCAGGGCAGGGGGAGCACCAGGAGGCACCGCCCAGAAGACCACCAGGGCCGCAGACAAGCACACGGACCCAGAGACCAAGAGAAGGCAGCAACCGACACCCCCAGTGCGCCAAGGACAAGACCGGAGGGCACAGGGCATGGGGCCCCACCCGCCAAGTCAGAATGTCAGTCAGAATGCTGTGGTCGATGCAGATGCTACTGCTTTGTTCTGACCTGCATGACACTGTGCAGCTGCAGATGCAAGGTTTAGAGGCATTGTAGTATACTCATCCAGGAAGCAAGACAGTAAGTGACAAACAAGTATGGCCTACTGTCTACATGTACATCCAATAATACATCGGACTGATGCCTATGATATGGACACTTTCTACCCTAATTATGATTCCGGGACTGATGTTACGGTACAAGGAAGCCAGTGAAAAGGTACATAGTTCCAAATTCGGATTCTACGTAGTCAAGAAAGTATGATTTGACAACAAGATTATTCAAATAGGACAAGTCTCTGCGATTTTATTGCAAAATGCAATATTTCTGTATACTCAATGGCAGCCATCTTGAATTTTTAGGTGGCTAATGGCGTTTATCAAAAGAGCAATCCCCAAGTCATATGTGTGCAAATTTTGGTTTTTGTTATCGGAAATGAATGATTGTTCCAGTTAGCTGCTCCACTATTTAGATCGTGTAGGTTACAGGGCACACCCTGTTGGTGTATCCCACATATGCTCAGTCAGATTTGGGAACTGGAGGATTTAGAGGCTAGATGGAATTGTGATGTTCTTTCAAGATATGCTGCTGTCTGGGAGTGCAGCTGCCATTTCATTGCAATGACATGATCAAAGTTGTGTAAAGCACAAACTGTTTTACCTCCATCATAAAATATAGTGGCAGTGTGCACAAAGCCTAAAAGTATCTAGTCACAGTTTTTGAAACTTAGTACAGGCTTAAAAATGAAAATGAAGATCAGTTGCACTCGGTACAATAAATCAGAGTCTGACAGAACAATGCCTTACTAGCAAGTTAAAGGTGTGTGAAATTGTTTTATTTATATAAAAACAGAACAATGCTTCAGATGCACGAAAGTGCTTTGATTACAACATGGGCAAAGATAATATAGATTCATCAGCTTTAAATGGCCAAGTGAAAAACAATTAAGCATATTAACCCGACTTAATCACATTGCTACAGCTTCCACTTGTTTAAGTGATCCATGCTGTACACCCTGTGCATGACAACAGCCAGGAGAGTTTCACTGACAACAGAAAAGGCTTTTCTCTTTGCAAAACAAAACAAAACAAGAAAAAAACAGTATGTAAGATAGTTGTAATGCCACTACTGGCAGTACCTAGGCTGTCTGAACTATTTTCTTACTCTATCTTTTGCCATGAAACTTAGCATTCAAATTTCTGTTTGGTATTAAAAACGGCACAGTGGCTAAGCACTATAGACTACATTTAGCAACAGAACAGTACAAAACAATTACTCAGAATACCATCAAGGCAGTTAAGAACAGAAAAGATAGAGCACAGTATTCAAAGTTTACAATCAGCAGTTTGAAGATATTCTCTTAGAGTGACAGCTATTGTGAACCATCTGGATGGAAGTTTAGTTTTTAGAATTGTTCCAATTATCTTCAGGCCAGTGTGATCTCTGACAACTCTTTGGCATCGACCACTCTGAAGACTCCCATCTTCTCCTTCTTCTTGCTCCCCTTTGCTGTGTCTAAAAATACAAAGAATGCTTTATTTCAGCTCAGAAGTTACCAGTAAAGAGACTACAGCAGAATCAGTGGTCAATACAGATAAATCAGTACAGATCACTGAACTGACACCATTTATGAAATGGCTATTAAACTGGACTAAAGCTTCACACAGGAAATATGTATATTTTCTCCTTTGCCATGGTGTAAACTAAAGGGCCTGCTTGGCTAGATACATTTAGAGGTTAATAAAATTCTAACATTACCATGAAACTTCCCCTGCTGTTTACTGTTAATAAAACAACATATTTTTTATTACAACTTCTCTGAAGTTTTATGATTAAACATGCAAATGAGGTACCACAAAATTGGATGAAATCACCTTTAAATGACTTATTTTATTATGCAGACATATTGGAGTCAAAGCTCTTTACAGAATGGATTTTGGATTGGTCTCTCCATAAGTGTGAAAATACGGTCAACAGCCAGGGAAAAAAAATCTAGTTTACCACAAAACATTTTGTAAATTGGGCTGTGATTTTTTTAAATGAATAAATCTCTGTGTAAGAACCTTAATAATGTAAACAGAAAAAAATCAAGTTTGCTATATGTTGGGGCTGCAGCAGTGAAGATTTCAAAACCAGTGGAGCAGAAAGAACACTAATTCCATTTTAATTAGAAACCACAATTTACAAATGATAATTTTAACTAGGAGATATTACCATGAAACCTCCCCAGTTTATTACTAACATTTGTCTATTGTAGTGTGCATAGTAAATCACAAATGTATTTTTATGTTCAGCTAATTAGTTAATAATTATATCACAATATTAACGGTCTAACGTTTTTCACTAAATCACAAGTTGATGATCCTCATTGAAAAACATTGATCAAAGCATTCCCTACACTGCAGTGAATCAAATATATTATTAATACATTTTTACCTATATAATATCTATATATAATAACAGGTTTTAACAGATAGTGCAACAGGTGATAGACACATTTCTCCACCATCTACTATTTTGAATTTATGATGTTTCTCCAGGTAAGAAATATCAATAAAGACAAAGATCAAATAGAACTATAGAGATGGCCTTACGGAGTGTTTCCTGCTCATTTGTAGCAATTATTACCTCCGCCAAGGAGGTTATGTGATGCCCGGCGTTGGTTTGCTTGTTTGTTTGTGTGCAAAATAACTCGAAAAGTAATGGACAGATTTGGATGAAATTTTCAGGAAATGTGTGAAATGGAACAAGGAAGAAATTATAACTTCTTTTACTGATCCGGATCACCGTCTCCATCCAGGAATTTTTTTTAATATAAGTGTAACCGGGTGGACAATTAAATGCAGTTTACTCTAAAAGCCACCAGAGGGCACTCTTGTTTTTGGGGTAAACCCCAGTGACCACATGAGATTTTGTTGATTTAATTAGATGTGTCTGCAGATGGAAATTAAAATTAAAATACACCCATGGAAAACTTATTTCTCTATTTCCTGTTCGTTTCGGCTCCGTGACCCGTCTGTCTTTTTTTTTTTTTTAATATTTTTTGGGGGAGTTTTTTCCTTTTATTGATAGTGGAAGAGACAGGGTGAAAGGGGGTACAGAGGAGAGAGAAAGACATGCAGCAAAGGGTTGTGAGCTGGACTCGAACTCGCGACCGGCTGCTGGCGACTTGCGCCCACGTGGCAGCGCTTTAACTCATTGAGCTATACAGCGGGCCAGTGACCGTGACCCGTCTGTCTTGTGATGAGGAAGGATCTCGTATCTGAAATGTCCAGCGTTGGCTCACTGTTAGCAGACCTTGCTGTGTGCCGTGGCCTGATGAAGACCCACTGTGGGGTCCAAACGTTGCTTGGTACACATTGAACAAAATTTCACAGTGGACTTTCCACCAGCGTGGGGTTTATTTGTTTTTTTTGGAGGGACCTTGTGGTGCCGCTAGCTCCGTTGCTAGCACTTTATCCCTAGCGTTCGGTTGCTTTTCGGGACGTTTTTGGGGAGGTTTGGAGGTTTTCTGTTGTGTTTTCTGGTTTCCTTAGGGCCCCCACCCTAAGGAAACCAGAAAACACAACAGAAAACCTGCCTTGAATTGTCATTTCATTTGCGGGGTGTTTTTTGGGGTTTCGTTGTTGTTTTCTGCAGTACATTAGTATAGCAGGGCATTCATTTTTTTGAGGGATTTTTATTTCATTACCAGGGTTAAAAATCATTTAGTTAGCATAGGCTGGGCTTACAAACGGAGGGAGATTTGATTTCTGGGTTTAAACTTAATGTTAAGGGGTTTAAAATAAGGTTTAAAAGGCTTTAATTCATACAAGGGACTGTATTGGGGACTGTAAAGTGGGGGACCGGGGTTCAATAAAACGTAGAATATTTTCATTTCATAGGGGTTAAAAATTCATGGGTTTAATAATTTAAAATACTTTCACAGGGATTTCATAGTTTCAGAGATTTCATATAATTTTGAATAAGTTCAAGTTTTTATTTGTTTAAAAAGTGGAGACAGCACTGTGGGGATTTTACTTCTTTAAAAGGGTTTGTTTGGACGTTTTTTGGTTTCATTCACCACTTTTCTGTTTATTCTTGGCCTTCAGTTCATAAGCATTTACAATCCATATCCTTATTTAAATAATACACACCACTCCTTATTGTTTATGCATACAAAGCTCACAGTATAACACAGACACAAGACAAGAGACACGTTGCATTGTCGGTAGGACATTTCAACTGTATGTAATTACATTTGTATCAGTAACGTTCCATACAAAATATGTGAATTGGGAGATTGTGTTGGGGATGGACTGAAGCTCCTTGGCGGAGGTATGAGCTCTCTGAGTACTCTTCTAGTTGCAAATAATGTGGTTTTAGTTGAAGTTTAAATAACTTACTTAAATAAAGGTTTAATCTTTGTAAATAACACATTCTGACATTCTGTCACTAGCAAACAGCAATAAATTCTACTGAAAGACTGAGTCTAATTTCTGTAAATGTAAAGCCTTTACAATACACTAAAATGACATCAGAACACAAGATGCTTCTGTAGTAAAACATATAGCATGATCATGTTTTGATAATAGTAAAGATTGTGTTTTGTATTTAATAGTGGATGAGTGTAAGTAACAAGGAGGACAGTTAGGCCTGTGACACTAAGCAAGATTTGATTTCATCTACTCACCCAGTAAGTCACTGCGATCCAGCAAAATCTCTAGGTCCTTGTTACTGATCACCTTCCCCCTCGAAGCTTTCACCTCCCTGAGTGGGACAAAAAATACAGCTCAATGTTACACAGAGCTAATGTAAGCAAGTTAGAGATCAATTGTTGTTATTCTTTACATTCTCCAAACATTTTAACTTGATGTAGAAATCATTCCTTACTTCTCAGTGCTTCCGGCTTGAAGCAACTCCCTTAGCTCATCCAGATCAATGCAGCTTTTGTTTTGGTTCAGCTCTGCTTTCCCACCTTTGAACTTATCTGTGGAGGAAAGTAACAAAACATTTAGAAACAATCATTAAAAGCTGACATTTGGTAAATATTTCAGAGCCCCTTTTGATCAGTGTTTGCTATTCAAAACAAGTTGTAAATGTTAATCCACTGCTGCACTGCTTGAGGCAGGGGGTGGCAACCTTGTATTTCTGAGTACTCCATTAAGATGAAACACTAGATAAAAGATAAAACACTTACTCTTGTGGATAACCATCTGCTCCAGCTTCCTCTTGGCAGAGGCCCTCTCCAGGATCTTTTGGTCAATGGTATTGGCTGTGACTAGGCGGTACACCACCACTGGTTTGGTCTGCCCGATGCGGTGGCAGCGGTCCTGAGCCTGTAGGTCTGCCTGGGGGTTCTAAGAGGGACATCCACTTAACACCAGCAATGAACAGAAACATTTGCATTACAAATGAGTTTTAATCTGAACCCACCCAGTCACTGTCAAAGATGATGACGGTGTCAGCAGCTGTCAGGTTGATCCCAAGTCCACCTGCTCTGGTGCTCAGTAGAAAGATGAACACCTCTGGATCTTTGGAAAACCTGGTCATCTGGGGAGGTAGAAGACCCAGATCAAACCAGAACACTGTGACATCCATTGAGAACAGCAGTGTTGATGCCTGACATTTGTGAATCCATAAAAGATCCTGAGAGTGTCACACCATTTCTCCTAATGAGCTCAAAATTCTATAAGTTGCTTAACTTAACTAATAATGCTTAACTTCCTTTCCTTCCAGAAAGGAAGTTAAGCATTTCTGCACCGGCACTGTTGAAAACTCACATTTTCATCTCTGTCGGCGTAGGACATGCTGCCATCCAGTCGACTGTACTGAAATTCCCGCAGATAGCAGTAATCCATTAGAATATCCAAGATGGATGTCATCTGACTGAAGATTAGTACCTGAAACACAATAATGATCAACACATCAAAACTACACTGTATGGAATAAACCAAAAGCAAGAAACAGCAAGGCAGAGGACACATCAGGACAATATCAGATGTACAGACGGTACCTTTCACACTACTTACTGAGGTTCCTTGAAAAATCAGTGTTCTAATACTTGCTAAATCCCTTAATCCTTGATCCTAAATAAAACCAGGGATATATTGAGGCAGTTTGATAAAAACTTTCCTTGGTTCAGTACGGCCTGTCGACAAAACAGTTCCTGCTAGAAGTCGACTGATGTCAACATACAGTGGATACAAAAAATCTACACACACATTAAAATGGTCAATTTTATGTGATGTTAAGAATATGAAAGCAAGTGAAAACAAATCAGAAACCATTCAGAGGACAAAAATTAAAAACAAAAACTGTGAATACACACATTTATAATTGAGGGTGTGGCTGTGTTCAGAATTCACCAATTACATTCAATCTTACATTAAATAGTACTTAGTATAAACCTGCCACCAACTGAAGCAACTTTTGAGTCTCATTAAAGATAAGCGACTCCTGTGGGATTATCCTGACATCTTGTTTGCTTCCTACTGCAAAGCAATGGTTTGAGCTTTCAAATCATGAACAGAATGTTGTTATTGAAAGATATCAAAACAGGAGGAGGTGCAAAAGAATATCCAAAGCATCTGATATACCATTCAGCACAGAGAGGACAAGTAAAAACAAGTGGGGAAAATGTGGCATAGCAGTACCACTACCAAGAAATGGATGTCCCTTCAAAATTGAGAGGAAGACAAGAAAAAAACTGGTCAAGGAAGCTGCTAAGGGGTGAATGGCCCATTTGAAGGAGCAGTAACTTTCTGGCTAATACCAATTACAGCTTACATGTGACAGCAATCTCTCGTATTTGTCATATGTCTGCGCAATGGGGCAGAGTAGCAAAATTAAAAACATCCATGCTTGGCTAATTTTTACATACAGATATGATACATCCCTTGAAATCAAGTGGAAAAACAGGTTATGTCCGGATCAGATCAAGGTTCAACTTTTGGTAACAATTCCAAAGGAAATGTTTGATGCAAAACCAATGCAGCCGATCACCCAATCCATACCCATGATCAATCATAGTGCACCATCATGGTTTGGGGCTGCTTTTCTTCAGCCAGAACTGGGGCTTTAAAGTGGAGGGATTCATGAATATCTGTGTAACACTAGTCAATATTGATGCAAATCCTTCAGGTGTCAGGAAACTGAAGGACTTCACTTCAGCCTAACCTTGCACGACCCAAAGCATACATATAAATCAACAAAGTGATCCACCACATGAAGATTATTGTTCAGGAATGGCCTAGGCAGAGCCCAAAACTGAAGTTTTTTGAAAATCAGTGTGGTGACCTGAAAAGGGCTGAGCACATGAAGCACAGTTTGACAGATCCAGAACAGTTTTACAAGGAACAGTGCAAAATTACTACCCAGATGTGCCACACTAAAATACTCCATAACAAAAAAACGAGGCAATGTCACAATAAAATGTATGGGAAAAATTACCATTTCACCAGGGGTGTCATGTTTATATCCGGTGCAATATGAAAATTCTGGAGCTCAAGTTTCACCTTAAAATTTTCTGGCAATAAACAAGCTGTTGTCCACCATCCATAGCAAGCTAGAAGGGTTAGCAATGAAAGACGTGTTGCGTTAACTCACACTACATACCGATTTGGAGATTTATTGCAGCCAGATTTCAAAACTCCTCTACTCACATTGTATAGTTCAACTGGCAAACCGCCATGTGGAGATATCAGTGTCTTTGCAATTACAGTACAAATTCTGGGAAATTAGGCACCTCTGAATATTTTAATTTTTGAAAATATTAAAACGTGAATACAAAAAACATTATGCATATTCAGAAGTTTCCTCTGCTGTACTGAAAACATCCTGAGTTGTGTATTTTCTGTACCATTACACCCCCAAATACATCAATAACTGTACAACTGACTCATGAAACAGGAAAACTCCACACTTCACTACCATAGAGTAGAATAGGCACCATTAACTGAATCAAGGAATTAAAGCCTAAATAAAAGCAGAATCTGTTTCTTTCAGTTCACTGATACTTTCAATGGAACTTATTTTCAGGCCTCAATAATTAGGTTCTGAACAGGTTTCCATTGTAGGTGTTCAAACGGCATAATGGTATTCATTTCCATGGCATCGGAAACTTTCAGAAAAGAGCACTATAATAATAATAATGCATTGGTTTTATATAGTGCTTTTCTAGGCACTCAAAGATGCTTCATTCATTCCATACTCCATGGTGGTAAGCTACGTACAGTTAGGTCCATAAGTATTTGGACATTGACACAATTTTCAGCATTCCAGCTCTGTACAACACCACAATGGATTTGAAATGAAACAATCAAGATGTGCTTTAAGTGCAGACTTTGAGCTTTAATTTGAGGGCATTTACATCCAAATCAGATGAACGGTGTAGGAATTACAATACATTTTATATGTGCCTCCACCTTTTTAAGGGACCAAAAGTAATTGGACAAACTAGCATAATCATAAATCAAATTGTCACTCTTTAATACTTTGTTGCAAATCCTTTGCAGTCAATGACAGCCTGTAGTCTGGAACTCATGGACATCACCAGACGCTGGGTTTGGTCCCTGGTGATGCTCTGCCAGGCCTCTGCTGCAGCTGTCTTCAGTTCCTGCTTGTTCTTTGGGCATTTTCCCTTCAGTTTTGTCTTCAGCAAGTGAAATGCATGCTCAATTAGATTCAGGTCAGGTGATTGACTTGACCATTGCAGAACATTCCACTTCTTTGCCTTTAAAAACTCTTTGGTTGCTTTCGCAGTATGCTTCGGGTCATTGTCCATCTGCATTATGAAGCGCCGTCCAATGAGTTTTGAAGCATTTGGTTGAATATGAGCAGAAAATATTGCCCGAAACACTTCAGAATTCATTCTGCTGCTCTTGTCAGCAGTCACATCATCAATAAGTATAAGAGATCCAGTTCCACTTGCAGCCATACATGCCCACGCCATTACACTACCACCACCATGCTTCACTGATGAGGTGCTATGCTTTGGATCTTGAGCAGTTCCTTCCCTTCTCCATACTCTTCTCTTTCCATCATTCTGGTACAAGTTGATCTTTGTCTCATCTGTCCATAAGATGTTGTTCCAGAACTGCACAAGCTCTTTTAGATGTTTCTTGGCAAACTCTAATCTGGCCTTCCTGTTTTTGAGGCTCACCAATGGTTTACACCTTGTGGTGAAACCTCTGTATTTCCTCTGGTGAAGTCTTCTCTTAATTGTTGACTTGGACACAGATACACCTACCTCCTGGAGAGTTTTCTTGATGTGGCCAACTGTTGTGAAGGGGTTTTTCTTAATGAGGGAAAGGATTCGTCTGTCATCCACTACACTTGTTTTCCGTGGTCTTCCAGGTCTTTTGGCGTTGCTGAGCTCACCAGTGCGTTCTCTCTTTTTAAGAATGTACCAAACAGTTGATTTGGCCACACCTAATGTTTTTGCTTCTCTCTGATGGGTTTATTTTGATTTTTCAGCCTAATGATGGCTTGCTTCACTGATAGTGACAGCTCTTTGGACTTCATACTGAGAGATGACCTCACCAGATTCCAAATGAATATACCACACTTGAAATGAACTGCAGGCCTTTTATCTGCTCCTTGTAAATGAAATAATGAGGGAATAACACACACCTGGCCATGGAACAGCTGAGTAGCCAATTGTCCAAATACTTTTGGTCCCTTAAAAAGGTGGAGGCACATATAAAATGTATTGTAATTCCTACACCGTTCATCTGATTTGGATGTAAATGCCCCCAAATTAAAGCTCAAAGTCTGCACTTAAAGCACATCTTGATTGTTTCATTTCAAATCCATTGTGGTGTTGTACAGAGCTGGAATGCTGAAAATTGTGTCAATGTCCAAATACTTATGGACCTAACTGTATGTAGCCACAGCTGTCTTGGGGTAGACTGAAGGAGGCGAGGCTGCCAGTCACCGCCATCAGCCCCTCCGACCACCACCAACCACTCACTCTTACACTGCATTCATCCAGGCTTCCTGGTTTTCCCTCACGGTCTCCCATCCAGGTACTGACCAGGTCCAGCCTTGCTTAGCTTCCGAGATCTAATAGGATCAGGTATCCACAAGGCGGTATGGCCAACGGTATGGTCATGGCACTATGTGACACAAGGTTGCAAACTGGCCATTGTGGTACTGTTTTACCTTATGTCCCCTTTCCTTCAGTGCTGGCAGCAGCCTGTCCAGAATGAGAAACTTTCCAGAGCTCTGCACCAGCTGCTCATCAATCTGTAGGGAGAAAGGAACATGTCACAGAAAGGAAGAGGCAGTCACTCCAACTCTGCTTCTTTGCCATCACTAATAGGAAGCATTCTGTTCATCTGCTCAGTTCCTGCTTTTCAGCAACCTTAAATCTGTTAGAGTATAACTCAACAAATTTTCATTTCTTCTTCCAATCACAAAAACTGTGGCTACTCCAAAGCAGCAACTGTAGTATCAAGTAGTACAGGTAAATTGTACATTACCTTGTACTCCTGTGTGGTGGGGTCAAGGGGGTACTCCACCAGGTAAGGGTGGTTACAGCATCTCTTTAGCAACATGAGAATGTTCTGCAGCTTTAGGTTGATCTGAGCATCCAGGGGGGTCTGGACATCCAGTACTGGATCAGAGCTGAAGGACACAAGAGGAAAGTAAGTGTGAGTAGAGCTGTGAGGGGGATTCACAGGGGTCAGGAGAAGATCAAACAAGGTAATATGAAATGCAATACTGCAGAGCATGCTGCAGACTTAAACTTCACTTACAACCTGGTTAAGAGGCTGTGTCCACACCAACATGAACACTACATTTTCATCTTAAAAGGGAATTTAAAAACGAACAGTAGTACCACTAGGCAAGTAAAGTTTTTACTGACTTTCTGCCCAGGAATGAAATTTAGCTACTCAGCTAACTCTGGTCCAATAGTTGTGTTGTACATGGTCCCCATTAAACTAGCTAAAAAAATAAATTAAAGGCAGACCTTTAGTAAATTCCTCTAAACCAGCAACATGTCTGTTAGACCCCATCCCCACTAGATTGTTAAAGGACATATTTCCTTTAATTAACACTGTAGTTTTGAATATCATTAAATTCTCTCTACTAACAGGCTACATATCACAGGCTTTTAAAGTTGCTCTAACAAAGCCACTTCTGAGAAAGCCTACTCACAAGCCCCCGACTGAGTGCCGCTTAGTTGGAGTTCTTCCCAGAGAACAAGAGGGTCGTTTCTTTGTGACTACATGTCGCGGAAGGGAAAACATGCATTCTTTCTAATACTAATGTCTAATATTGTAAAAAAAAGTTTAAAATTTAATTTTAAAGGCAAATACGGAGACTGTGACATCAAAACAATCCAAGGTTGTCAGCAACCTGCATTTTGAGGTAAAGGTTATAACATAATTTAGCAGCAGTAAATAAAAATAGGCTATTGAGGTTAATCCAAATATATGGGTGAGTGACATAAGTAACAAAGACATAAAACTCATCAGCTGAATAATGGCCAGGAAAGCATCACAGTTATTTTCAATGATTTGAGTCTGCGGCTCAGATGTGTGTAAGCAGTGCTGACCTCTGCATGAACTCCTTGCGAACCCTCTCCAGATATTTCTCCAGGTCATATGGCGTGTCTGCATCTGTTTCTCTGTAGTCTACCACTTTTCGACTATGACGCTTTGGTCTTCCGCTTGACGTCAATAGTACAGGAGTCTCGATCTAAACAAATCAGGAGAACAGACAATTTTTAAACACTTGGCACCCGCTGGCACTTTCTTGATAAGGATTAAACTACAACCAGTAAAAGACTGCTATTAATGCTTTGTCAACCTAAGCATAATAATGTAGGTTCACAGGGAGGACAAGGAGCACTGATTAGGAAGAGCTCAGCCACTAGCTGTTTATTTGTTCTAATAAAGAAATTTCAGCTGTTAATTATAATACCATAAAGTGATAATTAATGATAATCAGCTCTAAAATTCCAAATTGGTACAGATTCTAATTTTTGTTTAAGACTTTTTAAAACAGTATATATATACATATATCTAATATTGAGTATATTAGATATTTTAATTTAGCTGACATCAATATTTCTGTAATATCCTATTATCCACTGATTAGAAAGATCAACTGAAGAGTAGGTTTTCAATGAGGTTCTTGGTACACTGACCCAGTCAGTATAGCCGCAGGGGCTCAGAACCTCCCAAAATTAACAGTCCAGGCCCTGACACTCTATGAAGGTACTTCAAAATGTTCTCAGCTTCACTCGGAAGGAGCATAAGTGTATACTATAAAAACTCAAATGTTTGGAGCAATCAAAGAAAAACACAAAGCACAGGTGGCAGAAGCAGCTAAACTTGGTTTTGAACTGTTGCCCCATACACCTTACTCACCTGACTTGGCACCATCTGAACTCTATCTATTTCCAGACTAAAATCTCCCTTTGCATGGTGGCCCTTTTCAGAGTGTCAATGAAGACATTCATGCTGTTAAGGAGTATCTGGAGGCTCAACAAGTGACTTACGTCCTCGAAGGGATAGCGAGGTGAAGCTTGAACATTGGTGGACCAAGTACATTAAAGTTAAAAGAGACTATTGAAAAATAATGCAAGAACAATCTTTCTCCTGTCACATTTTCTGGTGAGGCCGAAAACATCTTGAAGTACTCCTGCATATACAGTACATACTACATAGTGTTACCTTTTCCTGACCCAGCATCTTGGTGATAGTCTTGTTGACGACAGCGGTGTAAAAGGCCTCCTGTTTGGAAGTCAGAGGAGCATAAACTACAATCTCTTTCTTAGGAGGAACCTCCAGCGTGACATCCGACTTCAGTCTCCTCAGCAGGAATGGAGTCAGAATCTGAAATAGAAAACCTGTCAAAAATACACATCTTGCATCCCCAGAAAAAAGGCGATTAATCCAAGTTTATATGTAGCATACAACAAAAGTGAGTTTATCCCTGTGCAATATCACTTAAATTTCAAATGATTCAACACTGTATCACATTAAACGTAATTGCATTACCTTATAAATTCTTATCTAACAAGTACTTGGCCTGGTCTAAGCTTTCACTTTGTTTTTCTTCAAAAACTCCTGTGATTTTGACAGTGTGCTTTAGGCCATAATCATGCTGGAATATTCTTCTTCTGCCAAAGTTTTGCAGACTGTAAGTCATCTTGTAAGCCACTATTTTAGGCATATCTGCAGACATTCATGGTGCCATCAAAAAATGTAATGTCCAAACACATTGTACAATCATGCAGTCCCATATCATCACACAACGACCTCTGTGCTTTACTGTTTGGACCATGCATTTACTGCTTTGGTCATGGCTAAGTTGACAAGACAAATGCTGGACCTCACCTGAGCCAAACAAATTTATCTTGGTCTTGTGAACAAAAATGTGCTCCCAGTGTTAGTGAGGCTCCTTTTTATGTTCTTTAGTGAAGCTTTATCTTGCAGTTCACTGTCGATGAGCAAATCAGGGTGTTTTCTTGGATGCTGTCAATAGAGTTTTAAGTTATGAAGTGTCTTCCATACTGTCTGAGTTGTCACAGAAATTTTGATCCATTGATAACCCATGTCCCAAGTCTAAAGCACATCTGTTTTTTAGAGCTAGACTTCTAAAGTAGTGCACAGTCTGTGACATCTTGACTACTGATGCAAGTGTGTTTTCACTGATCTTTTAGTTGGTCACCAATCCTTCTGTATCTTATTCCATCTCGCTGAAGTCATGCAATTGGATTTTTCAGTTCCTCTTGCAGGTCTTTTCCATGTGGAGCAATGATGCAGACATGCATACACAGTCCACAGGTCCAAAACTAAGAAGGTTCTGGTTCTGGTGTTCACAGGTCATTTTAATAACCTGTTAATGGAATTAGGCTAAGTGGATATCACAGGTGTCTTAAATTTTGTTTCAGTAATCACAGGTTTTCTAACTTGTGTGTGAGATTACAGGTGTACAGTAATCCAGTCCCTCCAGGAATTTGCGATGTTGCGATCGCAACAATTAACACATATTCAACCAATCTCTGTGAATTCTGCACGGCCTTGCAACTTTGTCCAATCTCCGCAACTTTTCCACAATTTTGGCCAGCCTCCTGTGAGTTCCACCAATCATAGCAGTCCCCAGCGCAAACGTAATGCATGTACGTCACCGAATTCACTTCCTTGTTTATGGTTTGAAGATGCAGATATGTATGCAACAACAATTACTGCTAAAGACTGTGCAAAACAATTCCCTGATGTTCTTCACGAAAGCGGAGGTAAACTGTTTTGCACCCCGTGCAATATTGAGGTGGAACCAAAAAGAAAATCATCAATTGACAAATATTTTTCTACTGCGAGACATATTAGGAGAATGGGTGAAACGAATCACTGTGACGGAAGCTGTTGCATCCAGATCTGTTGCGAGCACTTAAAGAATGAAGATAAGTTAGATTAATTAACTGGCGTAACAAACTGTGAGCGTGTGTGTGAATAAGTGTGTGCCAGGATGTGAAATTAACTTAACTTTAAAAATTTTAATTAATTATACAAAACAAAGAAAAAAAATGCTACTTTTTAGCAATTTTGTACCGTCTCCCGCAATTTCATCGCAACAAATACGCTTAAAACATCGCAACTTAGATTGCAATTTTTTAGAAAAGCTCCCGCAAATTCAGGCATTTTAGGCCGCAACAATCTTGAAAAACGCCCGCGAAATCCTGGAGGGACTGGTAATCCCTCGCCATATCATGGTTCACTTTTCGCGGTCTCACTATATCGTGGATTTTTACATTGTATATAAAATTCGTAGCGTACAGCAGATGAGTAGATGCACGTATAGAAAACACAGCTACGGCCGCTTCACTTGAGCTAGTTGGTCACTGATTGATTGGTGGCGAGCAAAGCCAGTGTTTATAAGAGTGTGAGAAAGGTGAATAACAGTGTGGGGAGGGTTTATAAAGCCTTCTTAAGGCTTATAAATCCCTCTTTCGTTCATGACTCAAAGTTCATGACCCTAGGTGAGAGTCGGAATGTAGATTGACCGATAAATACAGAGCCTCGCCTTTTGGTTTAGCTCCTTCTTCACCACGATGGACCGGTACAGCGACCGCATGACTGGAGACGCTGCACCAATCCGCCTGTGAATCTCACGCTCCATCCTCCCCTCACTCGTGAACAAAACCCTGAGATACTTAAACTCCTCCACTTGGGGCAGGGTCTCTCCACCCACCCGGAGAGGGCAAGCCTCCTTTTTCCAGTCGAGAACCATGGCCTCAGATTTGGAGGTGCTAATCCTCATCCCAGTCGCTTCACACTCGGCTGCAAACCGCCCCAGTGCACACTGAAGGTCCAGGCCTGATGAAGCCAACAGGACAACATCATCCGAAAAAGCAGAGATGAGATCCTGCGGTCCCCAAACTGGACCCCCTCCGGCTCCTGGCTGCGCCTAGAAATTCTGTCCATAAAATCCAGGAGCCTGGTTCGTATTTCCAGCAGAGTGCGAGAGTGTGTGTGTGTGTGTGTGTGTGTGTGTGTGTGTGTGTGTGTGTGTGTGTGTGTATGTATGTATATATATATATATATATATACATATATATATAAAATTAAGTAAATATGAGGTCTCTACTTCGCAAATTTCGTCTATTGCGGGGGGTTCTGGAACCTAACCCCCGCGATAGACGAGGGATTACTGTATTCACTTTTGTTGCACTGAGTTTCTACTATGAGACATGAATTTTCAATATAGTTTTCCTAAAGAATTGTTTGGATGGTTCACAAAGGAAACACTTTAAACTAGAAATCATGCAATTACTGAGACCTGATGCAGCCTGGAATCATTTAAGTGATGTTCAAGAGATTGTGCACAGGAGTACACTCACTAAGAAGTGCATTAACACAGAATCTACGAAGCCTAGGTCCTTATAAAAAAGACTGAATCAGAAAGGGTTTCAAATCAATAATGTCACTTATTGGCCAATTTTAAACTTTCAACTTCTTCAGATTGCCACTGATACTGTAAGAATAATTAAGCATGTAATAGTGTATCATAATTGCACTGTGTTGCGATGGTTTTAAGGACTGACCTGGTGCAACATGCTCAAGATGTTCTGCTCACGTTCAGCAACCACCACACTCTCAGTCTCACCAAGGGAGTCGATATCAAACCATGACTCAAAGCTGTGCAGAAAACATATCAACAAGTGGTTAAAGATAAGCAAATGGCAACATAAGGGAAGCAGAAATGTCACTTGACTGCAGGTTTTAAGCACTTTGGATGTTCAATTTGTTATTTGTATCTCATCATAAAAAGGAAGCACCTGATAGTCACTTTGATTTACTGTACATTAAAAAGCAGTATGGGAAAATGGGTTAAGACATTAGTAAAGACATTACTTCTCATCATTTTGATCTGCCTTCATAATGCGATTATAAATATGTGACAAGCAACGTTACAAAGACACTGTTGCACTCAGTCAGTACTTCAAACAGAGGTATCGGATGTGGAGATGAAAGACCTGTATGCAAGTTATAACTGTGATGATATTTGATAGAAATTTGGAATTATTTTCACACCAACATTCCCACTTTGCACAGAGTAGTTACTGGCAATACTGGAAAGGTCAGGTTGTGCAGTTTCATTTGATATGTTCTACGTACCTCTACCTCATGAGCTACTCAACAAAGAGAAAGGGATGTGAATTTGGATGTTAAAGGGTGTTGGTTCATTAATGTGATCAGTACCCACTAATCAATCAAGAAATCACCTCTTGAGGTCATCAAAGACCTCTGGCAGGAGAAAGTTGAGAAGAGACCAGAGTTCAGCCAGGTTGTTTTGCAGCGGTGTGCCTGTCAGCAGCAACTTGTTGTCAGTGGGCAGTATCTTCAGCTCCCGAACCAGCCGACAGTTGAGGTTTTTGATCCTATGGCCTTCATCCACTATTAGATATTTCCACTGGAAGTGCTAGGGCAGAAAACAAATATGATCTGGATTCTTACACAATACTGTTGAGAACAGTCATATAGAAGGAAAAAACTAATCATCAATTAATCTATTATCTTGATAAATAAATCCATGTAGTTGTGTCTAAGAAATGTAAGACAAGACAAGACAAGACAAGACAAGACAAGACAAGACAAGACACTTTATTGTCTCACAGGTGAGAAATTTGTCTCGGGCTACTCACCCATGCTGCAGCCAACACACCACGATTACAAATAAATAACAAAAAGCATAACAAATTCAGTCCACCAATACAATGTCTTTAAAAGTGACAGATATATTATCCTCTGTCTTGATTAAGAAGTCTGATTGAGGTCGGAACAAAGGAGTTTTTCAGTCTGTTCAGGCGACAGCGTGGGACTCTAAACCTTCTCCCTGAAGGTAGCAGTTCATATTCTGAGTGCAGAGCGTGAGAACGGTCATTCAAGATTTTGTCGGCCAGTCACAGAGTGGCCTGTTCATAGATGCTCTGCAGAGAAGGGTGCTCCTGCTCACCTATAGTTTTCCAGGCAGTTCGGACCAGACGCATCAGCTTATTTTTTAGCTGAACAGAAAGACCACCGTACCAGGCTGTGATGCTATATCTCACCAAGCTCTCCAGCACTGCATGATAAAAGATAAGCATAATGTTTTTGTTCACCCCATGGGCTCTCAAGCGTCGCAAAAAGTACAAGCGTTGTTGCAGTCTGCCACAGAGGTAGTCAACCTGTGTGCTCCATGTTAAAGTGCTGTCTATAAAGACACCTAAGTACTTGTAAGAGTCCCCCTGGGCTATTGCCTGGTTGTGGATGATCACATTCCTGTTCTCGCTCATTCCCCTAGGGTCAAACACCATTTCTTATGTTTTCATAGCATTCAGCATCAGGTGATTATCGTCACACCATTCAACAAATCTGTTGATTTCCTTGAAGTATAAAGATGAGTCACTCTCCTTGTTCAACAATGACAAAATTGCAGTATCATCTGAGAATGTTAAAATATGATTACCTGAATAAAAACCTCTATACCCGTCTGTGTACAAGGTGAATAAGACTGGTGAGCTTACGCAACCCTGAGGTGCTCCTGTGCTTAAGATCCTGCCTGCTGATAAAGTCCCATTCACACTAACTTGCTGACTGCAGTTGGTCAGAAAAGAATGGTACCACCTAATAATGCAGGGGTGTACACTGAGATCACTCAGCCTCTTGATCAGAAGATGTGGCTGTAGCGTATTAAAAGCTGAGCTAAAATCAATCAATAAAAGCCGAGCATACGCAGTAGTGTCCACCAAGTGTTTGTTAATGAAGTGTGTCAGAGTCAAAATAGCATCTTCCGTGCTTCGATTTGTTTTGTAAGCGAATTGCATGGGATCTAAAACATGCCCAATCTCTGATTTCAAAACATTGATGACAATTTTTTCCAGACACTTCATAACAAGTGAAGTAAGAGCGACAGGGCGATAATCATTGTTCTCCTGACAGCTTGCCTTCTTGGGAATGGGTATTATAATGGAGCTTTTCCACATCGCAGGGACACAATGAGAATCCAATGACTTTTGAAAAATAGGCCTCCAGGCCTCTGCCATTTCACTGATGCATGATTTTAACAATCGTCCTGAAACACCGTCCGGACCTGGGCCAAGACATTAATGCCCCTTTTAGCTGGAGTCATATTTGTCATTACTTTGATTGAGTCCCACAACTACCTGTACAAAAATAATGAAATGTATCTGTTAAATTCTGTAGTAAATAATGGTCTGGTTGCACTTATTAGTCTGTTATTGGACCGTGTTTGTATTTCTTTAAAGCAATCACAATCGTCTTGGGAAAAACTGCATGAAATGCGGCCTCTGTGTTTCCTCAAAATAGTGACAGGTGAAAATGTTTTGGTGAAACACTTGCATGTTTATGTGTGAACATATAACCTGCATGAACGGGCAGAAGGCTGGATTTGCGAGTCAAACCAACATTACAAGGGACATTCAGCGGTCTTACAACATAACGCCAGACATAGCGAGACCACCAGGCTCTTACTAGATTGTTGTTGTTCCTAGGAGGTGGTGCAGAAGGCGAAGGGAATGGAGACAGAAGCGAGGATGCAGAGCCGGACTGCGAGCCAGGCTAAGGAGGCAGCCTCACAGACCTGTATTACCAAGTATTATCCTGACCAATGCTAGATCTGTCGTACATGAGATAGACGAGCTGGAGCTACTGATGGCGGAGAATTACATGGCTTCACTTGCTTGTCCCGGACACGGCAATTCAGCTAATGAGCTGGTCCATGAACCGCTTCGTCAGGACTGGCAGCTCCGGTAAGACCAGGGGAGGAGGACTCTGTATCTATGTACATCAAGACTGGTATACCAACAGCAGTGTTATTAATATCCACTGCTCCCCTGAACTAGAGACAATGACTGTCATACATACAGGCCTTTTTACTTGATGAGAGCGATAACAGTAGTGCTTGTTACAACTGTGTATATACCACTCGATGCTAACGTTAGCATAGCTCTCTCTCAGCTCCATGAAGACATTAGCAGACAACAGAAGGCTCACCTAAAGAGCTCTTATTGTGGCTGGGTATTTTAATCAGGTCTGTCTAAAGACTGTTCTACCCATCTTTGTGCAATATGTTCCACCAGAGGGAAGAACACATTAGACTGGGTCTACTCAAACCTGAAGCAGGCGTACAGGACAATACCCCTCCCTCACCTAGGTTTGTCTGATCACACCTCTCTGCTCACTTTCCCAGCCTACAAACCCCTTAGGAGAAGAATTAAACCAGCCATGAGAACTGTGAAAACCTGGCCTGAGGGAGCACTCAGTCAGCTGCAGGACTGTTTTGCCAACACAGAATGGTCTGTCTTTGATCATCTGAAGCTGAATAAATACACAGAGACCATGCTCTTTTACATTAAGATCTGCACTGACAATGTCACGGTGGATAAGCAAATCAGAATGTACAACAACAAAAAACCTTGGATGACAGCTGAGGTGCTGTCACTCGAGCTCTGCTTTCAAGGCTGGTGACCAAGACCAGTACAGTGTGGCCAGGACAAATCTGAGGAGAAGAGTCAAAGCAGCCAAAATGGACTATAAAAGGAAAGTGGAGAACCACTTGGCTGACAACAACCAGAGGCAGGTGTGGCAGGGTTTACAGCATCTCACAAACTCCAAGGCAATACGTCAGAGGTAGTAAATGCTGATGCTTTACTGGTGGAGGAACTGAACCATTTCTTCATTCACTTTGAGAAAGTTCCACTCTGCTCCTCCGACTCCACAGCCCCCCAGCATCAACCCACTCAACTTCCAGGAACATCATGCGAGAGTGGCACTGAGGGCTGTAAACCTGCACAAAGCGACCGGACCAGACAGACTACTGGGCAAAGTGCTGAAGGCCTGGGCTGACCAGCTGTCGGGGGTCCTAACGAGGATCTTCAACACCTCCCTGAAACAGGCCACCGTCCCACCCTACCTGAAAGCAGCCACCATTGTCTTTGTCCCCCCAAAAAACACCATAAGCTGCCTAAATGACTACAGACCGGTGACACTAAAATCTGTGTTCATGAAGTGCTTTGTGAGGCTTGTCCTTCACCACCTCAGGTCTGTTTCCCTCCAAACTTTGACCAGCATCAGTTTTCTTATAAAGCAAACAGGCTGACAGCTGATGCCATCGCCACTTCTCTCCACTCTGCTGTGAGCCACCTGGAGAAACCACGCAACTATGTCAAGATGCTTTCTGTGGATTTTAGTTTGGCGTTTAATACCATCCTGCCGAACATTCTTGTCAAAAAGCTAACTGACTTGGACTTCCCACCCCTCACCTGTGACTATCCATTCAGACATGAGGGGTGAGAAGCGCGTAAGAGCTTCTGGACAGATCGCCTACAAACAGTGAGGGTTGTACCCCATAGATCCTCTATCCTGACACTCAGCACAGGCTTCCTCAGGGCTGTGTGCTGAGTCGCTTCCTGTGTGCTTTGTACACATATGACTGTGTCCCCCCACCATTCAAACATCATCGTCAAATTTGCAGAGACACAACAGTGGTGGGTCTCATCACTGACGGTGACGAAACAGCATACAGGGAGGAGGTCCAGAGGCTCTTTACATGGTGCTCAAATAACAACCTTATGCTGAGCACCTGTAAAACAAAAGAGATGGTGATAGACTCCAGGAAAACAAGAGGAGATCCTGCTCCACTACAGATCAACAGTGTCTGTGTGGAGAGTCTCCTCCTTTAGGCTCCTTGGGATGCACATTGCTGGAGACCTAATGTGGTCCACTAACACGTCAGCATTGGTCAGGAAGGCTCAACAGAGACTGCACTTCCATAGACTGCACTTCCATAGACTGCTGCAGTAAATGTCACCTGAAGGCAAATCTGTTGCAGATTTTCTATTGCTCCATGACAGAAAATGTACTGGCATACTGTGTCACAGTGTGGTATTCGGGCTGTACAACTAATGACAGAAAAGTCCTGCAAGGGGTGATAAGGTCAGCACAAAGAGTAATCAGCTGCCCCTGCCCTCCCTGGAAGACACTGCCAACTGCTGAGGTCTTAGCAGGGCAAGGAAAATCCTGTCTGACATCTCACACCCTGGCAGGGGTCTCTTCAACCTTCTGCCTTCTGGCAGGAGATACAGGAGCACTGCGTGCCAGACAAACTGGCTGAGGAACAGTTTTTATCTATTGGCGATTAGGCTTTTAAACTCAAAGGAGTAGCCCCCACAGATACTTTTGGACAACTGGACAATTTCTCATTTTAATTAAACATGGGACAGTGCAACAGGAGTATGTGTATATGTAGACTTTGAATGTTTTTTCTTTATTTATTGCCTTTAATTTTGCATATTGTATTTTGTATTTAATTGCACTATGGGGAGATGCGCCTCCAATTTCGTTTTACAATTTCTTTCCAGAAGGACAATAAAGATCTATTCTATTATTGCAGCTCTTCAATTAGATGTGGATAAGTTCATCAAGTTCCAAGATTTTGTAGTTGATCAGCTGCTTTTTATAAATCACTTCGTTGCTTGTGACAAATTACATGGAACTTATTAAGGCTCATTAGATTCGAGTCTCATTTGCATGTCAAGATGCACTTTATTGCCAAAAGTATTAGGACACATCCTCTAAATAATTGAATTCAGGTGTTCCAATCACTTTCATGGCTACAGATGTATAAAGTCAAGACCTAGGCACACAGACTGCTTCTACAAACATTTGTAAAGGAATGGTTTGCTCTCAGGAGCTCAGTGAAATCAAGCGTGGCACCGTAATAGATTACCACCTGTGCAATAAGTCCATTTGTGAAATTTCCTCAAAATATTCCACGGCTGACTGTTAGTGGCATTACAACAAAGTGGAAGAAACTGGGAACAACAGCAACTCAGCCACAAAGTGGTAGACCACGCAAGATCACAGAGTGGGGTCAGCGGATGCTGAGGCGCATAGTGCTCAGAAATCGACCACTTTCTGCAAAGTCAATAGCTACAGACCTCCAAACTTGGTGTGGTCTTCAGATTAGCTCAAGAACAGTGTGTAGAGAGCTTCATGGAATGGTCTTTCATGGCCGAGTAGCTGCATCCAAGCCTTACATCACCAAGTGCAAAGCGTCAGATGCAGTGGTGTAAAGCACGCCACCACTGGACCTTAGAGCAGTGGAGACGTGTTCTCTGGAGTGATGAATCCCGCTTCTATGTCTGGCATTCCCATGATCGAGTCTGGGTTAGACAGTTGCCAAGAGAACGGTACTTACCTGACTGCACTGTGAAAAATTTGATGGAGGAGGGATTATGGTGTGTGGTTGGGTTTGGCCCCTTAATTCCTGTTAAAGGAACTCTTCATGCTTCAAAAATTCCCATAAACACACTCTTAAACCGTGTGGAAAGCCTTCACAGAAGAGTTGAGGCCGTTAGTAGTTAGGCTATATAGTATCAAGAAATTTCACAAATGGACTTATTGCACAGGTAGCAACCTATCATGGTACAACGCTTGAATTCACTGAGCTCCTGAGAGTGACCCATTCTTTCACAAATGTTTGTAGAAGCAGTCTGCATGCCAAGGTGCTTGATTTTTGTAGCGGACATAGACTTCCCCCTCTCTCTCTGGAATGGTACGTGAGAGGTAAAAACAACATTTGAGTAGACTTTGCGTCTACTCTGACCATTAAACTGCCACCTTGAACACTATACAGGCTTGTGAAGCTAACCATCTTCAAGAAGGATCACCATTTGACACTAAACTTCAAAGGGACTGGCTGCAAATCACACTGATTTGGTGAATGTTTTCCTGCATCTCCCTCATGGACTCATTTAAAACTCTTCCACTCCTAACTGATAAGGAGAGGCCATAAATCGCGACCACATACCAGAGGAACAGTTGGAACTGTGTCTTACTTTCATCCATTCATACAGGAACGGACTAAATAACTATTGTTCTGTTTATTTTTCTCATGTGTTTGTACCTGCATCAGCCTCAACATGATGTCTTATATCAACTGTCCAAAAATCGCATTTCTAAGTAATATGAGAACGAAGATAAAGATTTATAAGAATATTCACATCTCTAACATGGACCCACAGTGCCATCTAGCGACGTCAGATGCACGGGAGTGCCGACATTAAAACAACCAATTGTAGTGATATGTTGTCATGAATTAAAAGTGATAGTGGGGGAAATCTGACATATTTTGCTACTACATTTCATCCAATGTGTTATATTCACCAGTGATAAGATGGACGTGATATATATATACAATTGCATATTAACATAATGGTTTTTATGTTCATTCCCTTTCTGGTATAATCGATCGTCTTATGATGTATATGTATGTTACCAATCTTTTGTTTCATATCTATGGGTCATGGTGAGAGATGGATAGATCGTTTTTGCGCACATAACATACTTTTTGTATCTCAATCTGAGATGGCAATTTGCTCTTCTTTTAGACAAAGAAACAGAGTCAGATTACCAGTCTTAGCGGGAAACGGCTATCCACGCCCAAAATAAACACCCACCAGAAGCCAGAGGATAAAAAGTGGAAACCGCTTTGTCCTGGGCTTTTTGCCGTCTTTCGTTCCTGGCTCTCTCTCGCCACTCTTGACATTTTCTTTTCTTAGGCTCTTTCTTTACAAAACTTCCTTGCTATTCTCTCTGACCATTTTCAGATATTCCGCGCTTTTTACCTTTTTGTCTTCGTCTAGTTGTTAAGTTAAATTTTTGCGCGTCTTATTGTTGTGGCTCTTTATTAATCTTTTAGACCTTTTTATTTAGATTGTGCTCACCCTCATCTAAGTCCGAGCTGCTTCACTACCGCTTCTTCCTCAAGCCGAAAACTGTTCTAACAGAACAGCTTTTAAATTTTTTAGAGATTTTGCGGCTAACACCAAACGCCGTCAAGTCTAACAGAGCCACAGTTAATAATCAAGTTATTCTCCATCAACCCGGACGACAGCGCACTCCGCGCCCGGCTGCCTACCACCACCGACCACCATCTGCGTGACAGAATCCCTGGTCCTACACGGCTGTGAGGGCTCCAACGGCAGAACGTTGCCTAGCAACCGAGACGACGCTCCGGAAAGCATCCACAGAGGCTCGTCACTCAACGGTTCCATACGTTCCAGCTCACGGAGGCTCCGACCAGACCGCTCTGTTCAAAAGTAGGCAAAGCCCACCTCTCTATCTGCTCCTGATTGGGTTGATGCTGCAATAACTTGATAACAGGTTTAATTTTAGCGTATCATTCGTTAATCTAAATCAGAACTTTAGATCGTTGGCTAATTACCCGTCTTTCACCATCATCCTCGTCATTCTGTTTGATAATCTGACATCACACATTCACAATACACACACTCTGACTCAACTGCTATAGCTCATGTATGTATATTAGTAGATTAGTTAATAAATATATTCATTTAGACCAATTCCTGATTCTGTGTTTTTCTTTGTGTGGGAACTGAGGTCAATTTAATCAGAATTCACGACTTTCAGCTAAGAGACTGTTCTACTTCATTCAGTTAAAGTTTCTTTGAGACTTAATCTAGAATGATAATTTTCTCAGTAATCTGAGATGGTGCCCCTTTTTTAACGAGTGCAAAATTTTCATTAAGAAGTGTAGTTACGCTACATTTTATAGAACTGTGACCATGTAAGTGACTGGAACACCAGAATTCAATTATTTGGAGGGGTGTTCCAATACTTTGGAAATATAGTGTAGCTGCAAAGGGTTGGCCAACTGATTAAACCCTATGGATTAAGGATGGGATGTCATTAAAGTTCATGTGCATGTAAAGGCAGACGTCTCAATACTTTTGGCAATATAGTGTAACTCTGACATATTCACAAGGAATAAGAGGAAAGATGTTTCTTACAGGTAATTCACAACAATAATACTTTGTACATTTCTGTCTCCAACCTGTAGGATTCTCTTTGTAGCCTATGTTTGAATTGATACATTGACATTGTTACATTTGGGTACATTTTGGACAATGGGCAGATCAAAAGATTTGTAAGGAAAGAGTAAGACACTCTCGCACTCCATGAGTCCTAGGGTTGCACCTTTGACAAGTGAGAGGAACCCTTAGCTACCCTAGCCTGGGATACCGTGAAAATGCTGGGCACCAGCAGCAGTGGATGATGCCGGATTCATACTTTGTCTCGGCTATGTACTAACAACTTCAATTGATCCTGTAATGCACCTTTGTAAAAACTTTACAAAAATCAAGAATCAGAAGACACCTAGAAATCAAAATAACTGATGCAGAGTATGCTGATGACATTGCACTAACGTCTAATAGTATTTCTGGAGCAACAACCCTTTTACATAAGCTAGAAAATGCAGCTGGTCACATTGGTTTCCATATTAATGCAGAAAAATTAATTTATTTCTATCAATACTATAGGAAAAATAAAATCACTGTCTCGTTCAAATTTTGTACTTGATTAATATTTTTGTACTTGATTGATATTTGAATGAGACAGTGATTGGCAGTAATCTATCATCAACAAAAATCAATGTGAAAACAAGAATTGCAAAAGTGGTCTGCCATTTCATCGTTTAACAGTATCTGGAAATCTAATCTTTCAGATGATATAAAATGTAGATTTTTTTGAACTGTTATAAGGTTCGACTACATGGACACTGAAAAAACAGTTGGAATCTAAGCTGGATGGCAAAATAGAATGCTCTGTGCCATCCTCACAGTTTCATGGAAGCAGCACCCAAAAAGAGAACGACTGTACGGAAAACGCTTCCCAATTTTAACTGTTAGTAGACAACAAAGATTATGGTTTGCAGGACACTGCTGGACAACCAAATATGTGCTTGTCAGTCAAAACCTTTTTTGGAAAATAATTTGTGGCTGAAGTTGCATTGGAGGACCATCATGTACCTACGTAGACCAACGATACAGGATTTACTGTGCTGAATCTTGCTGTCGCAATGAAAAGTTGGGAGGTGGAAAATTGTTGTGGGTCACAGAGGAAACTCGATCTTGTCTGTTACATTTTGGTTACCTTTTGACAATAACCATTTAATTGTATAGTAAAGCGTGGAAAGGGATCCTACCTGGAGGAATTTTCTGTCAATCATGGAGATCTCAAAGGAGGTGATGACCACAGGACACATGTTGAGGGGCCCCAGAGGCCTGCGAATCTGCTTAAGCAGCTTAGCCCTCTCTGCCTTAGGACCATGGTAAAGCAGCACTGACACCTGGGACATACTCAGTGTTAGTGAGCCAGTATCATTCACCACTGACAAAACAGAACACTGCTGCTTGATGATAGTATGGTCTTTATTTTGATTTCTGGTTCAGAAATATTATTTGTAAGTGAACTCCACAAGTTTTACAAAACAAGGATCATCTCAATAATACTTCGTCTTACCTCAGGGGTAAAGCGCTTGAATTCGTTGACCCAGTTGGGCAGAGTGGACAGAGGGGCCACCACCAGGAAGGGGCCCATCACTTTTTTTTCTATCATCATGGCAATGTGAGCAATGCACTGGATGGTCTTTCCCAGTCCCATCTCATCAGCCAGGATCCCATTGATCCCATTCTCCCACAACATCTGGTAGCAGTGAGGGAACAATATAGGCTTCTTGTTTACATTCAACAGCAACATAAACACTGAAAAATCAAAAGCCACGTGACCTTTCCGACCTGCATGTTGTATGCGCTGTGCTTGGCGCAGCAGCATAGCGGCATACCATAGTTGCGCAACACAAGCCATTGAAAGGAATGGGTTTCAGAGTGCAGTGGTGCTGTTGCCGCATCATGTGTGAAAGGTCTTTAACTTGACAACTAAACAAACTCCAGATGAAGGAAGATAGTGTTTTTTTTTGGAAGAAATCTCCGGCAAGCTACTTAATGGACCTTGAGGTGAGACTGCTTCTATCAACTACAAGGTCTACGACTAAAACCGCTTCCAAGGTCAAGCATGGGCTTTAAAAAGTTGACTTCATCAATTCTGTTAAAGTCCTGACACATGTTATGAACAGCTAAAATAAGATACTGTTAATACTTACTCTCAGCCACTCGATGCCTTCAATCTGGTACCACCTCATAACTCCTCCGGTAAAGAGCTGTGGCTGCTGGGCGGGGACTAGCTGCCCGTTCACCTTCCTGTGAGGGTGCAGAAGTTGCTTGGCATTGTCTCGCACTGTCTCTGACAATCGGTTCTTGATGTCTTGGTTGGAATCACTCATCTTTTCAATATCCTCAGCTTCTAGTTTCTTCTGGGCCGATCCTGCATCCTAATATGAGATGACTTTTATTTGTTCACACTCACATATGGCAGGACATAAGCTTCTTAATCCATTCTACGCCCCATTAGACAGAACTGAAATCTTTACAGGAGGTGATTTTAACATTACATGCACTGTTTAGAGATTTTAATCGAGTCTGGAGTGTATGGGTGTACCTTGTCACCCATTCTCCAGTAGTAATTACAGAACAACTGACCCCATATTTTTCAGTGAACTCGCTGCTCCTTCTGTAATTTAAATCCAATCTAGAACCACATCTTTGTATTTTAAAACGAACCTCAGTTATTTTATGCAAAAACACCTTCTTTTCTTCTCTTGCATTTTATCAACCCAGTGTAAAATTCAGATTTTGTGTGAACATGGCGGAAGTAGAAATGTTTTTTCCAGTCTCATGAAACATGTTGGCATACAAGGCATGTTTGGGAACCAATTTGACAACAGAAAAAACAGTTGGTCAAACTGAGCCCATAAAAGTAGCCAAATTAGCTATCAGTAGCTCTTGTTTGTAATGTGCCCTGTGATATACAGTCAACTGTCAATGGATCTCTATAATACTGAAGAAAGCTAAAAAAAATGGTTATTTCTCAGGCAATGGAGTTTTACATTATCTTTTATCCCCCTGTGGTTTCTAAATAAATTAATGGACATCAGTCTGCTTTTCGTCCTGCTTTGTCAAGGTGAATGCTCATGCCTGTTAAAAAGCAGATCTTGTTATTTGTGAAGTTAAACTCCAGTCTGGAATGAATCAAAGCATATATTTTATCTCCCACCTCCTCTCAAAATAGCAGTCTCCTGACTGAATGAGGCTATACAGTGTACAAACACCTCAATTTGCACTTCTGGATTATTGAAATGTACAGTTAGGTCCATAAGTATTTGGACATTGACACAATTTTCAGCATTCCAGCTCTGTACAACACCACAATGGATTTGAAATGAAACAATCAAGATGTGCTTTAAGTGCAGACTTTGAGCTTTAATTAGAGGGCATTTACTTTCAGATCAGGTGAACGATGTAGGAATTACAACACGTTTTATATGTGCCTCCACCTTTTTAAGGGACCAAAAGTATTTGGACAATTGGCTACTCAGCTGTTCCATGGCCAGGTGTGTGTTATTCCCTCATTATTTCATTTACAAGGAGCAGATAAAAGGCCTGCAGTTCATTTCAAGTGTGGTATATTCATTTGGTATCTGGTGAGGTCATCTCTCAATATGAAGTCCAAAGAGCTGTCACTATCAGTGAAGCAAGCCATCATTAGGCTGAAAAATCAAAATAAACCCATCAGAGAGAGATAGCAAAAACATTAGGTGTGGCCAAATCAACTGTTTGGTACATTCTTAAAAAGAGAGAACGCACTGGTGAGCTCAGCAACGCCAAAAGACCTGGAAGACCACGGAAAACAAGTGTAGTGGATGACAGACGAATCCTTTCCCTCATTAAGAAAAACCCCTTCACAACAGTTGGCCACATCAAGAAAACTCTCCAGGAGGTAGGTGTATCTGTGTCCAAGTCAACAATTAAGAGAAGACTTCACCAGAGGAAATACAGAAGTTTCACCACAAGGTGTAAACCACTGGTGAGCCTCAAAAACAGGAAGGCCAGATTAGAGTTTGCCAAGAAACATCTAAAAGAGCCTGTGCAGTTCTGGAACAACATCTTATGGACAGATGAGACAAAGATCAACTTGTACCAGAATGATGGAAAGAGAAGAGTATGGAGAAGGGAAGGAACTGCTCAAGATCCAAAGCATACCACCTCATCAGTGAAGCATGGTGGTGGTAGTGTCATGGCGTGGGCATGTATGGCTGCCAGTGGAACTGGATCTCTTATATTTATTGATGATGTGACTGCTGAAAAGAGCAGCAGAATGAATTCTGAAGTGTTTCGGGCAATATTATCTGCTCATATTCAACCAAATGCTTCAAAACTCATTGGACGGCGCTTCACAATGCAGATGGACAATGACCCGAAGCATACTGCGAAAGCAACCAAAGAGTTTTTAAAGGCAAAGAAGTGGAATGTTCTGCAATGGCCAAGTCAATCACCTGACCTGAATCCAATTGAGCATGCATTTCACTTGCTGAAGACAAAACTGAAGGGAAAATGCCCAAAGAACAAGCAGGAACTGAAGACAGCTGCAGCAGAGGCCTGGCAGAGCATCACCAGGGACCAAACCCAGCGTCTGGTGATGTCCATGAGTTCGAGACTACAGGCTGTCATTGACTGCAAAGGATTTGCAACAAAGTATTAAAAAGTGACAATTTGATTTATGATTATGTTAGTTTGTCCAATTACTTTTGGTCCCTTAAAAAGGTGGAAGCACATATAAAATGTATTGTAATTCCTACACCATTCATCCAATCGGGATGAAAATACCCTCAAATTAAAGCTCAAAGTCTGCACTTAAAGCACATCTTGATTGTTTCATTTCAAATCCATTGTGGTGTTGTACAGAGCTGGAATGCTGAAAATTGTGTCAACGTCCAAATACTTATGGACCTAACTGTATGCCTTCTGATCTATCCAGTAGGCTTGGGCAGTATAAAAGCATTACGGTATACCAGGATATTTAATTAAAAAAAGGCGGTGTGACTTTCAATACTGTTAATAACATGTACTTTTTTCTAACTACTAGAAAAGCACTCGGAGAGCGCACACCTCCCCCAAGTAGCTCATTTCCAAAATCCTTCAAAAATTCCTGGATTCAGATGGTAATCCAGAACATAACCAAAATTTAATCATCTGTTCCTTGTCCCATTATCAAAATCATTTCCTGAAAGTTTCATCAAAATCGATTCATAACTTTTCAAGTTATCTTGCTGACGGACAAACAAATAAAGAAACAAAAAAACAGACAAATGCCGGCAAAAACATAACCCCCGGGCGGAGGTAATAAAGACTATCACCTACTTCACACTTGGCGGGTGTATTGTTGAAGAATGAAAGAGGTGCCGTGTGGGGTGTGAAGTTCAGAGGGGTGATCTTCATATTTTTGCTGTTTGTGTTCTGTAACACTGTCACACTTTCACAGTAGTATGTTTTCAATGACGTCAGCTGGCCTTTGTCATTGGAGACATTCAAAGCATCAACAGCTCACTGACTGTAAGTCATTCTAAACTCAAATTGTATGCAAATTTATTACCACCCAGTGGGATGTTGTTCTGGTCACTATTCTGAGTAACTATCTACTGTCTCACAATCTAGGTTATCACCATGGCGGTTATGTAAAAGCAAGCAACTAACAAAATTTGAGTTTTCATTGGACAATTTACTAATCGCTGGCTCAGTTACCATTAGCCCTGCTGCTCAGGCTCACTTCAGGTGTGCATCGTGTATGCGCTCCATTCAGTGTGAATCCTTGTAGTCGTCCTCGTCTTAAAACAGTAACATTAGGTGAGGGTTAACTCTGCTAATCATTTTTTGAATAACACACACGCCAAACTGCATGAAGCCATATTGGAGGTTAGTCTATGCATAAAATATCAGTCTCTAGATACTGCCCAAACCTACTACCCAGAAAGTACAACACACAATGCTATACTGGTACACAGTCAAAAAAATAAAAGAACCTTTACCGCTTCCTCCACTTTAGTTTTCTTAGCTTGTGACATGATTTCCTAGAAGACAAAACAAAGCCAGACTGAAGTGAACAGCTGAGTAAATCACAATTTCCACAAAACAGACAAAAAGTGAAATGAGACTTACCTCTTTTGACATTACATCAGCTATTTTGTAGTCTTCATCCCTCTTTCGCTTCTTTTTCTCTGGACCGACAAGAAATAGTCAAATTTGTTCAAATTCAATTTGAGAAGTTTAGCATGACCACTTCATCTACCAGTTTGTAAATATAAGTATATAAAATAATAAATATCGGCTTACCTTTCTCAGGCTCTGTACTGGTGGTGGTTTGGATCTAAAAACACAAATACACTTTGTGAATACAGTAAAACAAAGTACTTTCATGCTAAGCTTTTTTCCCCCTCAACATCCATCACCTTCTTCGCCTTCTTTCCAAGTTTCTCCTTCCTGAGTTTTTCCTGAAATTGTTGACAGAAAAGCATTAGTAGTGATTCAGCCTGTAGCAGCAGACACAATTGGGGCCGGTAGAATGTGCACACACTCACACACTCACACGCTCACTACCTCATTCTGTTGCTGCTCCATTTTTGTCAGCAGGAATTTAGAGTAGATATTGCTCTTCTGAAGCAAATGCTGCAGTCTCTTGAACCGCATGTCATGGGAGTCCCTCTTCCATGACTCCCGGGCCTTGGGGTGAACATTAAAAATAATCAAACAATGCAAAGGGCATGTTTCTGGAGAGGGCTGGATATCCTCCAAAATGTATTACTAGTGCCTAGTTCAGACCAATGGGAAGAAATATGTTTTTTTTTAATTAAAATGCTTTCCATACTTAAAAGTAGCCATCATGGTCAAGTGTTAAATGTCTAAACATAAGCAGCCGTAAAAGAATGTAACTAACTACTAACTTATAAAGTCAGATATTTTCATTTAATCAAATACTAAGTTAAAGAGGATAAGAATCTAACCAGTTCTTAGATGAAAGCTTTGGACTCTTAACAGCTTTTGATACTTGGCACTATGACTATTCAATACCCAGCCCCAGGCTTAACACAGTTTCATAAATAAAGTGTGGGCAGCAGAGACAGGACAAAGGTATAGTAATTAATAAGCAACATACCTTTTCCATCATCTCCTTCTCTTTCCTCTCCCCTTCTTCCATTAGCTGCTTCTCTTCTTCCTCCATTTCCTTAGTGATGACCCCTTCAGACGTCATATTCTCAGATTTTACACTCAAGTCTTCAAAGAAACAATGATGACAGTCATGCTGATGGCTGGGTTACAGTCTGAACAACTTTCCACATACGATCAGCATCTTTTCAACCAATCTCAATTCATACATGGGATCTGTAATATTGCCATTTCATCAGTCCATTTAAGTAATAGCATTCTGTAATTCAGATATAGGTCACTGTTAAGTTAATGTTTCTTGCAGCTTTATTCAGGCATACCACCCACAGTGCTAGAGAGAGCCACAGTACTCATGTGATATTTGTCATTTACCCAAGATTAGACAATAACCCAAACTAACACACAAAATCCAAACTAACAGCAGTTTATCAAACTGTTCAAATAACAGCCTAATATATTTGATTTTCTTAAAGCCTAAGTATTGGTAATGTGTCAAGATAAAATAACTATTCTTTCACCAACAGTAAAATAAAAATATCCCAACAGCTGTGATGGCACTCAAGACTCAACCTGAGGACAGCTACGATGTAACAAATGATTTAACTGCAGCTGATAAACTACTACTCTGCGTGTGACAGCTCCCCTGTCTGATGCAAAGAAAAGTACACAGTGTGGCTTACTGTTAAATCCTGAATATTCCTATCTCCAGGGATAATATATATATAATTATTACCAATTACTGAAGCTACTGTTGTAGGTCAATGCATAAATGTGCACAACTCTCTGGATCAGAATGCTACAGGTATTTAATAAAGTCAGCTGGAAGTAACACACTAAACTGAGATTCTGTGTGACAGCTCATCTGTGTAACATGAAGAAAAGTACACAGTGTGACTTGCCGTTGGACAGTGGCCCGGACTGATGGCTCTCCATGCTGGGGATAATTTAGAAATGTGTGCATTTGGGCACCCTGATAGCCTAATGGTTATATTGAAGTGCGGAGGCGTAGCGGCTGTCCTGGATTTGATTCTGACCTCGGGCGTTTACCGCATGTCCTTCCCCACTCTCTCCCATTTTCCAACTCTGTCCACTGTCCTATTTAATAAAGGTGTAAAAGGCCAAAAATAATCTTAAAAAAAAAGAAGAAAGAAATGTGTGCATTTAACTCCCTCTTGCTTTGGGGACACATATATGGATATGCTGTCTGAAGATGTAGGTATTAAACAAATGCAGAAGAAATTCCTTCAAGTAACTTCAGCACCTGTTAAATTCTTGATGAGAAATAAAAAAGTGATTATATTCTTTAATGATGAGTATCATTAATCTAAGTGATTGGTGTCTGTTTTTATTCACAGTTAAAATTCTATTTTTTATGGACATGCAAAGTAAGTGACAAGGGTGATTGTAATTTTGGTACACAAACTGTATCTTACGGACAAATAAAAAAACAACAACCTGAATAACAGTTGTTTGTGCTTGTCTATTGGTTAATTGGACAGTGCAGTTCAGACTTGTGCTCTGGTAAAAGTGATATGGACATGTTACTAGGTTCGACCTATTAACATTGTATAGTGTACAATGTAGCACCAATTCGCTACCTTGTTAATACCATAAGTTACTGTTACTTTTTTCATGGTGATTCTGCTTGAAATGTGTAGGTTACAAATCTTGTAGTTTTGTTACAAGGCATATTTGCTCTGTCTCATTTTCGTTGGGGTACCCACAGCACCAGAAGAAAAGGCACTGGAGAAAGGGGCATGGACTTGGAATAACTTATAAAGGGGTACTAAATAAAGGGGTACAATATAAGGCCTTTAACTGACCATTGGCACCTCCAGTCTCCATGGCTGTGCCCAGTGGCTCCTCAGATTCATCAGGTTTGGGGCAGTGAGGGGACACACTTCGACTTTCTTCTTTCATGCTGTCAGCAACAGAAAGAACACATTAAATAAATCAATGGTGTGAATTTTTCTGGCGGGTTTTACAGGGGGCAGAACAAACTCTGTTCAGTTTCTGTGGGGTTTTCCAAATTGAATAGAAGACTTTTTTAGACCTTTTCAGTACAACAGAATGTTACTTATTACATTTTTATGGTCACACTGGTAAGAGAATTACAGAAAACTGGTATAGGCCAACAATCATTTATGATGTACGTGTATTTATTGAGATTCATGTCAGATGTTTGTACTTCACAGCAGGGCTGAAAAATTGATCACTATATTATTGAAATCACAGTATGGCCTAGCGCAATGTCCTAATCGCAGGAGCTGCAATTTCTTGGTAAATGTAAAATTTATTATTTATAGGTCGTTTGGTAAAATGCCAAAAGCTGTTGGGATAACATAAATATTCAGCAATGCTTGTATTTGCTTAAATTTCATTTAGCCACTTTTAACTCAGCTAGGTGCTTTTGGTAGCTGTCCATAAGCTTCTGGCAAGTGGTTGATTGTATCTTTGACCATTTCTTTTGACAGAACTGCTGCAGTTTAACTAAATTTATTGGTTTTCTGACAAAATCTTATTTCTTCAGCAGTCTAAAACCCTACTTCTAGCCTGATTTAGAAATTTCTTTACCATTTTTGACATGTGGTTCAGGTCACTGTCTTTTTGGAATATCCATCTGTGTCCAAGATTTAACCTTCTGGCTGATGATTTTAGGTTTTCCTGCAGAATGTGGAGCTAATACTCCCTGTTCATTATTCCATTTACATTGTGTAAAGCACCAGTTCCACTGGCAGCAAAACAGCCCCAGAGCATAATACTACCACCACCATGCTTGATGATAGGTTTAGTGGTCTTGGGGTAAAGGCCTTACTTCCTCTCCTCCAAACATATTTCAAGACACTGTGGCCATGTAGCTCAATTTCAGTTTCATCTGATCACAGAACTTTCCTCCAGAAGTCCATGTCCAGAAAACTTAAGCTGCAGTCAATCATGATCACTCACATGAAGTTAGGGGGCCACACCACTAGGAAATTATACTACCACAACTTTTTTTTTTTTTAACAAAGTGACAATAAAAGTTGCTGTATGTATATTTTTGACCCTGTCATTTCTCCAGAAGACCTAGAATAAATCTTTTAAAGAATCAAAATGATTGTTCTTTTTGACAAAGATGCATGCCTGTCAGTGATACATCATAGAAAATTAGAGTTATAGGAGTCACTGGTAACTCAAGACTGCCATCTTATACATGGTCTTTACAAGTGTACGCCAACTTTTGTTCACATCTGTATCAATGATTGAGCGTTTCCCCACCACACTTTTCTTTTCTATCATATGGAGGTTTTCAAGGTTCACACCTTTATGTTAAGATTTAGGAAATAAACAATTAAAGACACTCTGGACGTACACCTTACCTCCTCACCGGTCTCTTCTCTAACAAATACAGAGTAAACTCTATCATCGAACTTCATGATAAACAGTTAAACTAACAGGCACACTGTTATATGCAACTTAAAATATAAAGCAAAACCGTTTCACTTACCAACTCATTGTTGAAAACAGCGAAGCAGACACCAGGGTTAATGTGGCGACTTCAAATTTTTTGAATAACTTTAATTAAAAAAAGTTTTTTGCTCAACACAGATCCGGTTACACGGGCAGGTTATTCAAGCAGTGCTGTCGATAACTTTGTTAAGTAACCACGAACTGGCTAGTGGTTATTAAGAAATTTCCTCAGTTGCACGAGTGCAGATTCAGGACTATATTGCAAAATCTTGTCTAGAACTGTGTAAGCATGTAAAATAATACAAGTTGAATTTTCAAGTTAGTCCTCTGCAGAGCACACAGCGGGCGTCTCCATCCGACTGTGGTTCCAGCTACAAACTACACGTGTATGTCTGGTCAACACCTTTCCAAATAAAAGCACGTCTGCGAACATTACTTCAACATGTATCTGGAGATGTCGCCATTATCTTTTATTTTGAAGGTAAAAGTAACGTCGCTGCCGCCATTTTGTACACACATTCTGTGACTTGATGCAGCTGATGGGCAGGGCTGCTTTATTTCGCGCCAGTTAGAACGAACCCACTGCTTGTAAAATAGGGTGGTGTGTGATTTAGAACGTTACATATTGCACTATTTTGGACGTTAATATCACTATGGGAATAAACAAGACATTTGTAAATCATTAAGTAGTTATGGAAAAATTATTTACAGACTACACACCATTCCATGCCCTCCCCCCCAAAAACTATTTTACAGCACAGCCACCCCTCCAGAAGGAAATATTTGCCACACTTAATCGAGTCTGAGATTTCCCGCGAATATACCATACCGGAAACGGACAGCCCATATTTATAACAAGGGGCGTTTATCGCGTCATTTGACTATTCTTCCGCATAAAATAAAACGATAGATCAAGTGCAGCTTCCACTCCCTCCAAAAGTTAAAGAATTACACTTTAAAATTTTAAATGAAATTTATCCAACTAATAACTTTATTAGACTAAAATTAAATGGAGAAGTGGAGGGTTGTTCCTTTTGTGACAGTGAAATGGAAGATTTGGAGCATAATTTTCTAGGGATAGAAAAATATATTTTGTTGTTAATAATTTAATAATGACAGCCAAATTTTCAATACACAAATGCCGTTTTTTTAAAGGCACCCTAATTTGTTATTTGGAAAAATGATTATATTTTATTTGGCAAATCCCTGAAAATAATGAAAAATGAGTCTGCACTGAAATTATGTTTACTATTAGAATAATTTATGTTAATATAATTTAGGTTATAACTTGACCCCTGGTATGTTATTGTTGGTACATTGTTGTTTTTACTTGAAAATGTATGATAATATCAGTAACCTCTGTTATTTTATTTAATTATTGTTTAAATATTTTAATTTTTTTTTACTTTTTGTAGTTTCTTGGAATTTCTACCTCTCTTTGATTATGTTTGTTCAACCTATGAAGCTGTCAATGATTAAGTTGTGTACAAAAATTTTGCCTATGTTTGTTTGTACATAAGGTTCAATAAAATTATTTTAAAAAAAGATCGTGTGCAGCTGAAAAAAAACAGCAGTATAAACAGACTTGCCAGCAAATCAGGACTAAACACAAAAAACATAATTATACAACCAAATACACTTCTTTTTTTCTCTAAGAAGAAGAATATATATGATGGATAAATCCCAAATTTCGGAGTTTGAGGGAATTGGTTATAAAATTCTATCTTCTTTTCTAGAGGGAGGATAAAATTCACTATTTTCACCTAAATTATAAGGTAGGTTTACTGGTTCAAAAAGCCGCTTCGAATTCTTGTTTAGGTGGTTTAATCTGACAGAAAATGCCAAATTTAGTATATTTCTGCAATTTAAAAATCAATTGCGGGACACATAATACAAAGATTCTAATAAATTCTCACAGAGAGCCCAAACATTTGGGCTCTCTGTGGGAATTTTGTATATCATAAAATAACGTTTTTTTCTGTGTTTCAAAATAAATTTGAGGGTTGGAATACAATTAAACCTCAAATACAAGCAAAATATCCATTGTTAGGAATAAAGGGGATTCAAATAAGCAGCATTCAGCTTAACTGTAAACAATCCAGGCATGTTTTATTAAGTGTGAATTGTCATATTCATCTCTACTTACAGAAAGAAAGACAGAGAGATTGTGTGTGTGTCTGTGTGTGTTTGTAACCGATGCTGCTGTGGAGTTTATATTGTTTCTTTTAGTCTGTATGTCTGCCTCTGCCTTGTTGATGTTTTTCTGCTGTTAAATGTATCTATCTAATATCTAATTCATGTAGCTTAATAATGTTAAGGTGTCAATTATTGTTCTTTTTCTATAAGTTTTGTCATGTAAGTACAACTACGATCAGGAAATATGTAAAAAGAAAGGGATTGTTTTCTGCAGCCTAGCGACAGCATGATATTCTCATGTGTACACAATCCAATGACTGGTCGACTGTTGATTTTTATTTTATTGCTCTGCTGATGCTGTTGTAGTTTCAGATGGATGCCAGCAGAGGTGGAACAGACCTTCAAAATTCTCTGGTGTAAACATCTGACAGACTGTAAAACATGATCTGTATTTGTGTTCTGTTCCCTTTTATCTTTGTCCTTTCTGTACATCTGTCTTCCATTCAACTTCAGCACTTTCATCACACTCTTATTTGTCCCTCTTTTCCCCTTTTCCTTTCTTCTCTGATCTATTTACCAGATTTATGTGACATAGAAGCTGTAACACAATGACGTCTGTGGGGACTAATAAACTGTTCAACATACCTGTTAACTTTTTCAATATGCTTTAGCCACATTTATACTATTATATATAAATTATACTCCAGCCTAATTTTGCTTATAAAGAAATACCTCTACAATCAGCATAAATTGTGTTTCTTGTCTCACTTGCTCCAGTATTTTCTATTTGGATAGCCAACAGTTAAATATTGAGTGAATTGCATTTCCTTCAAAAGTTTCTATTAAGTCTGATGAGACAGGGGTCATTGTATTTCTATTTGTCGATATCTTCCATGTAACATTTCAGATATTGAGGTTTTAGGGAAGTGCTGACTTGGATCCTTCCTTTCGCTTAACAATCCAGTGATTCAGAGTGTTCTACCAGTCAGCTATGTACAACAGCAAGCTGGAACTTTGTATGATTTCCTGCAAACCTGCTGACTTACTGGAAACTAGACCTCTGTGCAGCAGCTTCAGATTGGAGTTACCTAACGTGCGTATGTCCATAGGCACACACCTATGGCCACTGTCTTGTGATAAGACCTTTAAGACAGAAGCACAATTAAGTGCAATTCTAACAAGCAGCAAGCACTGGTCTCAAAGCTCCTTTCAAACTGATTTCAGTTGTTTTTATTATAAAAACAAGAGAACACTGTGTTTTATATATGCAATTCTGTACTGAGATTGCACACAGCAGTTTGTGGACACTACGTATCTAGCAGGAGATATGCCAAATGACTGTAGAATAAGTAAGTCAAATGGGTTTTCTAGATCTCACCAAAAACTGCAGACACGTCCTTCCATTTCATCGAGTCTGGTAGTACAATATTTATTTTCAGTTTAAGTGTTACATATTGAGCAACAAACTTACAGTTGTCTTCAGCCACAAATTTAATGCAAAGATCAAGAGTCAAGACCATTTCAATAAAGTATTGAACACAACAGAACTGGCGAATCAGATTTTACAGATATATATATATACATAATGTTTATGTACATATACTGTTGCACTTCAATTTAGATTCTGGACAGTTGAGACACTTGTGCAGAGGCTGGTGAGAAAAATGAAAAACATCTTCAAATGGGGACAGATTCACAGACATACACTGAGAAAGACAGAAAATTCATTACTGAAGAAAAAAACAGCAGAAAAGGTCCAATTAAACAGAAACCTAAATGGAACTGATTCGTTTCCCAACCCTGCTGTAGGAACGCAGAGAAACCGACACTCACATACACTACACACACAATTCTCATGAACCTGCATTCAGAGGACCGAATAAAGGAGTTGTCTCCGAGATGTCTGAAACGGAGTATGATGGAGACTCAGGGCCAAGTCAAATGATCACCTATCTGTAGAATTTGTCATCAATACCAAGACAGTATGACAAGAAGGATGCTTTAATTGTATTTTTGGTAGTGCGGCTACATTATGTACAGTACAAATACAGGCAACTTCATCATATTCTCACATATACGTGAATCATGTCTTCCTGATCCTGTCTGGTTGTTGTGGGCCTTTGCTGGGACACAGAGGAGTTTAGAGGGGGATGGCAGCAAGGCTGGCAGGCCTGCAGAGTAAAAGGGTAGGGCCAAAGTGGAAGGGGTTTCTCTCAGCAGCACCCGCCTGATGAAGTCTTGACAGTAGTACCTGGAGTCAACTTCATGTTGGGCTTCTCTCCTCCCCCAGCAGTGGCACCGGGGCCCATCCTCTTCTTGATTTCAGCAGCCATGGTCATGAAGGCTTGCTCCACATTGGTGGCATTCTTGGCGCTGGTTTCCAAAAAGGGGATTCCCAGAGAATCTGCAAACTCCTGGACACAGCAAAGAGACATGTGACAGGGTTTAGGTGTCTTTTTGCAGTTTTTAGATTCTTTACTTTTTGTTTTTGTATGCAAAGCCAAACAACATGATGCGACAAATTATACCCCGCAACGTAACAGGAGAAAAACATGTAACGAATACAAATTTTAAACAAGAAAACACTTGGAGAGTGCAGACCTCCGTCAATTCCTGCCAAAGAATCCTTCAAAATATTCCTGGATCCAAATGGTAATTCAGAACATCAACAAAATGTCATCACCTGTTCTGTGTCCCATTATCAACATTTTCTGAAAATTTCATTAAAATCCATTCATAACTTTTCGAGTTATCTTGCTAACACACAGACAGATAGACAAATGGACGGACAGACGGATAAATGTGGGCAAAATCATAACCTCCTGCCTCCTGTTGGAAACAAAAAGCCCCCCTTCACTCTAAATAGGTTTTGGCTCTTATTCACGAAGATGTTTCATCTTCTTGTGAAGAGAGTGAGTTGCTTTGTACTCACAAGAAATTTCTGTTTAAATTTGGATGAACCTACATAACTATGTGACATCACAAAAGTAACTAAAACTGACATTATGATTGACAAACCTGGTTTTAGTCACATTCATATGTTCCACAAACTCATCCCATTTCAAAAAAGACAAAACCACAGCTGTGTGCTATGTGGTAAAGGGACTACAGATGAGAAAGACCAGGTAGGCAAAAGCACTATTGGTTAACAGCATACTAGTGCTCTGGAGGTTGTTCAGTGGTGTGTGTGTGTGATGACTGTGCAGAACAGACAGAGATGGAGATTTGGGGATGGGTATTGTTAAGATTTTACAGCCCTAATTAAATCTAGTCTTCCTGACACAGCTTATCAATATGCTACTGCACTTGTCAGTTAAGAAGATAAACAAAAATTAAAACAAAATTATACTGCTTTTTATCTCTCTTTGGTAAATTTCCTTTCACTTTTAAACAAAAAAAAATTTTTTTACGGTGTGATATTAATAGTTTTACCTAAGAAAGCAGTTAGAGTAAATTTTCTCCTACTGCCAATACTAAGCAGAAATAAAGAGTTTGCCTGAAGGATCCATATCACTAAATCTCCTTTGCCCTGAGTGCTCTGAAACCAAAATTGAACTTCTGACCAGTTCAGATTGATAGCTAAACAATTAGCTGGCTACTGGTTAAATTTTTTTGTTAATATTATTTTTTGGAGGGGGAGATTTTTGAAGTTTTATTGATAGATAGAGTGAAAGGGGGTAGAGAGGAGAGAGACATGCAGCAAAGGGTTGTTTGCCGGACTCAAACTCATGATCATTGCTGGCGACCTGCGCCCATGTGGTAACGCCTTAACTCAGTGAGCTATACGGCAGCCTTGGTTAATTTTAATTAACCCAATTTTTAGATAAATTTGTGAACTCTGGAGGTGGGCTGTAGCCTGTGAACATACATAAGCTGGGACAAAGAGAGCTGAACTGTGGGACAGGCAGTCAAAAACTGTACATTTCTCTTTGTTGGGCTCTTTGTTGTGGTCCTTGAGCCATTACAGAGCAAGTTTTGCTGTGTGGCGGAATGTCCTGCTGAAAGAGGCGGCAGCTGCTATCACAGAGTGCTGTTACCATGAAGGGACATACTTGGTCTGGGACAAAGTTTATGTGGGGAGTACATGTCAAAGTAACAGCCCATGAACGCCAGGACCCAAGATTTTCCCAAGTGCAAAGTCACATTGTTTAACACTTCTTAACCTGTGACGGGTTTCAATGTTGTTGCTGATTGATATGTAACAGTATGGTGATGAAAATTAAAGCCTTGGGTGCCACTGAGAGTGGATGCATTCTTAACGTGATTCTCTGCTTTGAAAGATTTGGATCCTATAGCTTTTTCACAAAATGTTCAATGTTAAAACAATTCTGGTAAAGTTGTTAAATATTACAAGTTTAAATGAGAAAAGCAAATATGACAGCTTAAGAGTATGCTGTCTGATTGGGTTCACAAGTGTGAATGTGAGGTAGTACATGTCTGTCTGTGAGTGTCCATGAATGACAGTCACATATTTATCAAAACTAGTCTGTATAATGTGTTGTCCAACTACTTCAATAACTCGCATGTAAAGTAGCAAAAATAGTTGTATAACCAAAGAAAAAAAAGAGACGTGGAAGAGTGTTTCAAACTCTGTATACTTTCTCACCATTGCACAGCTAAACAATCACAATATGAAGAGGGGTGAGAATTTTGGATTGTTGGTTTTGGATAGACAAACACACAACCCTTAAATCTGACATCAGAAAGTGTTGCGTAGTCAGATTTAGACACCTCTCCCCCAACAAGCACAAGTATGTACCCTAAATGTCTGGATGGATGATAAATTAAGGCTATGACCACAGGCTTTCCACCCTACGCTTGAGTGAGGCCATTAAGGACAAGCTGATTGGCTTATTTGAAACATGCTGAGGACTTAAGGTGAATACCTGTGAAAATGGAATTTTGTTTGTGCTGCAAAAGGCATTCAAACTACCTGGTTCAGACTTCCTTGAGAGGCTCTTCATCAAGTCTAATCTGAGTTTCTCATAGTAAAAGTGAGATCTTAAGGATAACTCTACATGATATACTAATGCGAAAGCAGACACAGTTTGCAGACAAGCTACAGTAACAAAACGGAAACAAAATACAAAAACTGCTGTGACATGAAAAAGATAAATGTAACAGTTATTGTGTGTGGGAGTATATAACTACAGTGGTGGAAAATTAAATTAAGAATTGTCATTTTTTTGTGAAATAGTGCATTAAGAATCACTCTTAGGTCTTCAAGTGCAATTTCTTTGAGTACAGTCACAGCCAGAATACAAAACAAATCCTAAAAAAGCCATTAAAAACTTATAATTGATTGGTTCCATAAAAACACAAAACATGTTGAGTATTGGCTCGTTTTGGTACCAGCGATCATCTTGTGAAGGCAGTGTTTTAATTAAAAGACACGATTTTTGTTGCTGTGCTTTGTGACTATATAAAGTAAGCACATTTTAAAGTTCTTCAGAGACAAAAATGACTAAAACAAGGACCCTAATGCAGGAAACATGCCTGAAGATACAGATTCTCAGCCAAGAAGGTTACAGCTGCCACCAGATAGCCAGGAAGTGCAGATGCAGTCCTTCAGCAGTTGCAGAAATACAGATGAACAAACAGTTTGGAAGACAAACCAAGATCTTGGTGTCCAAGGGTTTCTTCAGCAAGAAATGACAACATCCTCATCCGCATGTGCAGAGAAAACTGCTGAATGACATCACAGGAGCTTCAGCAGCAGTGGTCAAACCAAACTGGGGTCCAGTATTGCACCTGCACCCGACCATGACTGAAGGCCCTACAAGGCTGTCAAGAAGCCCCTGGTCAGCGAGAGGCAGAAGTTACTGTAGGTGTCCTACCTTTGCTGTTGTGTAATCCACCACTTTCTTTGTTGTCAGGTCACACTTGTTTCCAACCAATAGCTTGTTGACATTTTCACTGGCATAGCGGTCAATCTCCTGTAACCACTGTTTGACATTGTTGAAGGACTCCTGAGACAAGAAGCAGATAAACCATAGCACTGAGTCAGATATGCTACTATAAGACATCAGAATCCTTTAGAGAGCCATATTTATAGTTATATTGTACTGCAATGAAGTGCACTTTTTATTAGGAGGACAGTTTTGAAAGTATAGGAGACAAAACAAGAGCAAATCACGATATACTGTGGACTTAAGGTGGATGCCACACCTTCTGAACACTATTACACACAAACATTGGATCTGTTCAGAGGTAAAGAGCTACAATAGAGAAGATTACATTTTTGTAGTTTGGGCAAACATCAAACTTGTAACGTGCAATAAATAGTAGCGAAGGATACTCTCTTATTTCTCTGCTGTACAAACGTTCAGATGACAGTGTGGCTAGAGCATAGACTCTAATCACAGCTGATTGTAACAGCCCTTAAATAATGACATGGTAAACAAAGTTAACTGAAACTGAAGGGACTCTGCACCGCAGGCATAGATGCCATGTTGAAACTGTCATGTACCAGTCAACAATCCCACTCAGAAGGCCCTGAGCAATATTACATGTAATTAAATGTAGTTTTATTTAAACTGAAAACTAAAACATAGCATTATGTTTTACAAGTCTTGCAAAGTTATTTACTATATATCATATGCTATCAAACAAGGCAGAATAGCTGAAAGCAACTAAAAAATGAATTCTTATGAAAATAAGGAGCTTAGACCATTGTCTTAAAAACAGACATTTTCCTGTCCTAACCTCATCCATATCAAAGACCAGTTTTTGATGTTTGCTTTCTTGTGTTTCACCAGCAACCACAAACCATATAGTGAAATTCATCAATGAGGTTTGTCATATATTAGTGTCACAATATAGGGCTTCAGCAAGCTCCCAGTAACATGAGGCATGGCTTATGTCTCTGTATCTCAGTTTATTAGACCAAATTCACCAAATTCTGGGTATCCATTGCCAACCACCAGTTTAGACGTTTAATAATTATTAAGCCAATTAAAATGTCTGCTTGGGCTGAAATCACATCTGCTGGTGAATACATGGATGTGAATACATATGAAATGGTGTGGCGTTTAACTGACCTGGTCTGTGACATCGTACACTACAATGATCCCATGAGCGCCTCTGTAGTAGCTGGACGTAATTGTACGAAACCTCTCCTGCCCTGCTGTATCCCACTGTCAAAGGAGAAAGATAATACAGTTGATAAATGGATTTGCACTAACACCGACAAAGACAACAGCTACACAATTATTATAGCTTTTAAATATAAATGTTATCAGAACAAAAATTAGAAGCGAATCAAACATCTTCAAATCTGACCATTCATTGGACAACACTTTTAAGTAGTAACACAAATGAAAGCATTTAGCACTTCTTTTAAGTGTCTAAACATCTTTTGGAACATTAAAGGCAACTGAAGGTTCTGCATCTCTGCACACTGACTATTGCAGACTTTAAAAGCAGACAGTGGACACATATACAGTTGTGTAGGTACATGTCGATGGAATTGCCTGCCATATTGAACACAGAGATCAGATCAGATCAGAAATATTTTTTCGATCCCCTCGGGGAAATTGCTTTTGAAATTGCTTTTGTGACAGATGCTCCCAATCAAAGTCTTAAAATAAGTAGGAGAGTATAAATATATCAATAAAAACATAAGCATAAGTAGCAATACAAAATCAAACATATCCAAACACCAAATATAAATGTAAATGTACATTCAACTCTTGTATATGCATACACAGTGAAATAAGCAATACCACAGTTGACCTACAGCTAAACCACAGATCACTGTGCACAGAAGCAGCCACTGCACACCACCAAAGAGTCCAAAGTCAAAAGTAAACCTATTGGCTCAAAGTGTCAGAAATATGCACAGGATATATCAGCTAGTAACAGATTTGGCTGTAGAACTGTGTAGGTGGTCACAGTGGGCGGACATAGCACAGGACTTATGGAGAAATGGACTTTCCACTGTGTTTGCGCAATGCTGATGGAAAGCAGATCTAAAGTCTGGCAGCAACTACTTAAATTACAACTCTTTCAAAGATGTATTAAAAAGGTGTGGATAAAAAAAAATGTCCTCATACAGCATCTCCTCATAGCAGGCACTTGTTTTCCTGGCATACTAGAAATATGTACAATCCATGCAGTCATAAATTTTGGGATGCACATAGACATCTGCAGAGTGGTCTGTACAGTCTTAGGCAAGTGATGAAATTTAGGGACATGCAGACATGGAAAGCATTCATTGGCCTTTAGAAGTCTTCACTGAAAGTCAATATAAAGCCAATTTCATGCAGCAGTCTTAGTTCATGTCATTTCCTCACTCCTTACATTGTTAATTATATTTAATAAAAGGCTGCTGATATTCTGTTTTTTTCTTCTTGTAATTAAATCCTACATGCAGCCTAAAAACATCTTAAGAATGTTTTCAAAGTATAAGTACTGTGTGGGTATCCAAGCACTGATATATTTTATTATTTGTGCCCTGCCTGACTTTGACTACATTCTACATACACCATCCTGCTGCCTCAAACACCTATAGGAACACCAAATGAGGTTTAATTTGCTCACATTTGATGTCTTTGTCTGGTAAAGAGATGATAAGTGTGTTTTTGTGTATTAAACAAAATGCTCCAAAATGCAGATGAAACTGGGGTTAACATTTGGAAACTGGCTAGATATGCTAGCGAATGAAACAAACACAAACTCTTAGTGTTACTAAGAGTGTTACTCTTAGTAACACTAAGAGTTTAGTGTTACTAAGAGTAACACTGAACTCTTAGGACCTGTTCAGTGTTACTCCACAAATGAATATTGGTGATACAACATGTTTATTCCTTCTGTGTGTACAAGCTAAGGCTACCCACATATCACTGAATATCAAATTGACTTTTGACCATAGGTACAATTGAGTGTTGCTAGGTTTCTTTCACAAATATGGGAAGGATAATGGCTGAAAACAATGTGGAGAAAAACTTCAAAGAATTTACATTGTCCTTCATATAATTTCAACCTCTGAAACAATCTCGGAGATACAAACCACTGGGTCATTAAGACAAAAGACAGACTAACATATTGTTGGTTCGAGCCATTATATGGAATTTGACAGTACAAAAATACATATATGTACACAATATAAAAGCACTTGACAATGCAAACGTGAATCAGTAGGTTACTTACAATTTGAAGTTTAATGGTCTTTCCATCTAGTTCTATGGTTCGTATTTTGAAGTCCACACCAATAGTGCTAATGTAACTTTCTGTATATGTGTCATCCTGCAGAGAGAGACTGAGTCAGTGAATGGCTCAAACATCCTGTTCACTTCCTGCTTTATTATACACACATAGACACACACATAGACACACACATAGACACACACACACACCCATCAGTGACTACTGCTTCTAGTGGGAAGTAGTCAAGGTGTTGATAGGGAAAAATTTTAACAGCATACAAATTGATGTATGTTACACTGCGAGTGAATAAGTTAAACACAAGTTAACTGCTTATGAATATACTGCATATGCTGTTTACGAAAACTCACTGAGTTAATAGCTAAAATTGCTAAGCGGTATTGTTGTCCTATTGAAGACTGTTCAAACTAAAAAAATGCTGTAAGCCTGTAAAACCATGAGCCTGCCTAAAGGAAATTTAAGTTTATGGCACTTCATGTACTATTGAAGGGAAACTTACTGCAAATCGCAGAAGAAGGCAAGACTTTCCAACACCAGAGTCACCAATCAGGAGCAGCTTGAATAAATAGTCACTGTGAGAGAAAGGCAAAAAAACTATAGTTAGACCATATTCAGAAATTGTAAACCAAGTAAGTGAGTTACAGATCAACTACATAAGCACCTGCCATAGAAAGGAAACTCAAGAGCAATTTAAAATGTTATATTTGCTATTCAAAGTCCTGATGTGCCTGTCTACTTTACTGTCAGTTTCTGATAAATGCAAGTATACTACAGGTATTAGTGTCCTAACATCTTTTGGCTGAGTAGCTGAAAGGTCTGTGTTTTACAAGGAAAAGAAGCATTCAGGACAATGAACCCTGCTGGGCTCAGCCACATTTCCAGAAGGAGATGTGAAAACGCTATCATCATGTGACTGGATATATGAAGTCAACAGTAAGAACCAAAGAAAACAGAGTAAAGAAGTACTCTTTTGCCATATATTGTACCTCTTAAGCCCAATTCTTAGTTTAGTCTGATTCATGTTCACAGGGATGACATTAGTTCCTGCACTTGCAGTGTTTTGTCTCTCATTCATACAGCGGTACTTTCCAGAGACCCACACAAAACAACACCAAGGTAGAATTATTGCCACTGAACAACACACTTGCGTACAACATTTATTAGGACAGCAAGAGGTATATAGTAGTTAATGCTGCTATTAATATGAGGATTTGGAATTAAAATTTCCCAAAATATTATTGTAGGTTTGCAGGAAAATTATAGAGCTGATTTGCTATCTAGTTTTAAAAAACGTGAATCAAGAGAAACAGGAAAACACCTACACGCTTGGTCTGCTGCTTGTTTCAAAATGGTTACTTACTAAAGCCCTCCAACAATGATCGAAACATTAGGCACACAATGGTGTCTGGTTCGATTTTGTGCATAAATAGGTATAACAAGCTCAAACAAAGCAGATTATTTTTAAGTTGTGTCCTGTCCGATGTTATCTTTACATTTCAAGACTAGGGAATTTAGCTTTTTCTGTTTCCTCCTATTATTGCTGATCCTCCCCAGTGCCTTGGCAAAGTAACAAATACTACACTTTTCAATATCAAGGACTTCTCCTGTTTGTTATCTATCTAACCCCATAAAGGGACTTGGATTTCCTGAGAAGCAAGAAAGGATAATGATGTGCAAAACCCCACCCTACCATTCAAAGTACTGCAGTAAAATCTACTAAAAATCCACCACTATAAACTGTATATAAAGACAGACAAACCCTCCGTGACGTCACACTCTGGCTGTCGCCATATTAGCAGTGTTTGCGTCCTCTTAACTCACACCTAATCCAAAAATGAGCAAAAATGTGGAGCAGGAGTAGATCTGAGGCAGGCTATGCTAATGTCTCTGGTGCCATTGATTGCCCTACAACAGCACCCACCAGTCACTCAAAGCAGGCACACCCTTGACTGAGTATACCTTAAATTCACCCCTCCAACAGTTGTCAAATACAGGGAAATTAGCTACAGAGACCAAACCCATTTTTGTGTCGGCCTATAAACATGTTTATTTCTGCTGTGAAGGTGCCTGTTTTATCATGGGGGTCTATAAAGAATGACTCATTTTGGAGGCAGCCTCAAATTTTATTTTGTGGAACTGTCTTTGGCACTTCTGCTTTGACTTCATTTTTCTGCATCTTAGGTTGCCGCTTGGTTATCACCAGAATTGGGAGAGGGAAAGGATAAATGTATAACTTTATTCTCACGTCTGACCTGAGACTGGTAATCTCAATACTATCCTGTGTTCAAGAACTGTCTCTGTTCCTTTCTTTTTCATTGTAAAAAAACAAAAAAAATCCAGTATGCGTACTTCATTGAGTCTGTGACTGTAGACAACGGCTGTCCTATGCAAAGCTGATTACTGACTTGACAACAAATCAACCTAACTGGAAGAAGAGACCTTACAAATCTGGTGTTCAAATTAGGTAAAGAATTCATTTTATTACCACACTAAATGCAACATGTTTTCTCTTACTTCAAACGTACAAATTCCATCACTCTTCTGACTCTGGTTAATTCACTGTAGCATTCACTTCAACAGAAAAATTCAAAATGCACCACAGATATGAATCAAGCTGTGTAATTTAGAAATTCCTGCAGTCCCATAATAGGTTCTCATTTTAACAGATATTTGGTATTCTGCACACTAAATTATACTGTAAACTAAAATGTGGGATAAAGACACCATCTTTTTATTTGGAAACTAACTCTTACGGACGAAGACAATTTTGTACCTCGTCTAGAAATATCTAGTCTATACCAAGGAGGTGTATCACTAAAAAACAATACTTAATCACTCTATTATTGGGTATGGAGATCAAATATCACTATTTAGAGTAATGACAACTTCAGAGGGGACAAACCAGTTTTTACATTTAGGAGCTGCTCTGAGTAACAGTTTATCAAACAAGGAGTAACTATTTTAGATTCCTATTATCAAGTGAACATTTAAGAATGTAAAACCAAAGACAGAGATAAAGCTGAAGTAACATATTACTCAACATTGCTGTGGGGAACTCGACGGCCTGCCCCGTGGCATGTGACCCAACACATGACTGAGAGGCTGTGGAGGGGCTGCTTCAGCACGACTAGACCACAAAAGTGAAAACTGATGGTTCCACAGTGTCAGGTAAAGTGCAAAACCCAATACTCTGACGTAAAGAATGGATGCCTGCTGCCACAGTATTCTTTGCTAGCAGTAGCAAGGAAAGTAGTGCGATGACGCACACAGACTGAAGTAGGCAATACATAAACAACTGTCGATAAGTTAAGCGTCATGTACCAAAAATCTAATTAAGGGAACCCTCGTACAGTCATTAGTATATGTTTATGAATTAAGGTATGTAATAAGTCATTCTAGGTGATTTCGCGGATGAAAGTACCTTTTAGCAAAATGAAACCAGCCTGTTAGGCACAAATACATTAACTTCCAAATGCAGTCAATATTCAGAAAGACACCTTTGACCTGTATTTACACCTCAGCCTGAAAAGTAGCCAACTGTAACCCGTCACTAAAGCTTCAACTCTTAGCCCAACAGCTGGCCAACAATGTTGATAACGATATAAGGAGCACTTTGTTAATTAGTTTATTGACAATTAAGACCAATAGGTCACTGACATCCCCTGAAAATGTTGGCAGTATCTCAGGCGGGCACAGGTGGACAGTAAGGATACGGTCATGTGACGCTAACTTAGCTTAACTGCTTAGGTTTAGTTATTTGTCAGCAGTAACTTACTTGTTAGCACATTGCTAACCCTACCAAGCTAACCAAAACGTTCCACATTGTTCTTAATTATAATACTTACTATTCGGGATTCATTGTTGACTCGTAGTACAGCGTATACCCTCTCGTAAAATGTCTCCTTTTCTCTGTCCGCAGATAAACAGCCCTGTTGAATAAAGAAAACGGGAGTGATAGCTAGCTAACACTGCTCCCAAAACCACGGCCAGCTAGCTGTTTCTCAGTAAAAATCCAAAATGGCTGCAACTTCAACCAGGAAACGGCTAACATTAGCCAGCTTGTTAGCCAAGTCAGGAGAAAAACACAAAAAATGTGGTTTGATTTCTACGGATATTTTAAAAACAGACTTAAAACGTTTTTCAGCCGTAAAGGTAAAGCGAATAAACAGGGGATATGGGTAGATGTCTTGGTAACGGAGCCTTCTCCCTTTTCCTCGCTGACTGTGAGTCCTTACTGCAACAGAGCTGTCAAGCCCTGTAGGAGGGATTACGTCATTTAGTGAAACGTGGCAGAGAGAAGGCAGTTAGTGTCAAAGCACGTACATTGCACAACGTCCGCACGAAGACTTCAACATAAACCCCAGCAACCTGCATATTGTAGGCTACTATCTGCTTGTGGTCGACACTGGGGCTTTTATTTACAAGGACATGAGTGTAACCTCCGCTCGGACTTCACTTACATTTACTGAGCTTCACAGCAGCAGTCAGTGGGTCAGTTTACCACCAGGTCCCATTGCACACCTTTGTCAGCCTTTGAGTACATCCCAGCTGACATTTGAATTAACCGGGACAGACAGTACCTACCGGTATTCTAAGTATAAATTAAACAATATATTAGAAATGATCAGCATAATGCATACTAGCGCACACATTTCTACCAATAATCCAGAAACCTCTTTAGTTCAAGTGCATGTCATGAGTCATGGCCGTGTCATCCCTTACGGCTTAAGAAATAGATAATAACAATAAGATCAATGCTCATGTCAGCACTTGTACACAGATAGGCTACAAATTAGTCTGTGGAAGTTACTGCAATTTTTAAAACAAAGATCTGTGTGTTTGAGTCACACATTCAAATGTAATATTTTCACTTGTAATAAACAGCTTTTTTGCCTTACATACTCAGATAGTAGTGTCTTCAAGGAAACATTTTTGTTTGTTTCTTTTGTTTCTATACCCAAGCCATCTTGATAGTTTGCATGTAGACTGTTAATGGATTCCTCCATTGAAACTTCCAAACCTAGATAATTAAACTCCACACAATGCAGCACACAATTCAGTCCCAAGGAAAAATACAAACTGGTAGCACAGATATGCAAAATTATTTGATTCATAAGGCCTTAAAAGTTTATATTTTTTCTTTAATACAATAAACAAATCGCCCCAAAACTTAAAAGCATTATGTAAAGTGACTTAAATGCATTTATCATAGCAGAATTTTTACAGTTGTGATATTTCAAGGTATCATCTGTTATCTGTCTCCTCATCTGCACAGGCAAAGCCACTTTCTGTGTTGAAAGGGCACACAAACCTTTATAAAGTATGATGCAGAGCTGTGGGGCCTAGACTTTTGGCTGAGGGGGAGAAAAGGCAATAAAAGTAAAGTGAGGATGCTTCCAAATAAAATGGGATGATAGTTTTCATTTATTAGTTCACTTCATACAAAGTGCAATAAATACAAAAAAAAACTAAGTAATTGTTAGCGTGACAGGTTCTCCATTCTAGGATTAAGTAAAGACAGCATTTCAGTCCATAGCTGCTGGATGCTGATAGTACTTTAGCAGGCACTGACTTTCTTTTCTAAATGTTCACAGTTTCTCATTTTGGAAGGCACCATTTCCCAGAAAGGCCCCCAAGCACAAACACTATATTGCCAAAAGTATTGGGACGTCTCCTTTTACACACACGTCAAGTTCCTCCACAACAAACTCGCTCAGCCATGTCTTTATCGACCTTGCTTCGTGTACTGGTGCACAGTCATGTTGGAACAGGAAGGGGCCATCCCAAAACTGTTCTCACAAAGTTGGGAGCATTAAATTGTCTAAAATGTCTTGGTATGCTGAAGCATTAAGAGTTCCTCTCACTGGAACTAAGGGGCCAAGTCCAACCCCTGAAAAACAAGCTCACACCACAATTCCCTCTCCACCAAACTTTATGCAAGTGATTCGAACACCTGAATTCAGTTTTTTGGAGGGGTGTCCCACTACTTTTGGCTTTTATAGTGTATCTTTCCACAGCCAGCCCATGACACTGCTTTTGAATCACAGAAACATAACTCCATTTAGAAACATTAGCAGGTGTTTTCCCTCCTAACAGGCCACTATCCCAAAATACAATATGACTTAATTGATGTGTCAGTGCATCAACTTCTCCACTTTCCTCAAACTAGATATGGTAAACACAGAACCTGAACCCACAATTTTTAACAACTATCTGTAATCTAACACTTCAAACAGATAACAGTACAGTGAAAAATCTGAGCTTTTGTGGTTGCAGAAACTTTTTCTTAGATGGCCAGAAGTTCAACAAACGACAAAACCCATTTATTCAAGTGGCTATATGTCCATGTCTATGTTTTGTTTGTCTAATTCTGTCTCCAGGCGTGACAGTATATCTGAGACAGAAAGCAGTTCAAATTAAAACTACTGAGCAGATTTTTCATCGTGTTAGTGTACAAAATGTGGTGGGAGATGTTATGTTGAAGTTTCTTGATAATTAATTGGTACTGCAACTGCAAGCACCACTAACTAAATTACATTCCTCTCTATTGTACTGTGGTCCATATTGTCACTCGGTACATTGAGTTTTAAATGCAAATTTAATTAATGCATTTAACTTTTTTAATTAAAGGCAACCTCCTGATTTTGGCATTAACAGATTAGTATTTAGTTGTTATAGTACTGAATCTTGTTTATTCATTATGTGTTATTTCTCAGAGCAATGACAGATTATTGTTCTGCCCTACAAAGCCAAAATACAGAACTTCCTGTTTGATCAAAGATGAATTATGATCATAAACTGATTTTTTGACCGGTTATCTTGTTGTAAAACTTGTTGGGCCACCTAGAATGTGTCATGTGGAGGCACATTTGGCACAATGCAATGACTGCACTATGACTAGTTCAGATGAGCTGACAGCCTTAGCTAAAGCTACTTTAGCCCAGTGTTTTTTTCTCAGCTTTGCTTGATATGAAGGCTCAGTATTTGACAATGACTCCGTTTTTCAGCACTGAAGGATCAAATCTGTGTTGAAGATGTTTTGTATTTTATTACACTTTAGGTATTTTTAGGGATTGTATTTTTATGCAGATGCATTAAATTTAATAGTAACTGAGAACCTGTATTAAGTCTTAAAGCACAACAGTGACAATAAGAATGAGTAGAAAAAGACAATATTCAGACAGAAAAGAACATTTACACAACAACCCTTTATACAGTGTTATGGAAGCACTTTGAGGCCCTGTACTGGTCCTGAATATTAGTTTTTAAAAAGTCACTGGTGCCTTTTGTGAATCATAAATGACAGCCTTCTAAAACATAGTTGCTGGAAATAAGTAAAACAAGAAAAAATAAATAAGTAAAATAAATTGTATCGCAGACATGCCCTGCAATTTGTTCACAAAGTGGAGCCTTGAACCTCCACAGGGTCATCCTCTCTGTTCTGCTGAGTCAGGCTGTCCATTGCAGACATGATGCAGGAGGAAAAATGTTTGGTGTGGGTCTGCAGGGTCTGATGCTGTTTCTCAATCAGCATTAGGCTGTCTCTTAGAACTGCAAATGAGGAGACAGAACACAAAGTAGACTTAGATTCAGCAGGGAAGCACAGCTGAATATCAAGTTTTCATTTCGTTTTTTGTAATTAAGGTTTCATGTGGCAGACTGACATGGAGAGGTAGTGTTGATGCAGCTGAGGAGAAGCTGTCCGGTGTGCAGAACACAGGAGGTCAGGGGCTGATGGCTGCTCACTTCTTTCTGAAAGCTCTAACAACAAGACAGTCAGATTATATTGTCGACAGAACAGATTATACATAAAATGAACGAATGAAGTGAAGGACACTTTTTACGTCCTAGTTGTGTTGTTGAATTCACGTCCTCATTTTTCCTGTTCATCTTTAAGCCCTACTGAATGAGTTTAACTGTCTAAAAATTTAGAGTACAACCATTGCAACAAATTCAGTGTGGAACTGTTCAGTCAATTAGTTAGTCTAGTGATTGCTTATCCATGTTGATAGTAAGTCACCTAGCTTCTGCACTGAGCAAACTTTCAGTACAGATACTCTGATCCTAGGTGCAAGCATGTGGGACTGGGCTGTGACTGGCTGAAAATAACTTAATCTCAACAAAGAAGTCCCTGATCTTTGCATTATCAGTACATTTCATTGTTTAAATCAGTCTAGGTAATAGACGAACAAGAAACAGATCAGTATGTGGTTTTTTACATTTTCTGTAGGCATCTAAAATGAAAAATGACTGTATGTTTTACCGTTTTAATTTTATACAAAATATAAAGGACTCTAATATTTTATTCTGTCTGGCTTTTCTCCACTGTGCTGCTAAGTGCACAAACCCAATGGAGGCAGTGTCAAAGAGAACAAACTGAAACTGAAAATAACAGATAGTGAACAGATGCTTCACTGTCAGGTTTATCTCCGTTATGTGCCGAAAGTAAGAGTAACCAAGTAAGTTATCGGATCAGGCAGAAAAAGCCTTCCTACACGAGAAACACAAATTGTTGAACTTTCTTTCACTAAACCCACAGAGAAACTCTACACGCTAACAAATATGTGAACGTGTCCACCAATACACAAACAGTGACTGTGTTTTCATGCACTAAACCATCTAGTTAATGCCACTTTTTCCCTTACTATAGACCAAATATAATTTCAGCACTGTAAGGTACTGTATTGTAAGTAACTGATTATAACTGTTTCAAAAGTATAGGGCCTTGAAGCTCAATCCTTACCTCATACTCAGCCAGAGATGACTTCAAACTATCAGTATCCACAGTGGCTGTAGCCAGAAGCTCCATCTTTTCTGAGACTGCATATAGCTGCTGGATGAGCAGCTCCAGGTGTGAGCAAAAGACCTGGAACATACACAACATTCATGGGTGCTTTTACTAAATCATGATCAATGTGGGTAAAAATATATCCCTGCAAGTCTAGTTTTCAAACTGTCAAAATCCTGTATGGCACTATGAAGGTAGTACCGTATCATCCTGACATTTTCACAACTAGTGCAGAGCCTGTTCAAAACATACATGATTGTGGCTTGCAGCAAGCAGTGAGTGACTGAAGTCATTTATTGCAGTAGGAATGGGGTCAGCCAAAGCTGATATGGGTTTCCAACATTTGGCTTCAATGATTCCACAACATTGGTTTTGGATAGCAATCCACATACATGATATACTAGATTGATACATGCAAAGACAAACAATATAGGACTTAAAAATGTAAAACTCATGCAAAGTGTATGCACTCAGTCCCAAACCAGACGGTTTAGAATATCTGGGTAATGTGAGTGTAGGTAGTACATTTGGGTTTGTAATCCAGTCTTGCGACCAAGTTATATGGATTCTATGTTGTTTATCATGCCTAGTTTATCCAAACATTGTTACTTCGCATTGCAATTCAGTTTTTATCTGCGAGGATGTCTTTTCTTTCTTTTATTCATTCTCCACTACATTTGACAAATTTAACCAATGTTTAAGGCCTAAAAAGTAAGCAGATAACAACTGAAGCAGACACAAATAACAGAATGTGCTCCTGACAAGATGGCACCCGTCTCAACATGCATCACTCAAAGATGTTAACTTTATATTCTCCATAATAACCAAAAAAACAGCCAAAGTGAGGCTGAGGAGCACGGCTAACACATATACACAATGCACTCATAGATACTCTTTTGAATAGAAGACTGAATGAAGCAGTCTGTGAGCCTGAGGAGCAGAGCTAATGCTAACTGAGTAAGCCAGTCCAAACGGAAACTCGACTTTTATTTGTCGCTTGCTTTGACATAAGCTAAAAATTAGTAAAGAAAGTGTCCAAAAAACTTCACATTGGGTAGTGATGAGTTTGTGTACAGTTTGAGTTCAGAATGAGCTGCAGTAAGTAAGCTCTTGTGAACATGCTGTTAATTCCTCTGATGACGAACACCAGCTGACATCGCTGAAAACATACCACTGTAAAAGCATGTAGAAATGAACAGGCTGATATACAAAGACCACACATCCAAATGAGTTCACCCTTGACACTGCACTTCCTCAGGTCCTGAGCAATATAGTCATCAAGTAAATCAGATGAACGGCCATCAAAACACACAAGGTAGACAAACAGAGTCCTTCATTTATTTGTGAGAAATATAGCTCTTTGACTTAAAGTTAAGCTCTTGTAATGTAGGTCAGATTGTGTCTACCTGTATGTGTTGCATCAGAGAGTTGCTCTGCTCCTGGTCCTCCTGCCTTATCCTCTGTCTGTCAGGCAGGGTGAGGCCACACAGCTGCTCCACCAAAGCTTCCACCTCCTTGAGACTGGAGCGACTCAGTTCACCTCCAGCAGGCTCCGCCCATGCTCCAGAACTGTTCCTTATGGTCTCAGTGCACCTATGATCAGCTGTTGATGGATGAGAGGTGGAGGTTTACAGTGCTGTGAATGGCACAAACTAACTTTAATTCATCTCCATGACACTGGTGGGGAGGCAGAAACATTCAAACCTTGACATAGGAAACCACAACTGTCTGCATGAAGAGAAACCACTAGGGAAAAAGATGAAAGATATTCTTGTAATATGGGTGATTTAACCCGTTAAGAATGTACAGGCCCAGGATCTGAACACCCATCTAAACCTCCAAACATTTTTCAATAATTACCTGTCTGAGCAGCACTAGTCTGCTCAATGTCCATTTTTTTCCCTTCATCTTTGTTCTCTTTGACCTCAGCCTCCTCTTCCATGTTTTCAGCCCCATGTTTCCCAGACAGGTCAATGGAGGAGAGGATGGAGGTGGTGCCTGGCTCCAGAGACTCCCAGTTAGCTGTTACAGGCTGGCTCAACAGGACTGTCATGTCCCTCACCTGCACAGAGGTAACAAATGTCTATTTGAATTGCTGATTTTTAAAACCCAAATTTCCTTTCATCATGATAGATAATGATAATTTATTTTAGATTTGTTTTGTCATTGAACAGAGAAAATCACGAGTTCCATCTGTTAGTTGCACTCAGTATATTTAACTGAAGGTGGTGGTTTTGTTTTTAATTTTTTTTTTCAGGTATATTTGAATTCCAAGTTGGCCATATATTCCATCCATCCATTATCTGTACACTGCTTAATCCTCTGTAGGGTCGCGGGGGGACTGGAGCCTATCCCAGTTGACTTAGGGCAAAGACAGGGGACACCCTGAACAGGTCTTGGCCATATATTTCATTCTACAATTTAGACTTTTAATTTTTCCTTAATTCCCCTTAAGCAGGTTTTTAAAATCATGTTGTACCTTGCTGTGTGACACTATCAGCTTGTTCCAACTTTCCATCAGTATCTGTGATTGACAGCTCAGTCATGCTGAAATTAACCATCTTTGCAGGTTTTTAAGGTGAAAAATCAAAAGACACACTGTGGGGATACATTTTTTATAAATTTGCTAAAAAGGAGCACAATAGGGGACCTTTAAATCTATTATACAGACCAAAATACTTAAACGCAGGCTTTGTACAGAGCACCCATTTCTCCTTTGACAAATGATTCAGATTTTAGCACTTGAGCCCCTATGTCTCCTTTAGAATTCAGAACTAGACTCAGTGTTTTATATATATACATCAATCAAATGGAAATAAATAATAAAATAAAAATAACAATATCAATAATCATAATGATAATAACAATAACCTTTCTTTATAGAGCATTTTTATGAACTCATTAATTTTGCAGTGATACCAGCGATGCTGCATGTTTTGGCCTATTGACATAAAAATCACCTCATTTTAGACTTGATTGCCAAGTTTTAGCTACTTTTAACAATCTTTCAGTCATCCATGTGTTGAGGCTTGATTGCTGTTGCCAATCACAATGCAGCTTCATTGTTTTGTCAATATTATTCTGTTATTGCATGCAAGGGACTGTTATAAAAGAGTCAACATGCAGTGTGTTATACAGTTACACAAATGTACAGCATATTTATGTCGCAAATGTTACCATTCAATAAATACACTCATGTGATCCTTTTCATCTGGTGGAGTGCACTCAGAGAGCGCATACCTCCACCAAGGAGCTTCAGTCCACCCCCAACACAATCTCCCAATTCACATATTCTGTATAGAACGTGACAGACACAAATGTAACAAGACATCCCAATTTATAGCTTTCTGACAATAAATAAGCACCAAGAGATTTCAGCAAAATAAAATAAGGCTAACCTTAAGGCCAAGTACGATGTAGTTCCAAATAGCCTAGAGTGGCTAAGTTAGGTAACCAACAGTATGGTAGCTTACCTGCTTTACAAACATAATATTAGGGCTGGTCACGGATATAGGAATATCCGAATATTCGTTGGCTTTGGTGGTATTCGGATAATAATTTTTTTGATATTCCAATAGTCGTGCGCGCCACTGTCGGCCTCCACCAGGCGCTGCCGATGGTTCTAGTACGCGGACCTGCCAACTCCAGTGTCAGGCTCCGGTGTCAGGAACTCAAAAAGCTTTACAATAGCACAGTGTGCTTCCGGTTGAGTGAACGCTGGCGCGACTTGCTGCCGCTGCTCGCCGGTAACTAACTATTTTAACTTATTTTTAACCCAACTTCTTAAACTTGTTTTAGACGTGTCCGACTGTGCAGTTGCCTTCACTTCGAGGACCAATTTTATCTACCTCTGCGGTTGAAACCACTGTGTGGATTAAGACCTCCATCAGCTCACCTGTCAAGTGTGTCGGCTAGCATTAGCTCACCTGCCCTGTGCCGGCTTTCGTACTTGGTGTATTCTCCTGACGTCTACGTTTTCTGAGACCTCGTTAACAATGTGGATTGGCAGGATACCCATCTGGTCCGTGTGTGTTTGGCTTTTCCTGTCGCCTGCCCACCTACCAGTGGCGGGTCTGTACCAGTACTCGGCAGCCGAGCTCCTCCGACTACGTTGCCACCTGTCTGAGCCTCTGCCGGCTGTACTGCACCTCCACCCGGACATCGCTTTCCTGCCCTCCCGGAGATACATTCACCGTGGGTCCCGCCGGAGTTTCCGCACAGACAGCTCTACCACAATTGGATCCATCTGGTCCAACTCCCGACGCCCTCCACGTAACACCGGTCGGGTCGTTGACCACAGGGTGTTAGCCAGCCTTCCTCGGCTGGCTAACAGTACCACCAATTGCAACAACACCTCACTCAACTTCGGTCTGCTAAACATCCGCTCTCTCACGAACAAAGGTCATCTCATCCAGGATCTCCTCACTGACCGTAAGTTAGATTTTCTTAGTTTAACCGAGACATGGCAACAACGCAACAACTATTCTCAGCTAAATGACGCCACTCCTCCCGGGTTTGTTTACATCTGTCAACCTCGCGGCTCCGGCCGGGGAGGAGGTATCGCGATGATTTACCGCAAGAAACTGAAAGTCTCGCCGGTGTCTGCCCCTGTCTTCGGCTCCTTCGAATCCACTGTGTGCGAACTGTCTGGTCCTACTCCTACCATCATTGCAACCGTTTACCGCCCCCCTAAACCAAATAGTGACTTTTTAAATGACTTTGCTGCTTTCCTCACCCATCTATCCACTCTCTCCCCAAACATAATACTGTTAGGGGATTTCAATATTCACATGGACAACATTAATCACCCTCTTACCAGAGATTTTGCGTCCTGCTTGGAGAGCTTTGGATTACAGCAGCATACCAACATTCCCACGCATTCAAAAGGACATATTCTGGATCTAATCTGCTGCTCTGGTGTCACCCCTCTTGGCTGTACAGCTGACGAACTCCCAATAACTGATCATTTTCTCATCTCATTCAACGTCACCCTCACTTTCTCTACCGCTAAGCTCCCACGTCTCATCTCCTTCCGTAATATTAAGGACATTAACTCAAACGTTCTCACTTCTAGTATTGACCGCCTCCTGGACATTCATAATTTATCCACCCCTGATGAACTGGTTTCACATTATAACACTGGACTCCACGCTATTCTCAACTCACTTGCTCCTTTAAAAACCAGGTCTGTCTCCTTCTCCACCTCCGCCCCTTGGTTTACACATGACCTTCGACTCATGAAAGCCAAAGGTCGGCGACTTGAGCGGCTCCATAAAAGAACTGGACTTGTAATTCACAAAGATATGCACAAAAACCATATGTTACATTATAAGGATTGTATTGCACATTCTAAATCCCGCTATTACTCCGGTTTAATCAGTTCTCATGAAGGTAACACCAAGTCATTGTTCACACTGTTTAATAATCTCTCCCGACCCCTGGACTCTCTACCACCGCACCTAGACTCTACTGCATTCTGTAACTCCCTCATGTCATTTTTTGTTGTAAAAATCCAGAACATCCACCAGAATCTTTGTCAGAGCTCCTCTTCCTCCATCTCATCAGACTCCTTCCCAACCGCTAACTCCTTTTCCACCTTTCAGCTCCCCACACACTCAGAAATTTCAAGCCTTATCCGTTCGTCCAAGCCATCTACCTGTCAGCTGGATCCCCTCCCTACAGTTTTGGTCAAAGCCTCCCTCCCCTCTCTGGTTCCCCTCATCTCTGCCATCATCCACTCCTCTCTCACCACTGGAACTGTTCCTACATCCTTCAAAACCGCTGCAATTACTCCAATACTGAAAAAACCTGGCGCTGACCCTTCCAACCTCAATAACTTCCGTCCTATTTCCAATTTACCATTCATATCCAAAATTCTCGAAAAAACAGTTGCCACCCAGCTCCACTCTCATCTATCTCATAATAATCTGTATGAACAGTTCCAGTCTGGTTTTCGCCCCCTCCATAGCACAGAAACAGCACTCATAAAAATCACCAACGACCTCCTAATGGCAGCTGATTCTGGCCTCCTCACCATTCTCATCCTCCTTGACCTGAGTGCGGCCTTTGATACCATCTGTCACACCACCCTCCTGAACAGACTATCTTCCATTGGCATTACTCACACTCCATTTGACTGGTTCACATCCTACCTCTCCGGCCGCACTCAGTTCATTCAACTCAAGTCTTTCAGATCCAACCCTACCTCCGTCACTACAGGTGTGCCCCAGGGCTCTGTCCTGGGGCCCCTGCTCTTCATCATCTACCTCCTTCCCCTTGGCAATATCTTCCGTAAATATAACATCCATTTCCACTGCTACGCGGATGACACCCAGCTCTACCTAACAACTAAACCCTCTTCCACTCTCCCACCCCCCTCCCTCACTGACTGCATTACAGACATTAAAACCTGGTTCAGTTCAAATTTTCTACAACTAAACAGTGATAAAACCGAGGTTCTCCTCATTGGCACCAAATCAACACTCTCCAAAACCCACAGTTTTTCTATTCAAATTGACAACTCCTCGGTCTCCCGCTCCCCACAGGTTAAGAGCTTGGGTGTCATCCTCGATAGCACTCTATCATTCAAATCCCATATCAATAATGTTACCCGGTCTGCTTACTTTCATCTACGTAACATTAACCGCCTCCGCCCTTCCCTCACCCCGCACGCCACTGCCATCCTTGTCCATAGCCTTGTCACATCACGTCTGGACTATTGCAATTCACTTCTATTCGGTCTCCCTCACAAGTCACTCCATAAACTCCAACTGGTTCAGAACTCAGCTGCCCGTATCATCTCCAGAACGCCGTCCATCCACCATATCACACCTGTTCTTCAGCAGCTCCACTGGCTCCCTATCAAATTCCGCATTGACTTTAAGATCCTGCTGGCAACATTCAAAGCCATTCATAACCTCGCCCCTCCTTATCTGTCTGACCTCCTCCATGTCCATATTCCCTCTCGCTCTCTCAGATCCTCCTCTTCCATCAACTTGTCCGTCCCCTCCGCCCGTCTCACCACCATGGGGAGCAGAGCATTCAGCCGCTCTGCTCCCCGGCTCTGGAACTCCTTACCACCTGACCTCAGAAATATTGACTCATTTACTCTCTTTAAATCCACACTCAAAACCCACCTATTCAGAACTGCCTATCCCACCTGAGGTCAACTGCACCGTCTGTTTTCACCTGCACCGTCTGATTTTACTGCCTGATTTTATCATTATTCATTGCCTTTGTATTTTATTGTGTTTTATTGCTGTTTGACATGTATATTTTTTGTGTTGTAAAGTGTCCTTGAGTGTCCTGAAAGGCGCTTTTGACAAATAAAATGTATTATTATTATTATTAGTGTTTCAACTCTGGGTAGACAAAAATAAAAGTAGAAAAGTACTCAGAGAGCACAGACCTCCGCCAAGCAGCTTCAGTCCACCCCAACACAATCTCCCAATGACAAAGTATCCTTAAAAAAATTTAATTGTCCAGTAATCGCTCTCACACCACAGCACTGCTGTGGTTGAGCACGAGCCTCCAACATCCACCATATATGTGCAACTTTCCTACCACAAGGTGGCACTGCAAGGCTTTCTAACACTCCCAATTTAAGGAATCTTTTAAAAACATCCTGGATCCAGACGGTGATCCCGATCACTCCCAAAATTGCATCATTTGTTCCTTGTCGCATTTCACACATTTCCTGAAATTTTCATCCAAATTCGTCCATAACTTTTTGAGTTATTTTGAACACAAACTAACAAACAAACAAACAAACTAACAAACAAACCAACGCCGGCCATCACATAACCTCCTTGGCAGAGGTAATAAACTGGATGATCTCAGAGCCAGGATCAAGTTCCAGCAAGTACCCCTTACTGCAGTGTGCAGTTTGGGGTGGAGCTCAACGTTGCTCAATGTCAGCATGCTATTGGCTGAATCCAACAGTTCGGGGCAGCGCTCAATGCTGCTCAACATCAGCATGCTATTAGCTGAGTCGAACATTTGACTCCGCCCACAAAATTTGACTCCACCCAAGGGGACATTGCATGTAAAAATAAGCACCATCTTATGCTCCTAGCATAGTCACAAACCTGTATTTGGCCCTGTAAGTGGTTCCACTCTGAATTGCATTAGATACACACGTTCCTGAAGAATTAGGGTTAGGGTTAGGGTTAGGTTGCCACCAAACTGTTGCAAAATGAAGTAAAGTTGTATGTAATAAGACTAAATGCAATTGAGTTATAGAATGTTGAGATTTGTGGAGTCAAGCGCTGAGCACCGCCCCAAACGTTGAACTCTGCCCCCAACTACACACTACAGTCAGGAGCTTCTTAGTTCCAGAGGAACATAAGGGACTGCAACATTATCTGCCTAACCGAGACATGGCTGACTCCCATGGTCCCAGACCACGCTGTTCTACAAGGAGAGTTCTTCACAGTTCATCACCAGGATTGAACAGACAAGTCTGGGAAATCGATGGGCGGACATGTGTGTGAACAACAACTGGTATGATAGCAGGAGGCTCTTGCTAACCACCAGGCTGACCACCGGGATGCTGCCCTCATCGTGGCCGAAGACTTTAACATTGCCAACCTGAAGAAGGTGAGGCTGGACCTTCACCAGCACATTATGTGCCCCACCAGAGGAGACAGGACTTAAGAACACTGCTACACACAGTTCAGAGGGGCCAAATCTCTCCCTCCATTTGATAAGTTGGACCATGCCGCTATCTTCTTCATGCCATAATACAAACAATGGCTGAAACAGGAAGCCCCGCTGCAGAGAGAGGTGAAGCGCTGGACCCACCAATCAGAGGCCGCTCTGTAGGATGCTTTGAAAAACACAGACTGGATCATGTTCCAGACAGTTTGGACAATGACACTGGTGTGTTTACGGACGCGGCTGTGGGATTTTGTTGGAAAACTAGTGGATGACACTGTCCTGAAGATTACTATCAGAACGTTTCCCAACGAGAAGCTGTGGGTGGACTAAACCATCCGCGACACCCTGAATTCCCACACCACTGCCTAAAACATCAGGCTTGTCACTGGGAACATGAACGAGTACAAGGCTGCCACATACAGATCGTACAGAGTAGTCAAGGAGGCAAAACGCTGCTATGGGAGAAAACTGGAGTTGCACAAGGAGCAGTCCAACTCCAAAGGACTGTGGCAGGGACTACAGAACATCACGGACTACAAAGCAAAGCCCATGCAGGTGAATACCTTTCTCGCCGATGATCTGAACAAGCTGACCCCCCCCCCACCCCACCCCACCACCACCACCACCCACCCCAGCGGAGAGGAGGAGGCGTTCACCATGATAGAACATGATGTTGAGGAAGGAAATGTTCAGGAGTGTGAACACAAAGAAGGAATTACTAGACGAGATTACTGGATACACCCTGAAAACCTGCGCTGACCAGCTAACACCTGTGTTTACAGTTATCTTCAACCTCTCCCTCTGTCAGTGCATCATCCCCACCTGCTTTAAACACTCTGTTGTAGTCCCTGTCCCAAAGAAAGCCCAGCCCACCTCCCTGAACGGCTACTACCTTGTAGATGCCCAATCCCGTCAGATCTCGGAAGCTAAGCAAGGTTGGGCCTGGTCAGTACCTGGAATGGAGACCATGAGGGAACACCAGGAAGCCTGGGTGAATGCAGTGTGAGAGGAGTGGTTGGTGGTGGTCGTAGGGGCCGATGGCGCAGACTGGCAGCCTCGCCTCCGTCAATTTATCCCAGGGCAGCTGTGGCTACATACGTAGTTTTCCACCATCGATGGAGTGAATGAATAATGCAATGTAGAGTGTCTTTGAGTGCCTAGAAAAGCGCTATATAAAAGCAATGTATTGTTATTATTATTATTAGCCCTGACATCTGTGGTGATAAAGTGTTTCGAGCGGCTGGTCAAAAACTTCATCACCTCCTCCCTACCTGACACCCTGGACCCCCTGCAATTTGGTTATCGCCCAACAGATCCACATGGGAAGCCACACCTCATCTCCCCTCCCCCTTAATACTGGAGCCCCCAAGGCTGTGTGCTAAGCCCCCTGCTGTACTCCCTGTACACCCACGACTGTGAGGCCACATGGGAGAACAACATCATCTTGAAGTTTGTTGATGACATGGCTGTGGTGTGGTGAAAAACTGGTGACAACTTTCAGCTGAATGTCAGCAAAACAAAAGAATTGATTGTGGGCTTCAGCAAGAAATAGCAAAGGAGCTACACACCAGTGATAATCAACGGGACTCATGTGGAGAGGGTGGATAGTTTCAAACACCTCGGGGTCAGCATCTCATGGACACTCCATATCAACACAGTGGTGAAGAAGGCCCATCAGTGTCTCTACTGCCTCAGACAGCTGAGGGACTTCAAGCTCCCCATCAGGGTGCTCAGGAACTTCTACACATGCACCATAGAGAGCATCCTGGTGGGTATTATCACCACTTGGATGGGCAGTTGCACCCAACAGGATTTCCTGGCCCTCAGGAGGGTGGTCCGCTTAGCTGAGCGCAATATCAGAACCAAACTCTCCACTTGCAGGACATCCACAATAAACGGTGCAGATCCAGGGCCTTGAAAATCATCAAGCAGCCCAGTAACCCTGGAAACAAACTGATTTCCCTACTGCCCTCAGGTAGACGCTTCTGCTGTCTGAAGGCCAACACAGAAAGGATGCGGTGGAGCTTCTTTCCTTAGGCCATCTGTATTCTGAACAAGAAACTGAAAAGGATTTTACTGGACAAACATCCACATTCAACACGACATACACAATACACTCACACTACATATTGCACAACATACACACGCATTCACACATGCCTTTTGCACATGCATACGTTGCACATTTCATACTACTAGCACAAGCACCCTCCATACTCACATTTCTAAACATCACAACAACCCTACAGTCACTTTATATTTAAATCCATATACTGTAGTCACTTTATATATTTATATCTTTATACTCAGTTGTAAAAATTGTTACACATTTTCTGTATATATTGTTTAGTTTATATTTTCTCTTTGCTTTGCATGCTCTTGTCTTCTCTTTTTTTTACCATTCCCTCCTGTGTGTGCTGCCACTGTGTGTACAAGCTGGATGAGGTGCACAAAACATTTCACCATGCAATGTCCTATGTAAATAAATAAAAAATCAAATAAAATTCGATTTGATTTGATTAGGTGACTATTTCAGGATGCAGAGGTATCTCTGAACGCGCCACCAAGCAGAGTGCTGAAAAACAAAGCCTTTCTCATAACTGCACTTCAAAACAATGACTTGTGGTAAATTGTTTAACATGCAAAAGCACCAGTGTGGTCATTGAGTAGAAGTCCTTGAGTATCCACAGCACTGACCTGCTTGGACAGCAGCTGCAACTCCTCCAGCTGCTCTGGAAGAGGCCAAAACTCCTCATCCACATCCCGACACACACACCCAGACTGAGAAAGAACACTTGTGGCGTGAATAAAAGCAGTGGGGATGGAGTGGGATGAGGACAGCACATGGCGCTGATGACAGTGACCATCATTTTTGTTACAATTTGTTGTACCTCTGTCTAAACTGTCCAAGGACATAGTCATGGAATCCATAAGAGAGAGATGGGAACTGGAGGGCAGACCACCTGAGGATCTGGTGAAGTCTTGCAGGTCAGGTGACCTATGACCTGCACTATAAGTGCTTCTCTTTCTGGTGTGCCTAGTCCCACTGATAGAAAAGTCCAACCCTGATAGGCTAGTTGAGCTACAAAGGTGGTTCAGTTCAATTCCAGAGTCCTGCAGGTTGGCGTCTGTCTGGAATAAAGACTCTGTCTGGAGTTCAAAGCTGTCCCACTCACTGACCTCCTGTCCTGGTCCTAGCGGGTAGGTGTAGTCCAGCAGGGTCTGGTACTCCTTATTTGGATCCCAGGCTGCAGAGTGTCTGTCTGGAGATGGAGGTAAAGCTTTCGGGATGGCACAGGCCCAGTACTTCGCTTGATAAGGAGACTCAGGACCTCCTTGTGAATGTCCTTTAAGAGAACATGATTTGGTCTCCGACCTATCCCTTCCCTCCCTCCCCCTTAGCCTGAGCTGAATCTGGCCTGGTCTGGAATACTCTGAGCGAGGGGTGTGGGGAGGATACAAGACTGTGGAGGTCAGTTTTGGCCTCAGAGGAGGTTTAATTCTCTGGTCTTCCAGGATGGAGCTTGAGAGGCTCTGTTCTGCCGTTCTGCTGTCAGGGAAAGGTGTCTGAAAAGTAGGTTCTTCATGGCACAGCCGGGCCTGGAGCTCTGAGGCACCCAAGGGTGAACTGAAGTCTTTTCCAGAGGATAAGGAAGGTAAGATGTCACTGTCATAGAGGTTGAAGCTCTCTGAGATTAACACTTTTCTTGGTCTGGTCAATAATTTCATGTCTGTGTATTCTCTTCTGTTAATGCCCAATAGTTTCTTCTACAAGGTAGGAAAAAGAAATAAACAAGAAATGATAATGATAGGGTTTCAACAACATATATAATATACAAAGAAACTTTTTATATTATTATCGTACTTAATGCCATCAATGTAACAATTTATTAGATTGTTTTATCATTTCTGAAATTCCAAGTAAGTCATTGTAGATAAAGTGTTCAATATGTAGAACATTTAGGTAGCAAATCAAAGAAGAAAAACATGTATTGTAATAATGAGACAAGTTGTAAATTTGACTTATTTATTTTAACACTTTTAATTGTAGTGGACAGGTGAGAGTAGCTTTGTCTGTGTAATAGTTAAAATATATAGCATTATGTGTTTCTTCATAAATTCCAACTTTGCTATTCTAACACTATGGTATTTTTCTTGCACTATATCTTATGGCTTTTTTTTTACATAAAGAGCATAATTTTACTTTTATCAAGTTAGGACTTATTCTTGAAATTTCAATTTTCTTTAAGAACTGAACTTTCGACATGATTTTTTTATTAGTGGTCCAAGTATTAAACGATCCATTCACATATGTCATCAACGTAAGCTGGTTGAACATGATGTGGATTTAATATACACTGGCAAGAAAAGCATGTGAACCTTTTGGAATTTCACGGTTTTCTGCATTAATTTGTCATAAAATATGATCTGATCTTCATCTAAGTCAAGGGTACTGACAAATATAATGGGCTTAAAATAATAACACAAGTCTTTCACGTCTTTATTGAGCACATTCATTCAACATTCAAAATGGTAGTGGTACAAGTAAGTGAACCCTTAGAATTAATAACTGGTTGACTCCCTTGGCAGCAATAACCTCAACCAGGCGCTTCCTGTAGCTGTGGATAAGACTTGCACATCTTTCAGGAGGAATTTTAGCCCAGTCTTCCTGGCAGAACTGCTTTAGCTTTGTCATATTCATTGCTCTCATGTGTCAACAAAGTCTTTTTGACAAGGCAGGGCTTACATAAGCATATTCTTTATGTGCGGAGCAAATTCAAAAAGTTTGAGTGGTTTTCAACAGTCAAAGCAGCTCTAGTCCACACCTTCAAACTCATTTTCTAACAAGACTCCAGGTATGCTAACACCTGACTTCAATTAGCTTTTTTGAGGTTATTAACTCAAGGGTTCACATACTTTTTCCACTAGCTCTATGAGATTTTTATGGTTGTTCTCAACAAAGAATTTGTGTTATTATTTTAGCCACATCATATTTTGTCAATACCCTTGACTTAAATGAAGATCAAATTACATTTTAAGACAAATGAATACAGAAAACCAAGAAATTCCAAAAGGCTCACACTCTTTTCTTGCCACTGTATCAGTTTTTACACTTGTATATGCAGCTGCAGTTTTTTTTACTTTAATATGATGGGATTCAAACCTGACAAATGCTGAAAGTGTTATGAAAATGTTACTAGGTCTGACCTAATCAAATTGCTGTGTGACTTTCAAAGAACAATAACTTCTTCATACATTACCCTTTATCATACTGACATAAAATTGGCATTGGACTTGCATAATAGAATACATGTCTATAAGGGCCAAAAAAGGGCGTGTCAATGCTACAATTGAAAACATGTAGTTTCATTTTCAAGGAGGAAAAACAAAATTGTTACTGTGACAAGTCCCTTCATCCCTGTTCTCCTCACCTGCTCTGTGGGGTTCTGTAGATTTGTCTTCTTTAAGATAGATGTGTGCTCGTCTGCAGAGAACAGAGGCTTTCTCATTACATATTCTTTGTCTGTCAGGTACCTGGAGGTGTCTGCCATTGCAACACTTTTGTGTGGCCCTCTTCTGGCTTCTCTCTCCTTCTTGCCCCTTTCACTGTCTTTTGTAGTCCAACTCGATCCCTTCTTGCTGTGCTTGAACACTGGGAGATGCGACTTCCATCGCTGGCTGAATCCCTGGGCTGCCATTGGACAAAGAAAATGCAGGAGTTCCTTGTCAACTAAAAAAATATAACATTTTTAGCGTTATAAAATTAAAAACATTATTTCATATTATTTTATTATGGTTATATTTTATGTCTTGGGTTCATCCATTCACCTTGTAAGGTGGTAGCAGAGTTTTCTGTCCAGTGTTAACTTAACAGCAAACATCATGTTGCTGAGCTGAAGCACACAACAGTCCTAGAATGACACAAGAAACGGGTAGAGCATATTAAGACATACAGTAGCAGTATGGATTGTAAAAAACAGAATGAAAATTGTGATGACATTAGGAAACTAGAATGCGCAACTCCTGAAGAAATTGCAAGTCTAATTGGAAAGAACATGTTGCAGCTTCTACAGTTCAATACATGTACAGTAGGAAGCTGAAATCAAACCTGTGAACTTGTGATTTGGGGCACCGACCAATCAAGCCACAATCACAACAAGATCTATAGGGAGAACACGTTTTGTGTTCTCTCTATGGATCTTGCTGTTGTAACACTGAAGTACCAAGAGAGGGCAATCAAATCTGTGCCACAGTACCTTTGCCTTTAGTCTTGATCTCATGAAATGCAACAAATGCATCAGTTGAAGGAGTGACAAAAAATAAGATGACAAGTCAAACAGATGAAAAACAGCATTTGACTACTGTCGAGACAGACATTTATGTAGACAAGCATTAAGTTTTAAAAGACAGAAAATATATAAACTTTATTCAGTTTTCGGACTGACAATGGCAGCCATGGCACAATGCTGCTTTCAGGTGACGTGCAAGCCTACAGTTCATCCAGAGCCAACCTGAAAAGGGGCATCAGGAGGGCCAAACTCACCAACAAGCTAAGCACGGAGGAATACTTTAACAACCTAGATGCATGTGGCTGACTAAGGTCCTCACTGATATTTTCAACCTGCCACAGGCCCGAGTAACTGTTCCCACATGCTTTAAAAACCACCTCGATCATGCCGGTGCCAAAACACTCGATAGCATTGAGCCTGACAACTGCTCGATTGCATTCACCCCCATCATCATGAAGTTCTTCCAGAAGCTTGTCCTGGTTCACCTCGAAATCCATCTACCTCTCACACAGGACACCCTACAATTCACCTACTGCCAAAACAGAAGCACAGAGGAGTCCACCTCTACAGCGCTTCCCTTTACCCTCTCCCACCTGGACAACAACACCTACGTCAGAATGCTGTTCATCGATTTCAACTCAGCATTCAGCAGGTACAAAAGAGGCAAATCATATAATAACATAAATAATTTTTTGATGAAGGTCTAGTACCGAAACGTTGCACAAATAAATTTAGCATTGCAAGTTAGAAAGTGTGTGGGAGTCTGTTTTTTTCTTGCTGGATACACTCGTCCCTCTCCCATGCACCTGCCTCATGTAATAGATGTGAAAAGAGTTCCCTTGAGTTTTAATCAGATCAGCATTGAACACCATCATCCTTTCCAAACAGTGTTCAGCAATAGTTAGTGCCATGGTGGCTTCAGCCTTTTTTGCAGAGTCAATTTTTTTAGTAATTAATGGCAACTTATGTGTTTTACGTTTTGTTCCGACATAAGGTGTAAGTAAAGATGTTGATTTTTTACCTGACAGTTTCGGCGAGCAGCTCTCGCCTTCTTCAGAGCGTTTAACTGACCTCAGTGAGGTAAGAAGAAGGCATGAGCTTACTGACCTCACTGAGGTCAGCGAGATGCTCTGAAGAAGATGAGTGAAAAAGGCGAGGTCAGTGAAGAAGGCGAGAGCTGCTCGCCGAAACTGTCAGGTAAAAAATCAACATCTTTACTTACACCTTATGTCTGAACAAGTAACTTAAAACACCTACATTAGTAAGAAGACATGATGAACATTTTTGAGCTAATGGCAACTTACTTTGGGTAACACAAATTTCAGACTTACCTCATTAAAATCTCCAGCAGCAACGAAGAAAGTGTCCAGAATAGCCATCTACAGCAAGCCGATGTTGTGATATAGCTGACCCATAGCCTCCTTCACGTTGGCACTCGGAGGTACATAAACTGCTACAATGATGACAGCTGTCATCTCCTGTGGTAGGTAGAAAGGTCCGCATTTCAGTCATGTACTCCAAGTGCAGTGAGCAGTGTATAGAGACCACCTTAGCATGCTGACACCACAGGTTGTTGGTGAAAACAGCCAGGCCTTCACCTGAGCGTACCAGATGAAGCTGTTCTGTCCACTCAGTGGAGAGTTAGCCCATCCAGCTGGACTGCATCATGCGGAATGTTCTGGTTTAGCCAGGATTTGGTGAAAACCAAAACACAGCAGTCCCTCACTCTGCGCTAGGAAGCTCTCCAGCGTATATAGGCTTAGACTGCTGGGGGATTCACATGATGCACTGGGCTCCTCTCCTTTACTTTGTCTATACCAATATATATCAGCATTACAAACCACTAACTGTGTTTCCCCCAAGGTCCTGTGTCCTGTGATTGATCTCTCCATGGATGTCTGTGGGTCTGGAGCTCCACGTAGCTGATCTGCAGCTCCATGCCCCTGCTCTGCAGTCACTGGCCTCACCACCTGCTGTCCTGCCATCCACACCTCAACCTCTCCTGCTATCCCTCCCCCTCATCCCCAATCCCAGCCATCAAGGCAGATGGCCGCCCTCCCTGAGCCTGGTTGTGTCAGAGGATTTTTTCCCCCTCCCTATCTTAGGGTTCTTTTTGGTTCCTTCCCACTGTTGCCGATTGCTTGCTCATAGGGAATCCAAATGTAACTTGGACTGTTGGGTTTTCTGTTTTCTGTTCTTTCTGCTATATAAAGTACTATGTAATGAGATGTGTTGTAAATATGTGCTGTACAAATAAAACTGAACTGAACTGAATTAATATGGTCCATTTTGCTGTCGAGGGAGCGCACATTTGCCAGCGTGATAGTGGGAACTGCTAGCTTGTGTGGGTTAGGAGTTAGCTTAGCTTGCACTCCCCTGCACTTGCCCCACTTTTTTGCCCCACTCCTGCTATCCCTCCCCCTCATCCCCAATCCCAGCCATCAAGGCAGATGGCCGCCCTCCCTGAGCCTGGTTGTGTCAGAGGATTTTTTCCCCCTCCCTATCCTAGGGTTTTTTTTGGTTCCTTCCCACTGTTGCCGATTGCTTGCTCATAGGGAATCCAAATGTAACTTGGACTGTTGGGTTTTCTGTTTTCTGTTCTTTCTGCTATATAAAGTACTATGTAATGAGATGTGTTGTAAATATGTGCTGTACAAATAAAACTGAACTGAACTGAATTAATATGGTCCATTTTGCTGTCGAGGGAGCGCACATTTGCCAGCGTGATAGTGGGAACTGCTAGCTTGTGTGGGTTAGGAGTTAGCTTAGCTTGCACTCCCCTGCACTTGCCCCACTTCCATGCCCTTCTGTACTGCTTGCATTATTTCCAAGGCGATGTTCGTAGCAGTCGCAGGTCACTCAGCACACGCAGTCAGTGCTTGTTGTAGTAAAAGTCTTTGTAATGTATGTCCAGGAGAAACAGATGATCATTCACATATTTCCATTTAGTAACAAGGATGTAGGCTTGGACACAGATGCAGACATCAACAAAAGTACTGCACTGTCTCTGGGAGAGGCCACCGCAGGTAACAACTGCACCACCATCTTGCCAGCCACAGAACAGTAATTCACAGGGCTCTACCATAAAGAACACTGGAACTCCACCTGCAGTGGTAAATGGCTACTCTCCAAAAAAAGTGAAGACTGATAAAGGTGAAGTTAAAGTGCTTCGAACCAAATGTGATGACCTAGAGGGATGACCAAAACATAATAACATTTCTGGTTTTAGCTGGCCTCTCTGAGGATCTGAAGTGTCCCACCCTGAGCAAATTTATCTCTCTTACTTTCTGCAGGACATACTAAATCACAGGTCAGAACTCTATGGAAATTGTAGTGCTGAGGAACATTCAGAGATGGTGAAAACTTTAAGGAAAATTTGAAACCAATGAACAAGGACTGGGGGGATTACTGAGATTTTTTTGTTACCTTTTATGCTTCAGTGCAAACTAAACTCCACTGCTGTCAGCTCTTTATATCCGTGTCCTTCCCATCTGTGCTCTGTACTAACATGCAAAAAGAAAAAAAGGGTGCTGTAATGCAAAGTTTACTGGACAGTAAAAGTGTGACAGGTAAAGGTGTAGAAGAAATGACTGCAGCCTCGAGAGGATTGTCAAGAAAAGCTGATTCGAGAACTTGGGAGAGCTGCATAAGGACTGGTTTGAGGCTGGTGTCTGTGTATCAAGAGCCACCAAGTACGGACAGGAAAAGAGCTACAATGGTTGCATTCCTATTATCAAGTCACTCCTGAAACAGAGATGCCAGAAGATTTTACCTGAACTAGGGAGAAAAAGAACTGGACAATTGCTCATTGGTCCAAAGTTCTCTTTTCAGATTAAAGTAAATTTTGCAGCAGTGATGCAGTCATTATACCGTCATGGTGAAGAGGGAGCTGAGCTGCGAGGCGAAGCTCTCAATTTACCAGTCCATCTGTGCTCCAGCCCTCACCGATAGTCATGAACTCTGGGTAGTGACTGAAAAAATGAGATCGCGGGTACAGGCGGCCAAAATGAGCTTCCTCCACAGGGTGGTTGGGCTCAGTCATAGAGATAGGGTGAGAAGCTCAGATATCTGGAGGGAGCTCGGAATAGAGTCGCTGCTCCTTCAAGTTGAAAAGAGCCAGTTGAGGTGGTTTGGACATCTGATTTGGATGCCTCTGGGGAGACTTTCTTTGGAGGTTTTCCAAGCATGTCTGCTTGGAGACCCCAGGATAGACCCAGAACCCGCTGGAGGGATTATGTATCTTGTCTGGCATGGGAAAACCCTTAGGATCCCCCAGAAGGAGCTGAAAAGCATTAGCGGGGGGAGGAACGTCTCGAATGATCCGCTTTGTCTGCTGACCCAACCCCGGATATGCGGAAGAAAATGGTTGGAGGACCACAAAATACAGACAAGATGAAGGCCAATATCAAAGCAAACTGGGCTTCAATAACAGTAGCACATTCTAACTTTGCACATTAGTGCAGAATTACTAAACTTAGTCTGACATTATCACCATTCGAGTTGTTCACCACAGTCCAATGACAGGTTGTAAAAAGTGCTAGTTAACTCAGTCATGATAACAAAACTAGTAATAAAATAAAATGGATTTGCATCAAGATATTGGTCGTGGTATTTGTTTACATTTAAAAAAGAAAAAATGGAATAGAAATACAAGGGTTGACTGTGAGCAACGACTGTCATCAGTCACGTGGCACCATGGTATCAACAGCTGGACGTGCATAAGACAATATTTTTACATATTATAAAACACCATCTGCAATGAGCACAGAATCTCTTAAACTGTGTCAAAATAGTGACTTTTCAACTTGAAAAACATTTTGACGAAGAGAAAGAAGTCACAGGGAGCCAAATCTGGCAAGACCACTTGATACTTATTATGAATAATCAGGAACATCCCAAGGAGTACAGAGATAGTCCTGCAAGACAAATTGTCTGCTGCTTAAGGCCCACCAGACACCACTACATACTAAAATGATTTATTATAAAAAGTTAAAAATGACAAAAGAAATTATTGTACAGTACACATATAGCTTTGCTAGTGGCTTAGACCTAATACTAATGAAAGTTATATTATATAAGAAGGGATACAATGCCCCTGACTGGTTCTCAGGACCTGCCATCCTAGACGATCTTTTCGAGGAAGGAGGAGCTGACACTGTACAAGATCTTTAGAGTGACCAAACAGATGAAGTTACCACATTTGACAGTGCTGATGATTCAAGCTCTGTACTACCTTGGAGTGATGACTCAGAAAGTGACACAGAGATCTGAGCATCCAGCAAACATTAATAATTTAATTCATAGACTGAAGTTTAATTATTTTGTGTACTAAATGATGTATTTGTTCACCAGAATCAGAATCAGAATCATGTTTATTGCCAAGCACCCGTAATTTTTACATTACAAGGAATTTGTCCTGGTCTGTTGGTGCAACTTGTTAAAAATACAGAATTGATTCAAATTCGTAAATCCAGTGTTTGATCCCAGGCAGATTTTGAGACCCCTTTGAGATGATTTTGCAAGCACAGATGTGATAGTTTAATTTAACTTGGTGGGTTTTTATCTTATCTCACCGTATCAACGGATGGTCGGTTTCATGTTGTACCTCCAGTGTGTCATGGGACCCAAATTTTGAGAGCCTTTTGGTGGTGTCTGGTTTGCCCTAAGCAGCAGACAATTTGTCTTGCAGGAGTATCTCTGTACTCCTTCGGATTTCCCTGATTATTCATAATAAGTTTCAAGTGGTACTTTCAACATTTACTCTAGGTCAATTCTAAGATCATGGGTGTGGGGCCACATTTAGCAGGTGTCTGGCAGGTCCTATATGCAGCAGATAATCTGTCTTGCAGGGGCCATTCTGTACTCTGTATAATGTACCTATTCATTTAAAATTTGTTTCATGTGGTACCTCCCATGTTTGATCCATCCCAAAGTTTTGGGCCCTTTTCGGGTGTTTGTCAGGCCCTATGCAGTGAAAAATTTGTCTGGCATGGGCCATTCTGTACTCTATGTGATGTATGTGTTCACTTAAATCGGTTTCATTTGGTACCTACAATGTTTGATCAAATGTGTTTTACGGCCTCTTTTTGAGGCCTCCCTGGACAGGGGGGAACACGGCAGACATCCATATCAGCATATGTTAGGTTACATCATGAATGCTCCTGTGTTCAGATATTGGTACCTTGTTTGTTTGGTCAAAATGCCCTTGGCTGATGGACTACAGGTGAAGAGCGATGATTTTGGGAGCAGGTTTATTCATATTTTACCTCTAGGAGATGCACCAACTAGTGATGTGCGGATCGATACTGAAATATCGATACCTCTGATACCAGATCTTTATGCTCTAAAATCGATCCTCAAATCAAAATATCGATACTTTTGATACTTCAGTCATTTGAGGAAATGTATATCATTAACAGGAACACAGTGGAAAGTAACTAAACTATTGAGATCTTGTCTAAATGACACGCGGTTGGTGGGAACTACTTTTACTTTTTCTTCTGCCTTGTTAAGTGCGTAATGCGTAAGTGCAGTGGTGCACTGCGCCGTCAGTCAATCGCTGTACTCTGTAGACGCAATGGCAGAGCGTAAACGGAGTCATGTATGTAGCTACTTCAGCTTCACAAATAGCCAAGACGCAGTTCGTGATGTTTGTGGAAAAACGGTTAAGAGTTGTGGCAACACAAGAAACCTTGTGAAACACCTCAGGTTAAACCACAACACAGAGTACGAGGCGTTTATGATGAGGCAGACAGAAGAGGAGAGCACAGTGTCAGGGGCTGCAAGGGCCAGACAGGCGGACAGACTGCAGGCAGACACTATCCAGGTTGTTCAAATTAATAAATATGGTTATGAAATTGGTAACAAAATAAATACAGGCTTCAACAAATTGCTGCAAAAGTTCAGCTTGGAGTAATAACATGTTTAGTACTGAGATAATCTCACATAGACAAAAAGCCTAGATTTATTTAGGTAAAGTTTCCTAAAGAATTGATCATTTAATGTGAATTACATTGCCTCTGTATCATTCATTTATACAGAGCAACTGCAATAAAACAGCCATGGTGAACTTAGAAAAATATATACTAGAAAAGATGGATAAAAATAACATTTTATCTATAGGCAGCTGATGGGTACCGGCAGGCCAGGCGTGCCGCAGCCCGGGCCGTTGTGGAGGCAAAAACTCGGGTCTGGGAGGAGTTCGGGGAGGCCATGGAGAAGGACTACCGGTCGGCCCTGAGGAAATTCTGGCAAACCGTCCGGCGCCTCAGGAGGGGGAAGCAGTGCTTCACCAACACTGTTTACAGTGGAGGTGGGGAGCTGTTGACTTCGACTGGGGATGTCGTCGGGCGGTGGAAGGAATACTTCGAGGATCTCCTCAATCCCGCCGTCATGTCTTCCACTGAGGAGGCAGAGGCTGAGTGTTCAGGGGCGGACTCGCCCATCACCCGGGCTGAAGTCACCGAGGTGGTTGACAAGCTTCTCGGTGGCAGGGCTCCGGGGGTGGATGAGATTCGCCCTGAGTACCTCAAGTCTCTGGATGTGCAGGGACTGTCATGGTTGACACATCTCTGTAACATCGCGTGGCGGTCGGGGACAGTGCCTCTGGACTGGCAGACCGGGGTGGTGGTCCCTCTTTTCAAGAAGGGGGACCGGAGGGTGTGCTCCAACTACAGGGGGATCACACTCCTCAGCCTCCCCGGGAAAGTCTATTCCAGGGTACCGGAGAGGAGGATCCGGCCGATAGTCGAACCTCGGATCCAGGAGGAACAATGCGGTTTTCGTCCCGGTCGTGGAACGCTGGACCAACTCTACACTCTCCATCGGGTGCTCGAGGGTTCATGGGAGTTTGCCCAACCAGTCCACATGTGTTTTGTGGATTTGGAGAAGGCATTCGACCGTGTCCCTCATGGCGTCCTGTGGGGGGTGCTCCGGGAGTATGGGGTTCGGGGCCCTTTGCTAAGGGCAGTTCGGTCCCTGTACGACCGGAGCAGGAGTCTGGTTCGTATTTCCAGCAGTAAGTCGGACCTGTTCCCGGTGCGCGTTGGACTCCGGCAGGGCTGCCCTTTGTCACCGGTTCTGTTCATAACTTTTATGGACAGAATTTCTAGGCGCAGCCAGGGGCCGGAGGGGGTCCGGTTTGGGGACCGCGGGATCTCGTCTCTGCTTTTTGTGGATGATGTGGTCCTGTTGGCTTCATCGAACCTGGACCTCCAGCGTGCACTGGGGCGGTTTGCAGCCGAGTGCGAAGCGACTGGGATGAGGATTAGCACCTCCAAATCCGAGGCCATGGTTCTCGACCGGAAAAAGGTGGTTTGCCCTCTCCGGGTCGGTGGAGAGATCCTACCCCAAGTGGAGGAGTTTAAGTATCTTGGGGTCTTGTTCACGAGTGAGGGGAGGATGGAGCGCGAGATTGACAGGCGGATCGGTGCAGCGTCCGCAGTCATGCGGTCGCTGTACCGGTCCGTCGTGGTGAAGAAGGAACTAAGCCAAAAGGCGAGGCTCTGTATTTACCGGTCAATCTACGTTCCGACTCTCACCTATGGTCATGAGCTTTGGGTCATGACCGAAAGAACGAGATCCCGGATACAAGCGGCTGAAATGAGTTTTCTCCGTAGGGTGGCTGGGCGCACCCTGCGAGATCGGGTGAGGAGCTCGGTCACCAGGGAGGAGCTCGGAGTAGAGCCGCTACTTCTCCACATCGAGAGGGGTCAGTTGAGGTGGCTTGGACATCTGTTCCGGATGCCTTTGGGACGCCTCCCTGGGGAGGTGTTCCGGGCATGTCCCACGGGGAGGAGGCCTCGGGGCAGACCTAGGACACGCTGGAGGGACTATGTCTCTCGGCTGGCCTGGGAACGCCTCGGGGTCCCACCGGAAGAACTGGAGGAGGTGTCTGGGGCGAGGGAAGTCTGGGCCTCTCTGCTTAGACTGTTGCCTCCGCGACCCGGCCCCGGATAAGCGGAAGATAATGGATGGATTTTATCTATAAAATATATCTTTTATTATTTCAGTCTAATTTGCTTTAACTGTTAAATGGATATTTTAAAATGTAGGTATTGACAAACTTGTGCAGTTATTGTAGCATTTATTTATTTAATTAAATATTTTACTAGCAATTTCAATTTGAGTCACCCAGCATTATAAAACAGCAAGTGTTTGTATCACCTTATTGTAGGCTGTTTGGAGAGACCACATGCATAGTTGAATCTAAATAAGATTAAGCATTCAGTGTAGAGTAACCCCATCATTTGTTTTGCCCTGTGATAAAATTAATAAATAAATAAATTACTCTGATGTCTTGAACTCCTCATGAAGCTATGCCTTGAAATACACTACTTTTTTTTTTAGATTTACCAGACACATTAGGTGTTTTTGTACAAAGTATCGGTATCGGATCGATATCGCCGCAACCTGACTAACCTGACTAATTTCTTTGACCATTGAAATTAGCATCACAAAGCTTGTATGAGGGGTGTAAAGCAGGGCTATTCAACTGGCGGCCCCCGGGCCGCGTCCGGCCCCTGAGGAATTTTGTACCGGCCCTTAAAGTGTACTGTAATGATTACATATGGATAGTCTCATATAGCGCATGACCATGAAAAATTGTACATTCTCTCGTGCAGTAAGAGGCGGTATGCGCACGTTTAAGTAATGGTAGAAAAACAGGTAGAATATACCTTTTTTAGCCGGACATATATTGTGGGGGACCGCAAATGATCAATCAAAAATCGCAGCGTGGTCACCGGCAAAGTCACTGCCCTGAATTGTTTCTTTTAAGCATGAAGGTTGGTTAACAAGACAAAATTTCTCTCTCTACATTAAAAAAAGAAAAGTTGACTCAGAGAACAGGCAGTTCAACAATGGATGGACAGAGAAATACGCGTTTATCGCTGTCGATGAGAATCTTGTGTGCTTAATCTGCAACAAGTGCCTCGTCATGTGAAGACATTTCAACACAACGCATGCTAACTTTAACGCTACTTTTTCCCCAGGCTCTGCCGCTCGGAGGCAGAAGATATTGGGGCTTACGTTTTGTTATGAGCAAAGACGACACATATTGTTCCGGGTTTGTACAGATCAAGAGAGAGCAACAGCGGCATTGTTACGAGTGGCATGGACATTGGGGAAAAATGAAAAATTCGTTTACAGACTCAGAGGTAGTCAAGGAGTGTATGCTGGCATCGATTGATGAGGTGGTAACAGGTGAGAAAACAGGAAAAAGCGTTACTGGCTTGATCAAGCAAATTCCAATATCTGACAAGTCAAATATAAGGAAAGTTGAGTCCCTTGCATCGGACGTTTTCAAGACACTTTTAGACAAACTGAGGAAGGCTGAAGTGATGTCTTTGGCTGTGGATGAGTTGACAGATAACAGTGGTGTTGCGCAGCTGTGCCTCTATGTGCCATTTTTCGATGGAGAATGTTTTCGCGAGGATCTGCTTGGACAAACTCCCCTTGAGGGGCAAACCACCGGTGAGATTTTATCCAACAAAATTGCTGCATTCTTTGAGGAGAAAAACTTGGATCAGGGGCTTGCCGTGAGTATGGCGGCTGTGGCTCCGCAGGTGAGATCGCTACATTGTCTCATCCACCAAAGCCTCCTGTGTGCTAAACTCAGTGGTGAGTTAAAAGAGACCAAGGCCTCTGTCATGGCAATTATAAACTTTATCTGTTACACCTCCAATTTACAACACTGCCTTTTCCGCAAGCTGTTGACTGAAATATCTGCTCAATGCAAAAGATTTGTTAATTCAGAATGACATTAGATGGCTTAATCTAATGGAAGGAAACGCATTGAAACATTTTTGTGAACTAAGGGAGGAGATTCTGGTGTTTCTCCGGTCTTCAAAACTGGAAAAAGCTGGCAATTTACTGTCTCTGATGGGAAATGATGAGTTTAATGCCACGGTTTCCTTTTTGAGTGACATTTTCCATCATTTCAACCAGCTTAACATAGAGTTGCAGGGCAGAGATAAAATAGTTTTGGAACTTGTGGAGAAACTTAGTGCTTTTCTTTTCTTCTCCACATTAAGGAAATCTGGCCTGAAAACTACCGAGGTGATGTCTGGCTTTATTGACTCATTGAAAAACAACTTTGCCACCAGGTTTGATGATTTCAGCATTTCCAGTGAAGTGATGAGATTTGTTAAGGACCCCTTCTGTATGAATGTTGAGGCAGACTTTGCATTGAAAGGAAAGGAACTAGTACCATCACTGGATGAGGGTTTTTTACAACTGGAACTCATTGACATTCAGTCATCAGATGACTTGCAACAGTCATTGTAGCAGGCAGGTTACGAAAAATTCTGGACCCATGTAGTCAGCCGAGAGAAATTTCCACACTCAAGGGGTCTTGCACTTTTTCTTCTGACAACGTTTTGCTAAACATACACTTGTGAGTCGTCATTCTCACACATGAATGCCATTAAAACACACAATCGCATATCCCTCAGTGACCAGCATCTGCAACACTGCTTGCGCATTGCCCTGACAACATATATACCTGACTTCATTGCTCTTGCTAAATCAAGAAAATGCCATTTCTCTCATTAGATGGCAAATGCTAGCAAACTACATGCAAGATAACAGGCATGTTAGTCAAGCAAGTAATGATTGATTTTTGAACAGTATGATTCGACTAACATGTTATTCACCTCATACTTAATGTTTTTAGGTAGATAAGAAAAAAAATAATGTAAAGAGAGGTCAAGTAAGGGACTGTTAGTTGACCCTTAGTTGTAACTTTCTTATGTTAGCAGGGCTAAAATGGGTGAGGTGACTATTGTTGAAAGGACTTTGAAATGTTTTTGCCTTGATAAAGTGCCATGCACTGTTACACTGTTATAATTACAAGCATACTATGCAGTTTTGTTTTGTATTTGTTGATGCACTTGGAATTTAAATTTGTCAGTTAAATGAATGAAAATGTAAACAACTGATATGGCTCACCTAAACTGGGTGCAATTTGAAATATATTGTCTTCATAAAATACCATGCACTGTTATGTTGTTATAATTCTTTTCTGTACCATACTATGCACTTTGGTTTTATTTTTGTTGGTGGAGATAAATTTGATGTTGCCTGTCACTTAAACGAGTGCAATGTTAAATGTCTGTGATATGGCTGACCTAGACTGATTAAGGTGTCTGATTTATGTTCAATATGGACAACAGTTATTACAGTAGTAGTCAATGTGTGAATTTATGTATGTTGTTGTAATTTCTTTATTTGTTACAGAGATTACTCATATTCTCCGGCCCATTATTTTGCCTCAGATTCATGAACAGGCCCGAATTCCAAATTAACTGAATAGCCCTTGTGTAAAGTAACATTTGGATGCCATCCAAAGCAAAATAAAAAAAAACTAGTCACACCATAGGAGAAGTCATTTTCAGCTTTATAAAAGGTATTTTCCATATTTAGGCAGGTGCCCTCCTATAAAATCATCCTAAACATTCTAGAATTATTAAGTCTGCCCAAAAAAGGTATATAGGTCATCTGGTGAAAATTACTCTAATTATTAAATCATAATATATGTTGCTGAAAAACTAAATATCGCAATGTCATTTTTTCCACTATCGTGCAGTTCTACTAGCTTTACCTTTGTTCGAACCCTAGACTGTAGAAGAAGTGTATGGTTCGAACATAGACACAGGATGCCAAACACATAGAACAGTGGACAGACAAGGGCTGTGGAGGAAGCCATGGCAACAAGCAGTGACATCAAACATAAGTGACCTACACAAAGCCGGAGGCCATTGTGGCCCAGTCTAGAGAGCTACTAATGCTCCTCTCCGTTCAAATGTTGCCCAGACAAGTATACCAGTGGAAACGGCAGACACTTTAAGGGGCTGAATGAAGCCTGGGACAACAACCTATAGAGATTTACAAAGTGTACAAATAATGCAGCATTCACAGTGCTGTCTTTAATGTGGAAACTGTGCAACCCGTATGGCACTCATTTCAACAGTTTTGCTATTAAATGTGTCCTTATCCACAAACGTACATCGCCCGTTTCAAAGTTGTTTAAGGTCTTCCTGCGAATCCCGCATCGAAATAATCCACCAAGCTACATTCACTTCATCAAACGTCTCATTGTAAGTATTTCACATCTTCCGCCCACTGCTGATTATGTGTTCGGCAGAAGTCTGATCAACAGTCACTTATCTAAAATATATTAAAGTCGTCTGACTGCTAAAACCCTTGTAGCAGCCGTGACAGCCCTGTCTGCGAGTAAAAACAACACTATCAGCACATACTTACCACATTTAGGACAGTCGTTGAGCTCTTGGCGTCCAGCTGCCGAAGCTTCTTCTCGTTAGCTTTGTAGCTCCTACAGCCGTGCTGCCTTCAAGTCCTTCACCTAATATACGACTTTTCACAACACTGGGAATAAGCAAACAGAATAATACTCTTTCTAGTCTTTCTAAAAGATAACATTCGCGGTTACGTATTATAGGACGTATGTGACATGTAGTGTTTGGGATACGAGTACAGTTCAAGCATACAAAAGCAGTAATACGCCTGACGCTAACAGAAAAAATACCCCTTTTTCCTTTGCGGGCTGAAGTCGTGGTTGTAATTACATCATAGCTTGCGGTATTTGAAGGCAGCATAACATCAACCGAGTTGAATTTGAAACAAAAGGAGCAGGCAGATGTGACTGACCAATTGACTGAACAGTGTTAACATGTTGCTTGGTGTAGACTTCCTTGCAAGAATGGTGAAATAAGAATAGTGATTGAAGACAGTGTTAAAAACGATGTAGTCTTTCCCACAACTCTTGTGTTTTCACCAGTATAAAAATGAATAAATGGGTATAGCTGATGGATATATGGCTAGATGTTTTGAGCAACAGTTTAGTTAGGTTACATTTAATAGCTGCATGCCTTTGGTTTAGTCAGAACAAAACAATAAGCTGAAATCTTGTTTATTCTGTAAAGATGCTGTAAAATATCCTGCACAAATTATTGCTGTGAAATGGTGATAAATAAGTGGTTAGCAGTGATACTTCTAATACCCCATTGTGTTAAATTTGTATCACAAGAGTCATTAGTATTTTTGTTCAAACAAATACTTTTAATTTAAGAAAAGTCCCCACTTTGCCTGTTGAAATTATTGTGTACATGGACAAGAGAATAGAAAAGGAGAGCTGTCTGAGGAGATGTGGAAGAAAATAATTGCCAGCATGATCATGGTAAAGGCTACAGGGGCCTTTCCAACCACCCTGATACTCCTATGACCACAGCTTTTAATATGAGAAGGTTTAATGTCCATGGAACTGTAGTCAGCATCCCCAGATGTGACTCGCAACGAAAACTGAGTCCAAATTGAACGGAATGAAAATGTCAATGAAGGAAAAAAGACCAAGGTTAGTACAACACCCAGGAGGACTCAAGTTTGACAAAAGAAAAATTGAAAAGCCAAACTGGAGTTTGCTAAAATGCAAAAAATGCATGCTGACAAGTCACAATGCTTGTGGGAAAACATTGTTTGGACAAATTATTTGAAAATAGAGCTTTTTGTTAAGTAAGAAAATCATCCCCAATTTGAAATACAAAAAAACTCATTTGTGTTATGATGGTGGTTTTCAGTATTTGACAAAGGGTGCCTTGAATCGGTGTGTGGCGCAATGAAAGAAACACAAAGATTATCAAGTCATTTTGGACTAAAACTTAAAGTCTGGTATCAGACAGCTACATTTCAGTCACAGGTTATGGTTACTACAGACCTACTGTAGCCTCATGGGTCATGTTATCTTTATACTTTCCACTTCTACTCCACAGATATGGGAAAACAAGGACTTGCACAGAACACATACTGGGCTAAGCAGTGTAAGCCTTTGCATGCAAGCCCTTGTCTTACCCAAAGTAAACACAGTATGTGGATATCTATCTATCTGTAATATCCCTGTTAAGAATGCAAAATAAGCCGTCTTCTAAGAAAACTCAAAATGCCAGGTGTAATGTTAGATCATAACAACAATTGTCATTTTACACTGATTTTAATAGTGTATGTCAGGAAACTTGCTTTTATTCCTGCACTCACTGCTTTCCACAGCTGACTGAGTATGAAAACGTTTACTGGAGAGTGTGGGTGCAGGCCACCAAAACAGTGACAGGTCAAGAAAAGAGTGAGGCCAGATGAACCAAAGAGAGAGCTCTATGTACGGTAGGGAAAAGTGATCACAAAATGTAAAACACAGTGTTATGGACAACAATATGTGTCTCACCAGTAATAAACAGCAGCATCTGTTTATATTCCTGAAATCATTATGATCTAAACTTGCAATGGCAGTTTAGACAAAACGTGACAATTGAGTTGTATAATTAGCTCCAGGTAAAAAGCCACAAATAAAAACAAAGTGACATCTGGGAGAAGTGCTTTCATCATTTTGCAGATCAGTAAGCCATAATAGATATCTCTGTCTAGCTGTAGCTGTAGTGTCAGTCAGTGAAAACTGCACAGTATGTTTTTTTTTCTTGCAATTTGGAAACTTGCAGGCACTCACAGCCTTACAAATGTAACAAAATACCACGAAAGTTGAATCAATATATGTCACACGCACACGTCCTTGTTTCCCTGAATCTCTACGGTCGAGGCAGGGAGAACAAAGTCAGCATGGCCTACAAAGAAATATTTATGGAAAATAAACCAGGTTGAATTTGACATGTTACACTTCAACAGTCCAAAATTTATGCTAAAAAATCTCCTTGTTTCCTGTGAGTATTAATACAGTTAAAGTTTGTATCTCTGCCTAATTCTTACCTTCTGATCTGAAACAAAAAAAAGACATTTGACTGCACAGTCAAAACAGTTTTAAAAAGTGCCTCTGTCTACACAGTACATTTCCATAATATAGGTTTGACATATCGCATTTACAGGGAACGAACTAGAAGTCAACACAGCGGCCCTTTCTCTCCCAGTCACCATAGCGGGTGGGCTCTGGACCCCGAGGACCGCCTTTCTCTTTGGTTACAGGGTTCACATCATCAGGAAACTCTGAAGGACAAGAAGAGAATAATTCAGAAAGAAAGATGTCGCTTTAGTTAAGATATTTTCCATCCATTGCTGCTTTTTTCAGTTTATACTGCACACAGAGTCCAGTTTATTAGTTTCAGCTGGCTGAAACTAACTCTAATTCACTCCTCTATGAAGAGTTAAATGTAGCATTGACTAACAATTTTAACCGAGGATAAACTTACTAGCATTTTCCTGAGCTTTCAACCACCTTGCATGCCCTTTCCTAGTAGATGGAGTTTAATGCTGTCATGTAATGACAACTGAGAAAACTAAGCTTTGGGAGGAGCAGAAGAAAGTTCCGGCAAGCAAGTAGAAGAAGCAAGTACGTGAACCTTATTGTCGGTTGCTGAGCCTAAACTTACTTAGCTTGGTGGGCTGAATAAATTGGACACTAAGTGCACTTTGTGTCAGAAGGATCAGTTCATGTTTCAGAACAAAAGGCTTTTAAGACTGACAAGTGTAATTTTCCTACTGTCAAAACAAATGTGCTTGTGTGGTGGGGTGCTGGGCAAAGAAGTTTTTTTTTCTACTGAGGTAATAACGGCTAGCTTTTAAATCAATATAAATGAATCTAACGCACAGGGATGATTGCACTCATTTATTCAGGCAAATGCAGCTACTTCTCAATAACACTGAAGCTCAGTTTTTGAAATAAAAATAACTATCGTTTATTGGACATAGTATACTTTAGATCCTTACATTTCATTTATTATAAATGTCTTATTTTTGTTGATTGATCATCTGAAGGCTGTTTCAAGGGTTTTTTCAGTCTGATGAGTTATAAATCAATGGCAAACCTTTATTCTAAGTCATCTTGGAAATAGTTTTTGTGGGTGGTTGCTATGGTGACAAGCAGTAATCTTAAGCAAGTAAAAGTAAATAATCTTACTTTCCAAAACATCTTTGCTCTTGTCCTCAGGGCTGTCAAACCTCCCCTCTGGGGTTTTAGATTTCTTCAGCGGCTCTTTATCCTTGACCACACCACTGGCTGTCCGTGTACATCCTGAAAAAGAGAAGAATAACAGGGATTTCAGATCAAAACAATGGTCCATTCATTCACTGTGTACAGTATACAATAAAAGTGAGTACAACCCGACGCAGTATTATTTAAATGTCAAGTGAATCAAAATTGTATCACCTCCTAGTGATACAATTACTAGGAGGTGATATTACCTAGAAGTAATATAAGTGTTCAACCTATATTACTTGTAGGTTGAACACTATGGCATTTATTAAAAACTAACACTTTAGATTTATTGTATTAAATACTCACCCCCCCCCCCAGTAAAAACTCAATGCCACTTAGGTCTGTGTACCTTTCATTACTAAGATTCAAACCTTTTATTTTTTCAAGATTATCTTTGATGACAAGACTCAATCGTCCTTGGCCTCATTTTAGAAAACCAACCACTGAGTCTCAGATTAGTGGCACTAGGGCTTGTTCTATACCTCCAGATTACTGCTGTACCTGTTTCCACATTCAGATTTTTCACTTTCTCTGGAAATTTTTTTCAATGGAGAGCGATGATTCAGATACGCACATAGATACAGCCAATAGGATAAAAGACTGACACAGTTCTGGTTTTCACAGCTAAGTTTATAACCATGTACATGCAGTTAGGCTAATCACAGGTGTAGTCTGTTATGTTTAAATGAACACAGGTTTTATCATTTGTGTGTCAGTGATCACAGGTGTATTCATTTTTGCATTTCTATTTTGGAACCTGTAAATGACAGGAAACACTACTGTTCAACTGAGAAATAGTGCTGTTATGGGGAGATTATACAATTTTAACACATTTGACTTGCAAGTGATATTTTACAGGCATGGACTCACTTCTGTTGCATACTGTCTATCTGTCACTGCACAGTCACACACACCATGCTGACATAAACGACTTCCAGATCTGAATTAACCTGTCGATATTCATATCAAAGCTATTGACTAATTATGACTTTGTCTTGGCTCACATAAGGACAGTCACCGAGAAGAAGTTTACGATACGCTGAATCCAACTTACTAACCTGTAAACACCGACTCCACGGCTAAGCTCCTAAAAACGACATATCTGCTGGTTGAAGCACATAAACGTAGAAGATACATGTCTGGAGATGAGACGAAAAGGGAAAAAAGCAGCGGCTTCTTCTCTATTGTGCTCGGACACTTACACAATTTTGTTTGTCGACTTTTATATACGACACTGTCATCATCATGTAGCGACAGAAAATGGCGGTTACCGTGCACTATTTGAGCAAAGCCAGTAGGAGGAGACAAAACACTGAATATCAGATTTGTTCCCTCATACAGCGGTTAAACAAGACAATTTTCTTCAGACCGGTCATCGCGCTAGATAACAGGTCCGTAGAAAATTGCCTTGCTTGAAACCAGTTGGGCGGTGCAAAAAAGGTTGCAACTTTTTTTATTTTAAAAACTTTTTTAAATAAAAAAAATGTCCTTAATGAGTAAAATTGTTTTTCATTGCTAAATGTGCATTTACCTTTTCGAGTCTCTCTTTTCAAAGAAGCTCTTCAGAGACGTTTGTTTTCTTATTAATTTTGGCAGGGGGTTAGATTTTTGAGTCAAGTGCGGGAAACGAGCACAGACGGAAGCTGTGGGAAGACGAGCTGGTCATTTTTCAAAATAGAGCACCATGCGGATTCCGCCGGAAATAAAATAAAATCTTTTTATTCTTTCTATGCGACCCGGTACCGGTCTGCTGCCCGGTGGTTGGGGACCGCTGACCTAATATGCTTCTGTTCTGTATTCTCAGTTTCACTGTTATCACTTTGTTCAGTATATAATAACTCTTACAGAAAGAAGGCCTATAGGCCTATAGGCTATTCCACGTCAGTCACTCATCATTTAACCTAATTTGTGCAATTCCTCAGTAAGGGCCTCTTTACTTGTTTAGGTAGATCAACGTGAACTTTTAGGCTGTCGCACCTATACTCTCACTTAGCTTGTTCTGTAGGCTACTAGTGATAGCCACTAAGCTTTGTCTAAGTACTGTCTCATCTTTTCCACACATCTTTCTTTACCAGTCACTGAAAATTGTAATTTGTGAAAAATAAACTTCATTTTGGAAGCTGTACTCATCCTTCTACAAGTCACATGTTCAGATCAACAGAGGTAGAGGAAGTGTTCACAGATACTACTTAGGTAACAGTACTAATACCACACTGCAAAAAAGTTACAAATAAACGTCTTGGTTTGAAAACATTTTTGAAATAAAAGTAAGTATTGTCCCAAACACTATTTAAAGTATCAAAATTAAAGTGTTCAAACCAGAAAAATACCGCATGGACTTCCAGCAAGAGCATTTGAGGATCACTGAGCAAATGCTCCCTGATGGTCCTCTAAAGCTGATACAAAATAATCTTCACTAAACTTTCCCTGAAGGCCTTCTCAAGGTTTCACAAAGTAACCCTCAGGGAACCTTCCCTGAAGCCTACTGTTTGCTGGACCAGGGCTGTCAACAGACTTGCTGGGGCCAGGGACAAGAAAGCATCATATTTCAGCTTTCCCTACTCATTTAAAGCCATCAAAGTAGCAATTCACAATTAAAAAATATATATCCAGACCGAGTCTGTTCAGCGTGCTTGCTCCCCACGGATACCTACCTCATCTCCCATCCCCTTCCCTCTCCTTCTCCGTCCATTCTCCTTGCTGGCATAGAACGGGCAGCACGTGATAGTCACACCGCAGCTCAATACTAGCCGCTGACAGACTCGAATCGAGCTCTGGTGGTAGCAAATCTAAACTCTTGCAGTGTTAGCGGCTGTTGTTGCGCCCAAGCGGGGTCAAACCATTTTCTTCTAGGACATGGGGAGGTGTGTCAAAAGGGAAAACATTTATATTTACAGAAATTAATCAGTCTCCGTTATTAAGTATACTTTGAGTATAAAATTACATTTAATGTTATAGACAACGATTTCACTAAAAATAATAGGCGAATGTAAGGGGGAAAAAATTGAGGGTCATTCATGGGCCCCTATGGTCCTGAGGCCCGTGATAACATACCCGGTTGTCCGCCCCTGTCAACCCGCCTGTGCTGGACTGTTATTATAGTTTTTCTCAGTCACTTTTCTCTGATAAGAATTAAAATTCTCATAACTGTTAGTTTAACCTCCACAACATTTAGTCATTTGTGCACATCAGAGTAGCAGTTTCTCATTCCTTCCAACAAATTGCAAATGCTTTTGGACATGCATCAATTGCTTTTATACAAGTCTCTGCTGTTTTATAACATTATCATTTGCTTATGCCATGTCAGTCAAAACGAACTATGAATGATGAAGTCATTCCCTATAAAAACTAATAGTCCTCATTTCATTGCTTAAATCATTACATACAAAAATGTTGAAGTAGTTGTCGAAATCTGTCAAGCTCCTCCTCGCTGCATTGCAAGGGATGATATTCTCCGTGATGTAGATGCTTTTTTTCTGTCTTCACTAAGACATTCAGACATTCATGTCTGTCTGTGGCCAGACAGACATGAATGTCTGAATGTCTTAGTGAATGTCTGAATGTGCATGAATGATTTACAATACTGTGTATAAGTTCAGTTCCAATGTGTACTGCAGTATTGTTTACAGTTGTGCACAGCTCTATCCAAAGGGTGTTTCCTATGTTTGTTGTAAATAAGTGTGTATTTTTCTTTTGCATAATGCTGAGAACAAATTAGAATTGCAAAGAGCATAAATATGTGAAATATACGTATTCAGTGTTTTGTACTCAGTTACCTCACAAAATACAGTAATGTGTAACTTTACTGTAGTTTTCAAATGGCTGTGCAAATAGTGTAGCCTATGGTGCTGTCTTGAGGATTTTCAGGTAGTGCCACTAAGATCTGACTTTTTTTGCATTTGAAAACTCTTACAGAGTAACCTGTCATAATGAAAACATGACAATTTGACTATCTTGTTCATAAAGGTGTCAGGACTTTTCATCTTGATGACACTGACACTATCATTGACATGAATACTTGCTTTTGAGGAATGAACTATCCATTTTGAGCAAGTGGCACGCTTTTGTAGGTTATCAACTAGGTTTTGCAGTTTGTACTAATTACTTTGAGAAATGCACTAAGTGTTGCACAAATGTTAATTGTGATGTGAGAAACACACCAAAACAACTGAGAAAAACTGTAATAGGATACGCATTCCCTTATGTAAAAGTAGGATTTAACTGCTGTAGCTGGCTGAGGTAGAGCTCATTTTTAACCTTTTTATTGTATATATCAAACTGCAAATTAGGATTAGTTTTTTGCTGATTATTTTCTCTATCAATAAGTGTAAAAATTCTGATTGTGAGAATTGCTGTCACAAGGGCTCTAAACTGTTGTTATAGTTTTCAGTTGTCTGTCAATTGACTAATTAATCGACTAATCTTTTCAACTGTACTCTATGTAAACTGTTGGGTAGTTTAAGCATCATATTTCACAAGTTATTTTGTGTGCAAAAATATTATTTAGTAAAATAACTGAAGCTGTCAAATAAAGGTAGTAAAAAGTACAATATTTTCCTCTGATATTCGGTATAGAAAAAAACAGAAAATGGCATTAATGGCACTTCAAATTTGTGCTAAAGTCCAGTGCTTGTAGTAATGTACTTTCTTCCATTTCACTAATGGATATCAACCTCGTGTGTAGAATGTATAAGTACACAGCATGAGTCAGGATGTGATTAGCCTAAATTATAGCTTCAAGAATAAGAGCAGGGGAAGCAGCCAGTCCGTCTAATCACACTTGGTTTAATCGGCACAAAACCAAAAATTTAAAAATGACAAGTTACTTTCAGTCTGCTGGAATGAATGCTCCTCAACCTGCTTTTTGTACCTTCAGAGAGCACATAACATAGGCACTTTATCCTGGTTTACTGAAAATCAAAGACAAATCAACTTGACTAATATGTTTTTTTGTTTGTTTTCCATTGTTAAATGAATTAGATGACATACTTCAGGGTTACACAAGAACTACTATGCAGCATTTTTAGGGAGGCTGTCAAAAATAATAGCTTTATCCAAAATGCAGAGTGAAAACCGATATCTAATCAGTGTTTGATGTGAGTGCCCTTTGGCTTTTAAACAGCATCTATTTACCTTGGTACATTGCACACAGTTTTTTAAGCTGCTTTGAAGGTGGTTCCTCATCTTGGAGAACCTGCCACAGTTCTTACGTGGATATCAGTCTGTCTCGGTGTCTCATGTCTCTTCAAGTAATCCAAGTCTGATTCCATGATGCTAAGGACAAGGCTCTTTGAGGGCCACGCCATCTGTTGCCCTCATGTGGTTTATGGTTCTTTTTGAATCTGGCTGTGTGTGTGTGCGTGTGTGCGTGCGTGCGTGTGTGTGTGTGTGTGTGTAGAGAATTCCAGGAGACTGAAGCTCAACATCAGCAGTTTAGTGCTGATATTTCTGAGTGGATGGCGAAATTCTCCTTTACATTCCTCGTCAGCATTTTAAAAAGCAGAAAGCAGTCCTGGAAAATGTCATGCGTGGGTGCAGGCACGCACACACACACAAACACGCACACACACACACACACACACACACACACACACACACACACACACACACACACACACACACACACACACAGGTAGGGAGACATTTGGAAATCTATGCCCCACACTAATCAAGCATGTATTTCAGTACAATATAGCCTAGACAAAAAGTAAATCTAAATGTATACATTTTTCAGTGGAGAAATTTTATGGACATGCATCACAATATGCACATAGATCTATGAGAAGTGAGATCAAGTCTGTGTAATGAGGCAAAAAGCAAAACATGAGAGCCTGACGCTTGGAAAAGAAAAAATATGTACGTTTTTTTAAAGAAAAAAGTTGGGCATTTTGTAAATTCACATTCACATTTTCTTCAGGCCTCCAGTGTCTGTGCACCTATCCCCTGCTTTATATTTTGGACTATTGTGAGAAATGACTCTAGAAAATAGCTTGTAAGAAATAAGATGTTCACTTGAAATTAAAACATTTGCCTATATTGACTAGCCTATGAAAGAAAACACTTCATACAAAAATTTTAGAACACAAAAAAATACAAACATTTAAACATGACAAAGGGTCAAAACGTGAGTATGATATAAGGTGAAGTTATCTGCCTCTGTAGTGACACATGATCTAAATAAAGTCTCTGTCTGATACTTCTTATTTTATTTGTTATTATCAGCCTTTCCCTTGATTAATTAGTTAATACATACATACATATATATATATATATATATATATATATATATATATATTCTTTTTATTTTAATTTCATTATTTATTATTTTGCCTGTTTTTTCACATTTACTTTGGAGTTTTGTCCATTACTCGAGCCTGCAAAGACCTCTGGAGAAAAAAAGGCATGGATGGGAGATTAATGCACTCACAATTGTTTATATTGACAAACTAATGAAATAGACAGATATTACTCTCAGGAGCCGGCAGAGATCAGCTAAAAGCACATGAATACTCTAAATTAAGAATTATGTTGCTCTGTAACTGCTTGATTTAGAAGTAAATGACTAAAGCAATAAGTTGTCTTCACTAACTGTCTACACAGCCTATGTGTGACAAAAAGAAAAGGTCACTGCAGTTTTATAGTGTTAGTTCCTCTTGTACTTTATTATGCAAGATATTTCCAACAACCTTTGTCTGACTGTTTATCATCTGGTCATTTGTTGTCACCTACAGCTGATATTTACTCTGTCTTGTTTTGAACATTAGTTGTGACTCTACTTTTGTTGTAACTCGTGGGTTCCACGATTGGACACATGTTGTTTAGTGTCATCAGGTATATAATGTGGGGCAGCACGGGAGATCAGTGGTTAGCACTGTTGCCTCACAGCCAAAAATCGTTGGCGTCCTGGCTTGGGCCTGGGCTCTTTCTGTGTGAAGTTTGCATGTTCTCTGACTTCCTCACACAGGTCAAAGAAATGCTAAGTTAATTGGTGATTCTAAATTGTCTGTAGGTGTGAATGTGCTTGGTTGTGTGAAACTCTGCCTTCAGTAAATCAAAACACATGTAAATTTCATTGACACTGTAAATTTCCCCAGTGATGAATCAATAGGAATCAAGTTTATTTTATCTTATCTTAAGACATGGTGGCACCTAGAACATCTGGACATGTCTACCAAATTTTCTGTAAATGACAAAATACATATGTGGCATAAAAATTTACAATAGGCAAAATGTATTCCCACATGAAGGAAAATCATATTATGTATTAGATGTTATCCATTTTTAAATCTGCAGAGAGAAAACGAATGCACAGGAACACATACACACACACACACTCAGGACTCAGATGGTAGACCAGAGTGTCCAATAATCTCAAGGTTAGCGGTTGGCAGCTCTGTCTCCATTGATGTGTATCTGTTGCCACTGTAAAGCGCTCTGATACCACTAAGGTAGAAGACCGCTATGTAAGTGCACATCATTTACCATTACACACACACAATGCAGTAGCAGAAAATGGGAAAATGATAATAAATGCCATGACTGCTCTTTGTGTGCAATTCATCAGCTTTTTTGATCTCAGCCTCATGGTGAGAGTGAAATAGAAGACATACAATTTGTAAAATCTTTATGCAAAAGTAAGAGTCCAAGAAAATTTGACATGTTGTAAACTGCAGCCAAAAGTATGGTTATTGTCAGTTGTGATGTTTTCTGAGACTTTTCTTTAAATCAGATGCTTTTGACAATTTAATTTATACCTAAAGTACGACAGGGCTGCTCTTATTAATATAAACAAATTCTGTTTCTTCTGTCAGATTATTTATTTGAATTTGTAGAAAGGTGTAAAAACAAGTGCTCTGTTATTTTGCAGCTAGGGAAAAGGTCCATTAAACATAACATATAAATACCGACAGACACTGATGGCAGATTATTCTTTCTGTGAGGCATCAAATATGAAAATATGCTGTTTTTGAAAAATCAAGTCCCTTATAGATACATTATAATACAACAACACACTGATGCATGTCTGTCCTGACTATCTGGACCATACTGTTCATCATGACTCCTCGCAATTACTTCCAACAGCCCTACAGCCTGCTGGCTGCAGAGCTGAAGTACGAATTCACTTCAGACCACAGCAGGATCCACCTCAGACTGTGGTCCACATTAGAGTAATGCTGAGGGACCCCAGCTGAAGCAGCGTCAGTGTCTGTCCGACATAAGGTGGGTGATAGTACGAACAGGGACGTGACCTGATAACCGACATCTATGAAACAGTGTCCTGCACCGCCTCCTGCTCTGCACGAAGCTCCTCATCGAGCTAGCCAGTGTCTCTGCCATGAAGCAGTCACTCTGTACACCAGGCCCAGCTGGGGGCAGTGTGTGTCTGCTCTACTCGCAGGCTGACACGCTGCTGATCTTAGCGGTGTTTTCGGTCCAGGGCTGCAGGTTCTGTAGGGCAAACAGAGAGCTGTTCTGCAGGCACAGGGGGTCCGGGGTCACTGGCTGGTTGATGGTCTTTTGAAAGGCCTCTTGCTGCAGCTGCATGAGGATCCTGTTGGCCTGTTGCCGCTCCGCCTCCCGTTCCTCCGCCGTCTGCCGCCTGCAACAGCGACAAGAAGACACCGCGGAGTCGCTCGCACATCCAAACGAATAGAAACAGACTGAATAATAAACACCGTTGTAATAATCTGAACTGTAACAGAATACAGAACACAAAGCGAACACCACTGCATTAAAATAGACATTTAAAAAAGGCTTCTGTTACGTTTCTGGACAGGTCTTTGTGAAGCTTTACTCACTTTACAAACTTTACATATAACTGGTGTATTATGTTGGACTATTCAAACTTTATTATTGCCAACGAAAAATAATATAATACGAAGTAGTCGTCGCAAATCGGTCAAAGATTTATTCTGTTTCTCGGCTCATTAAAAAATACAAAACGAATTCTCTGTAAAATTGCATTTTCTGACCGTTTTGCTGTCACATAAACAAGCAAAAGCAAAATGCCGAAATTATTTCTACAAAATGACCTTTAAAAAGAAATGTTGCACAGTATTTTTAACGTCGCATTTCGATTCCCAGTTAATGTCCACGAGCTGAATTCTTCCTTGATCTGTTAATGATCCCATAAGATTTGTTTAAATATTATAATATATAATATAGGCCTATATGCTGTAGTCTTATTAACGTCACATGACTCCTGGGTTTTATATATGAAAACTTAATCTGCACTGTAAGGGACACACCAAGACTTGATATTTTATTAATGGAATATGCGGCACCCACTAGTTTAAATTAATTTGTATGAAACCTCCAAATATGTGAATGTAACATAAAATGTAATGTATTTCTTTACTGAAAAAATATTTCCTTTTAATAAATGTTACCATGAAAAATAATAGAAACAAACAGATGAGCTACCTCACAGAAATTTGTACAAGAAGCTATCTGAAGTAAAGTTACGCTTACACTGTATATCTCATATAAGAAGATACCCACAGAGGTGGGAGGGAGGCTTGTCAAGAAAACACAATTGTATTTCGGTCCACAAAGACCTTTAAAAACCATAAGAAGATCCCTGACCGCATTTAGTCCGACAGCTTGCTCATAGCCTGTTCGTCGGTTAAAGGCTCTAAAATACTCAAATGATCACACATGCACTGAATAGATATAACTCTGTCGGCCAATTGTAAAATATGGAAAAAAATTATGAATGAGATTACCTCCATTTAGTGCGCCTGTTTTGGAACCAGGTTTTGACCTGAGCGTCAGTCATCTTTAGGGCTTTGGCCAGCGCGGCTCGCTCGGCTGAGGCCAGGTACTTCTGCCGATGGAAGCGCTTCTCCAGCTCACAGATTTGCAGCCGGGTGAACGAAGTCCGAGGCTTCTTCTTCTTAGGAGGCGTCCGATTCTGGTAAGGGTGACCTACACGACGTGTCACAGTGAGGGGTGAGATGGACACTGGACAGGAGGGCAGACGGACGAGACAGGACAGGACAGGAAAGTCGGATGGACAAACAGACAGAAAATAAGCGAGAGCGCAGATAGAGCAACAGCTTCACTAAGCGATATGACACCTGACCAGGACTTTATCGGTCCATGAAATGATCAGCTATCAGCGCACACACTCAAAAAACATGCGTGTCCTTACGTAGTATCTAATCATGGTGCTCTAACATATGGGCACGGCGTATACTGTAGACAAAAGAGTCAAACGGCACAATTCCTTGTATTCAAGTTTTATGCAGCAAGTTAATTTATTCATTTTCATACAATAACACCTTTGGCTACTACATATGCCACAGGATCTTTAGTTAAATTGTATTTGTTTATGTCTGTATTTCTGTGGAACCCATGGCATATTCAAAGAGGCCTGCAGAACTTGCTTTGGGCATGGCTGAAATTATGATAAGTAATTGATCGTGATCACTTATTACCTAACCGTAAGTCAGTTGAATGCTTAGTTATAAACAGACTTACATTTTGCTTAATATTAGCACAGTGTAATAGGTTTAATATGAATACATTTGAGTGTAAAAGCAATGCAAGCAGTTAGCTGTGCAGTGGACAAAAGTAACGACTTGCAGACAGATCAGCTACAGAAACAGATAAGAGGGAAGAGTGCAGGACGGACAGCTTCAGAAGAGACACACAGATCACATTCTCCAGGACGTTAATGGCATCCAGCACATAAAACGTCATTATCGATGAGTGGAACCCCCCCCAACCACACATATATACATATGTTTACATATATATATATATATATATATATATGTAAACATATATATATATATATATATATACATATGTTTACATATATATATATATATATATATATGTAAACATATATATGCACATGTACATATATATGTGTGTGTGTGTATGGGAAGGTTGATTCTAGTTTGTAGTCTATCAAAATTATTGTCAATTGTGTTAGTGATTAATTATTAATATTCATTTTACCGTTTCACTTTCCTTGACAAAAAATTTGCCTGACTTTAGCCATTTGGTTTAGAGATTTACAACATCAGGCAAATAAAAATCGAGCTAAAAATGCCAAAAAAAATACGAAACTCACCAGGACAGACTTAGACAACGCATATTTGCAGAGTCTATAATTCCATAATAATAGTGTGAGGCGTTTATCACTGTGAAGTGTATGCAGGCAGCACACGGTCAAATAATTAGGACACACACACAGAGGTACTTTAGAACCCGCTATTCTTCCGCTGAATTCTAAATAAATGTTAAATGAACTGTAAAAATATATATATATATATTTACTGTTGACCTTATGCCTGATCCGATATCACATGGACTATCACTGTAATTGCTATAATCTATTTTTATGTTGTACCTGTACCTGTGAACCTGTCTTTGGTGTATCGTCGGTTGCTCTCCATCCAGGGAAACGTCAGTGCGGTTAGGTTGCTCATGGTACCGCTCACGGGCTGTAGAGACGAGTTCCCGCCGCTCAGAGGCCGGTGAGCGGGGACCCGGATGACCCCGGCAGGATTCACGTTTGTATTGTTCATGTTCACTGCCATGTTCATGTGATAAGCTCCGCCAAGCGGGGTGACCCCACACGAGCTGCTGGTTCCGCTGTATCCGCTATTAGCGCACGTGAAGCCGCCATTCACGCCGCTGTTGTAAGCCGAGTGTCCGTAGTCCGGCTCGTGCATCCTGGCGCCCAGCATGCAGCTCTGCTCCACGGTGCTGAGGATCTGATCGATGCCGAAGCTGATCGGCTCTACGTGCGTGTGCTGCTGCAGATGCGCCCCCAGTATCCCAACGTGCTCCATGGCCTCTGTGAGCCCCCTGCTCCTGGGCGAGGAACAGCGGATGCTCCACGCACCGCTCCCGGGACTTTCGTCTGGGCTTTTTCTGCTCGCCCTCCGGTCGTTATCTAGTGAGCGCGGGCGGACGTATGTGCGTCTATTTGTGAGCAGGAGAGCGAGGCTGGACCCTCTTCCTCCCTCCCTCCTCACCCCTACTCCACGAGGACATCAATCAAAGGGCCAAATAGACAGCGCGAGATTAAGACTGGGCCTACAGACTGAACGGGCCAACAGACAGGAGCTACGCGGATATAGAATGCTTCATAAAACAGCTGCACGAGATAGTGAGCTGCGCTGCCCCCCCCCCCCCCCACACACACACACACCACGCTCGTGCACACACACAGGGAGCTATACTTTCGCACTTTGAACAAAACCTTTTTGCTTCTTTCGACGTCTTCATCCATCCCCTGACTCTCAGCTCTGTCTTGACAGAAGTTCACAACAGACCAGATGACTTTATCATTTCTCGCAGGGTTTCAGTGCTTGTTGTCATACTGAAGATCTCTGTTTTAGAACAAAATATGCAACAGTGTATTTTAAACTTTTTCTAAGGAAATTCTTCAGGTCATAAATCCTAAATTAGCACACAGTCTATACACACAGCTCAATTGCAAAAGGCAGCAATTACAGCTTATAGCCTACTGCCGCTGTTAACGATTGCAACAAAACACAGCAATTATGCAAGTTGATTCAATTAGACAATTGAGTTATTGTACACCATTAAACACGCGCAGGTCTGACAGCTTCAGCCGTGGTTGGATTTAAAGTCATGGCCTCAGTCAAGTAGAGATGCTGCGATCAATTTTGTTATAACTCCTTATCACTTAGTAATGAGTAATGATCTACGTTTTACTTTAATTCTACTCTTGGTCTTTTCCTCACAGTTGCACAGCGCATACCCAAACAAAAGCAGAATCCCTGTGAAGCTGGAGGAAAATATTTGTAGAGGCCGAAGAAATAAAAAGCACGTTATTCAGTTTTTTTTTTAAATACCACACGTTCCCATTCATAGTTTCCTATAATATTTTGTACTGTACACAATAATGTTTTATATCTGTGATCACTGTGTCATGTGGATTATTAGACAGGGAGGTCCGGAAAAAGTAGAAAAATAACAAGAGAACTTTAGAATTATGGCAAAATGCACAATGATACAGAAAAAGGCCAAATGACCCAGAATTATGAAGTCTCACAATCCATCCATGTATGTGGCTCACTGTCAAACTCAAACAAAATGAAGAAACATCCCATTAATAAACCTGCAGCAAATAAATATTCATCCTATAACAACTTTGTCTGATCTGACCACTACTGAAATTTTGAATCTTAATAATTTTGCCTAATGTGCCCAAATTATTCATTTTGAATCAGTGAAAAAATATTGAAATTTAACGTACGCTGCTCATTTATTGCCGTAGAGCTGGCGCCATTATTAATTCATGCTCAGAGTGATGACGTTGTTGAAAACACTGATGGGCCTTCATTTGTTACTGCGGGAACAGAAAGCTCGAGAATTTGTTGCTTCACTGCGAAAAAACTGCCGACACCTCGAAGCTCAAGTTATTTATTTTTTTGACAAAACGAACGATAAGTCATTATTTGGCATTAGCATACACTCATTAAAAATATGAATGAATCTAGAAATGATCAATGGTTCTGCACCAGGTATAAATTAGAGGGATATACACTGTGCCATAACAAACGAGTGTAACTTTATTTAATCATAGATCATAAATAACGAGCAGCATTTTGTAAGACATCCTTCCTATTACTACGTTCTGCCGGTGCTGTTCCAAGACACCATCATACCAACCCCACAACAATTAAATGAAAAATTAAACCGTGTGGCTCATTGATTTCCCCTTCTAAAAGCCACTGGGACTTAATTACTGAACGCAGGGTATTAAAGTATTAATATTTGATATCCTGTGAACGGTTCTCATTGGTCAATTGACCGATATTAAATTTTAATGTACACAGTAGCCTATCCGCACACTGAGGTGCAGCTCTTCGTGTTAACGTGGACCAATAATGAACAGGCCGCTAAATTACTGACATGAAATGCAACAACTAATGCAGCAAACATTAAGCAATGTTTATTCAGCTGCTGCTTACCAAGTTATCTATCAAAAAAGTTGTTGTTGTTATTATTATTATTATTATTATCATCATCATCATCATTATCATCATTTTTGGGAGCAAAGTATAAGAACAAGTTTTACTTTTGACCACAAGGAAAATTAATTCAGGGGAGATGATGGAAAATGTAACAAAAAAAGCACATTCAGTATATTTAGCTTATGGTTACTAGTAGTGTAAACAAGAGGGCAAGACGAACTACAAGGGTAAAAAAAATCTACTCAAGGTATTTCTTGGATATGGAAAGAATTAATATTTTTTCAATTCAAGCTTCACTTTCTTCATAGATATTTGACCGGAAAACAACAGTGTGAGTGTGTGATGTGTTGTACACATATGCAGAACCAGGCCTCATATGCCTGACAGTACACTGGCAGTGGCATCTTTTCAAACTTAATTACCGAGCCAGCCTTTTCATTTCACAGGCTCAAATGTCCTTATGGGGTTTGGAAAAAAGCTTAACTCCTCAATTCAAAGACAGGTATTGATTTCTTGTCCCTTTATGGAGCATGAGCTCCACAGGCAGAATAATCCCTGTTGCTGAGGCTGCCATTGTGCATCAGAAACTCTGCTTAGACTTTGGTGCCACAAAATGATTGAAGTCCTTTCAGATATGCTGCATTTTAATGAATCTGATAGTAATTTAATTCATAGTCCCCTGTCTGAACAAGCACTTTTTAAAAAAAAACTTCTCTCATCACACGAGGAGTTCTTCAGGGCTCAATCTTCTCTTTCAGGTCAATGGACTTCATTCATCAATAGTCACAGCATTTCATTTCTTTGTAATGGTGACATGTGTGCAAAGATCTAAATGACTTTGACAAGGACCAAACTGTGATGGCTGGCATTTCTAAAACAGCAGGTCTTGTGATCGTTTTGCATAGTAAGTTGAAGACCTTACAAATTTTAAACAGAGATTTGGATTCACTATGAGCAAGCAGTCAGAAGGAGCAAAACAAACAAACAAAAAAACCCCTTTTACGGGGAGAAGTAAAAAACCTCTGATAGAACCAGGCTCAAGGAAAGCGGTCATCTGCCTTGACCAGTTGGGGTGAGAGTGGGAATGAAAGGGATGGGGGATAGCAGGAGGGTCTAGAATGGGGATAGCAGATGGAGAACAGACAAACAATAGAAGAGAACAAAGAACATTTTGGACGTTGGTGAGGCCAGAAAATGCAGATCAAAGACGTGTAGTTCTAGATCCAGAGACACCCGCAGAGAGAACAAGCACACGACACAGGACCTCGGGGGAAACATAGAGATACCGATATGTAATGATGATTTATAACTGTATGGAAGAAAAAGAGAGGAGAGAAGAGGAGCCCAGTTCATCATGGGAGTCTCTTGACTGTCTAAGCAGCATAACTAAGCTGACCAGCTCTAACTATAACCTTTATCAAAGTCTAATCTTAAAATTAGAGATAGTGTCTGCCTCCTGAACCCAAACTGGGAGCTGATTCCACAACAGAGAAGCCTGATAACTGAAGGCTCTGCCTCCCATTCTACTTCTGGAAACTCTGGGAACCACAAGTAAACCTGCAGTCTGAGAGACAAGGGCTCTGTTAGGATGATATGGTAGAATAAGGTCTTTAAGATACGATGGAGCTGGTCATTAACAGTTTTATATGTTAGAAGCAGGATTTTAAATACTATCCTGGATTTACCAGGGAGCCAATGAAGAGAAACTAATACAGGATAAATATGATCTCTGTTATTGGTTCCTGTCAGAACTCTGGCTGCAGCATTTTGTATCAGCTGGAGGCTTTTAAGAGAGTTATTGAGACATCCTGATATAAGGAATTATTAGTTACAAATGCATAGACTAATTTTTCAGTACCACTCCGACATCACTTTTACTGTTTTACTCCTGTAAAGTTGGAGTGCCATGGTATTTGTCTCCACCCTGTGGCATCACAATATTGGTTTAAACTCTGCCCAAAGCAGTAACAGGCCCCACCCCTTGCCATTTCATGAGGCCCAGCTGCCAGCAGTATTCTTGGACAAATGTACCAAACAAAGGGACGACTGCTTTGGTATTTCATCTTCACCTGCCAGAGGCAGCAATTTAAACAAACTTGGTGAAATATTTCCACTCCAGTGGTGTCTGCTGAAATGCCTTCATGATTTCATCACTGGATCTCTACACCTTCTGAAGAAACGATGTGTTGCACTGTAATTTATTACTGACCAAAATTGGTAATCACTAGAGAAAACTGCATTATGGGATATTTCCCTAACAAAGAGCTGCCATTGTCATACATACAAACATGCCCATAAAAGGTTAAATGAGGCCTTTGAATGTTTTGGTGGCAAACAAATTGAATATGTTATCAATAAACAGTTTTACTCATAAATTTAATGTCAACATTTTTTTGATTCCCCAAATACATTGAGAAAATGCCCACATTATGATCAAAGGAAAAGCAATCTAGTCACCATTCCTTAAAATATATTTGTTACTGCAAATTTGTTGTATATGCAGTTTCAAGGAAACAGATATGTTTCCCCATATTTTGTGAAAAAAATTGTATGTAATATGCAATATAAAAAGTATTCACCCCTCTTGGATTCACCCTTTTGTTGCTTTTATAAATGAAATCGTGGTCAATATCATTTGGCTTTTTTGACAAGAATTTGCTAAAAAAAAAAAACAAAAACAAAAACAAAAAAACCCAACTCTAATATCTAAGTAAAAACAGATTTTTACAAAATAATGTCAATTAATTATTTAAAATATATAAGGTAAAGCAAATGATTGCATAAATATTCACCCCCTTCAGGTCATTATTTAGTAGATGGACCTTTGGCTACAATCACAGCACTGAGTCTACATGGATATGTCTCAATCAGCCTTGCACATGTGGACACTGCAATTCTTCTCCATTCTTCCTTGAAAAACAGCTGAAGCTCTGTCAGGTTGCTTGGGGATCAGGCATGAACAGCTCTTTTCAAGTCCAGCCACAAATTCTTGATTTAACAGAGATCTGGGCTTTGACTTGGCCACCCCAGAACATTCACCTTGTTGTCTTTGAGTCATTTCTGTGTAGCTTTTCCTGTGTGCTTGGGGTCGTTGTCTTGCTGAGAAATAAATCTTCTCCCAAGTCGTAGTTCTCTTGCAGACTGAGTCAGATGATCCTTCAGGATCTGGCAATATTTTCAGTATTCATTCTACTTTTATAAGCCTGCCAGTGCCTGCTGCTGAGAAGCATCCCACATCATGATGCCGCCACCAACATGCTTCACGGTGGGGACAGTGCGTTGGTGGTGATGTGCAGGCTTTGGTGTTCGCCAAACATAGTGTCTGGTCCGGCCAAAGAGCTCAATGTTTGTCTCATCAGACCAAAGAACCTTCTTTCAATTGACCTTGGAGTCTCCCACACTCCTTTGGGCAAATTCCAGGCAAGCTTTTTTCTACAGTGACTTTCTCTTTGCCACTCTCCCATACAGCTTCAACTGGTGAAGAACCTGGGCAACAGTTGTTGTATGTAGATTGTATGTAGCTTTTAACTCCTTCAGAGTGGTCATAGGTGTCTTGGTGGCCCCCATCTTGTCCCCATCTTCTTGTCTTGTCACTCAGTTTGTGAGGACAGCCAGCTCTCGACAGATTTAAACAAGTGCCATACTTCTTCCATTTCCATCCATCCATCCATTATCTATACACTGCTTAATCCTCTGTAGAGTCGCGGGGGGACTGGAGTCCATCCCAGTCAACTCGAGCGAAGGCAGGGGACACTCTGGACAGGTCGCCAACCTATCGCAGGGCCACATTCACACCTATGGAAAATTTAGAATCATCAGTTAACCTCAGCATGTTTTTGGACTGTGGGAGGAAGCCACAGTACCTGGTGAAAACTCACACATGCACAGGGAGAACATGCAAACTCCACACAGAAAGATCCCAGGCGTCCTAACCGGGACGCGAAACAGGGATCTTCTAGCTGTGAGGCGACACTGTGAACCACTGAGCCACCATGCAGCCCTCCTTCCATTTCTTTTTTTTAATTTTTAATTTTTTGGTAGTTTTTTACATTTTTATTGAGACAGAGAAAGGGTGAAAGGGGGTATAGAGACACACGCAGCAAAGGGTTGTGAGCTGGACTCAAAGTCACGACTGCTGCTGGCAATTGCGCCGACATGGTAGCACCTTAACTCAGTGAGCTATATGGCTGACCACTCCTTCCATTTCTTAATGATGGATTTAACTGAACTCTGTGGGATGTCAAGTCAGTTGGAAATCTTTTTGTAGCCATCTCCTGACCTATACTCGTCAGTGATTTTTTTCTCTGAGTTTCTTGGAGTGTTCCTTTGTCTTCATGTTGCAGCTGTAGCAGGAATGGTAACCAGACACTGGACCTCCCAGACACAGGTGTTTTTATACTACAGTCATTTGAAACACATCAACTGAACTCTGGTGATCTCCTTTCACTAATTGTGATACTGCTGGCATTAACTAGCTGGAAAGCTGTTCAATTAGGTCAGTCATTTACTTTACCTTATATATTTCTAATTAATTGACATTATTTTGTAAATATCTGTTTTCACTTTGATATTAAAGAGATTTTTTTTTTGCAAATTCATGTCAAAAAAAGCCAAATTATACTGACAGTGATTTCATGTATAAAAGCAACAAAAGGGTGAACTACCCAAGGAAGGTAAATACTTTTTATAGGAATTGTATATGATAGGTTACTGTCATATGATTTCACAGTTATTATTGTGGCCGCATCTATAAATACAGTGGTGAAGAAAAGTTTACACACACGTAAAGACTATGTTTATCATGTATATCAGTCTTGAGTTTCGAATGACTCCTATAATGCTTTTTCTATGACGGAATCTTTGAAACACACACGCCTTTGCCACAAAAAAAAAAAAAAACAGTCAAGGGTCATTCTGCCTCAATTCATGCCACTTGCTTGATTGATTTTTTCTTAAAAGTGGTGAATATTGACTGAGTTGTGTAAAAATGTGGGCTCATAGGGAAAACTGAGCTTTTGAGTTAAATGAGGTGTAGGTTCATGTCCATTTTTGCATCATTGTCTTCACGTCAGTCTGAGCAATGTTTGAAGTGCCATAACATGAGAAATAATTCAGCCAGAATCCTGAAATTTTGTAAGCTCATTGATATGTATGTATGGTCTTCAATGGTACAAACCTGCTTTGATTGAACAATACAAACAAGTTCTAAGATGGTGCAAATGTGGTCAGAAAAATTGTCCACATTTCTATTCAGTTATTTCACCAACCATAAAACCTTTATTATTCACCTTTATTATGTGATTGGCACCAGTGGAAGCTAAAAATCTAGTGTATGGTGCAAGTCAGAGACATACTTTATGAGAAGTAAATCATTAAAATTATGTTTTGTGCATTTATGTCTAATATTAGAGCATGCAATGAGAAGGTATGATAGGTGAAACTGCTCCAAATGTGGTCCCCACTGGATAAGTTACATAATATTATCACTACTATATATATATATATATATATATATATATATATATATATAACTATAACTATATATATATATATAACTATATATAACTATAGATAACTATAGATATATATAACTATAGATATAACTATAACAATATTGTAATTCCAACTATACTCCTTACATAATATTGTTTAATATTAAACATGGGTTCCCTACTATTATGCATTCAATACTAAGTTACTGAAATAATACACACCTTCATATATTCATGTTTTTAGTTTAAATATGTCCAGTGTACATGGTGGCCGTGTCACTGCCATTTATAAATATAAATCTTGCATCCAACACTGAGCTATTTAGAATGATTTACAGATTCATGTTTTTAATTTAAATGTGCATGTTTATTTGGCTGAGTTATAAAATGACATGTACTTGTGACATGTACAAGTTGAATCTGAACCTCACACAAACCAAAAAAAGCCTTAGAAAGATGAAAGAAACTTTGTTGTTTCATGAGCGCTGTGAATATATTTTGGGGGAATAGCACATGTGAGTGGCAAAATGGCTTCATATTGCCCCCTGCAACATTGCAACATTTGGTTCATCTGCTACAGGCAGGCCGTTTCACCTACACTGCTGACAATTGGTAGGCATATGTAGCACATCAAAGTGCTCAAAAAGGATCATTGCAGCCATACTCCAAACCAAACAGGAAGTCCACCATTTTGCGTTAACTCTGAAATTGTTGTCATTACAAGAGACCTCAAATTTGCCCAGTACATACAACAGGCCTTCGTGATGAAAACTTATTCAATTCAATTCAATTCAGTTTTATTTATATAGCGCATATTTACAACACAGGTCGTCACAAAGCGCTTAACATTGTAAGAAAGAACAGGAAACAGAAAAACAGGAAACAGAAAAACCCAACAATCCAATCTTATCAAAATGTTCTGCAAAAGTCAAAGGGCATGGCCATGGCGGCCCCTTGAATTTCAATCCTTCGCCACAAAACAGGAGGTGGACTCTAATTAGACTGCACATGCTCCAATCTGCCTGAAACTTCACCTGATATAAGTCCGTGCCTGATGACATGCATATGGCTATTTCCTGTCTCAGTCGCCAGCATGGCATGAAACAGGAAGTGCTGTCTGACTAGCTTCTACGTGCTCTGATTGGCCTCAAACTTCACGTGCGTGATCAAAGTCTGGCCCTGATGGTATGCATTGGTTGCTGACAAGCATGAAGCAAGATCCCGTCTAATACTGCTTGCAGCTTTAATTTATTTTGTGTTCAGTTTTGAACACATTCTCTGTTATTTGTTGACTTTGATACAGAAAATGTTGAGAACTGACATACTGAAACTGTCAAGAATTTAGTTTTGTTAGTTTTTCTTGTAAACAATAAACAAAAAAAATCATCTGTATTTTTTTGTGTCTGTCTAATGCAGTCACATCTTTTGAAACACAAAAAAGATTTTTCCACAAATATTTCATGATAATATTTGAGATTGTGTAAAATTTTTAAGGGTGTGTTTGAAAACTTTTTTCCACCACTGTACATGTACAAGATCTTGAGACACAAGAGCTGTCGAGCTCCTGTCGAGATAGAGGTTTTTGCTTTAAAATGTGAAGTTTCATTTCAGGGTTTAACCACATGTCCAAATTTAGAAATACTGGATGTGGAATCCAAATAATAAACACCCAAAACATGCGCCACCACCTCAGTGTCATACGTAAGAGCATGATATAGAATTTAGCTTTGCCATGAAAGCTTGATGCAATGAGAAATAAATCAGATGTTTCTTTGTGGTAACTCAAAATTTCTCTGCAATCATGTGTTTGTATTTAATTTGTATAAAGTTATTAGAAAACCAGAAAACAGCTGATTTTTGCTCAGGGACCCTCAGAATAACTCAACAGCCACAAATGTACGGTAGTTCAGATCATTGGGGAAGTTGAAGCAGTTGAGCTACTTCAGACTGATAAAAGTTATAATAACCTCATGTTAAATGTCAACACATCAGAAAGTACTTTGTCTCACTGCTGATTCTTCATTTCTAATAAATCTGACTTGCTGGGCTGCCTTCTTTAACTTGATATTTTTGTCCACCATCTAATGTTGAAAACATCAGTATTGTGGTCGCCTTTGTGTTTTCTGGGCCTCATTCAGGCAGAGGACTGCTGTTTTCCTTCATGCTGGGTGATTGACAGCTCCCTATCAGTGCACTTATCATTTGAATGTCAAGGACTTCCAGAAAACCCCATTTTCAGGTGATTGATGGAAGCCAGTCAGCAAATGAAGAGACGGAGAAAGTGAAAGAGAGAGAGTGGGTCAAAGATGTAACAAGAGCAAGCAAACCTCAGTATTAGTTAAGCCAAGCACAGTAAATACTGACTGGGAAACTGATTTAAAGCTAGATAAAATTTGGTCAAAACTACATCAAAGCTGACCATATTACTGTTGTTCTTGTTGTTGCTAAAACTTTTTAACCAAATGTAATGAATCTAAAAACATCAAAGATGTCCATCAAATCATTTAATAAGTTTTTCTTGAGAAAGGTCAGAAAATTAAGATTCCTTTTATAATGTAATTATTGTTCATCATGTGTTACTGACTATCACAACATAAATAAAGGCTACAAAGAAAGGTGTTACGACGCAAGTTTGAAGAGCTTTTTTCAGTGCTTTTTGGAATGTCTTTGGCATTTGTACTTCTTTAGGAAGGTGAATAGTACAGAGACAGACAGAAAACAAGGGAAAAAAAGAATGGTATGGCATGGAACAAGCATGTATGAAATGCCTTAACCATACTGCTGTCAAGACAGTCCTTTTAAGGAAATTTTGCCTTAATTAGACAGTGGAGAGCTGACAGGAATTGAGGTGAGAGAGAAAGGCTTGAGACATCAACATCCTGAACTCCCTTTTTTGAGATAGGGAGTTGCCTGTCATAGTAACAATCTCCAAGTTACTCCAGAGTGCAGTAAAAACCAATCCAAACCAAGACTTACAGTAATAGACTTCCCACAATTGACCCACAACTTTCCATAGCTTTCCATATAAGGCCTCCTGTTAGTCAGGTCCAGGGTTGTTGACCTCTAGCTGATGGGAGGAATTGCTAACTTCATGTGGAGAGGAAGCTGGATATGGTTGATGCTTGGCGCAAGCTCTCAGAACGGAAGATGGAACTTTTAGAGGCTGATCAAGAAAATTCTTCTCACTGTGATCTCAAATGTGGGATTACAGATAGTTGCTGTGTGAATTTCCAAAGAGGAAGATGTATGTAGGCAGAAGTCGATTAAACTGACTGAATTCTAAATGAGTATGCTCCAACAGAGTTCTTAGAGTCCTTAAAGAGGAGACACAGTGCTCTTCTGGTCTTCTGGTATCAGTCAATTTTATTTAATGGGCAAATAAAAAAAACTCAAATACTTATTTCATCTACGCCAGCTACAGAGAATCAGACATTTATTTCAACATACAGTAACATTTCAACATGCAGTAATTTCATCAGTACAAAATCAGTATCATGCCATACTCACCTCTCTCATTTTCTCTTACCTGACAGAAAAGCTATTTTATTTCTCAAATTAAGTCCACTCATTTTGCTGTCTGAAACTCGCCACAGAGTGGACTCAGGATGGACTCTAGAATCAGAACAAAAACCTGAACTTCCATTTTCACTGTCAACTCCAGTCACCTTGCCACTACTGTGGTTTTGATTCATATGGTTCATATTGTATTGTCTTTTCAGACCAGAAATATTTCAGGAAATTGTTGCAAAAATATGGTAAAAATTTTATGAAGTTTGCAAAGTGCTAATATTGTAGTTTGCTTAATTTAGAGCCAAAATAAACTTGATCACACTGTTTTCATTCTCCTTAAAATGAAACAGTTCATAATATTTGAATTGCGTGTTGTTATCTGTATGTATTTTCAAAAATTACAAATGTGGTGTCTGAGGTGTCTGAGTTGTGTTATGCTTCACATTTCCAGGACAGACATCCCTTGTTAAAGAAGTCATTTGAGCTGATAATGTATCCCCTAAACCCAAAATCATTTCAGTATGGGTTCCAACAGGGGTGTTAAAGCATAAAAAATACAACCGCAATTATTCAATATTTAACAGTCAGCAGGAACAATGACACAATATCACCAGCGGTCACTCTGTCAACCCTGCTGGCTCTGTGGTAACAAATGAGGGCAACATGTGTCATTAGTGCCTGAAGTCATAGACACAACAACAGATCTGTGATACTACAGTCCATCACTGGAGCCAGTGTGAAATGTCTCTTATTAGACAAAACACAATCTATCGCACAGCCCATCAGTAAAACCATCAATCTCGTGTGACAGTGTACAAATGTCTCCATGATAATTACAACAGAGTTTATGCTGGATTGAGAGAAAGGTATTTTTTTTGTGTTATTATATACAGTTATGTAGGGTATAAAATATTCATACTGCAAGTACATGGTTAATTAACTCTATATTGCTGTATGTTTCTGTTGGGGTTGTCAGTAGGGAAATATCAGTAAATGTTGGGTGTTTGTCTGTTGCTCATTGCATTACCTTTTTTTATTTAGCCATTTAGCCAATATTAACACTCATGAGAAGACTGTAAATGTTGTTTGAGTGATGGTTTTTCTGATTACCGGTACATGTTATCAAAGGGATACATTGTGCCTTTGTTTAATGTGAGTTTATTATGTTATAGATAAGGCTGATGTTTCCTACACTACCTTACTGACTTCCATACCCTATCTGTGGGCTTGGATATGTCTGATCATCCCAGATTCATTCTGCAAAAGGACAATGGGTCAGTTCATTCAGTCAGTCATAAGAAACAAGAAGAACAGGGAGTCCTGCAGCAGATGTTATGCACCCTACAGAACCCTGATCTGAACATGGGAGTCAGTCTGGGATTACATTAAGAGAAGGAAGATAGTGAGACAGAGTGAATCCAGAAAAGTACTATGGCAAATTCACCAAAATGCTGAACAACCTTCATCCCAAGTACCTTAAAAACTGTGTGCTAGGCTAGGATCGTGAGGAACTGATGGAGTTTGAAAGGGAAAAGGTGCATATACCAAATTTTGAATTTACTGTTTATCCTATGAAATTTTTAGATGCTTCAATAAAAGTTTGAGTATTAAAAACAACATCAATTTATTGTATATGTGTCAGCAGGTAGAATGTAACTATGTTTGGTCTTTTACATAAAGACGATGATCACTGATGCACAGACTCCACATATGATGATATTTTGCGATGTGGGCTGGGATCATACATCCAAGTTTGTCAAAAGACAGCACAAAGTGCTTTCACTTAGGTTTCAGAGAAGTAAAAGATACCAAAAAATACAACAATCTATCTTGGTACCTTCTAGACACACAGACACACAAACTAACAGGTGGAATATGTCTGGCAGAACAGTAAACCCTGTCAGCACCCTGAGGCCTCACGAGCCCACACTATCCTCCAAGTGCATCACGGGTGCCTCCATCCTAGTCAGAGGTTCAGTGGTTTGAGTGTGTGCTTCCTGCTGTCTGTGTAAGACTGGGTGGGAGGAGTGGGGACTATTTTGGTTTCCACTTCTCATCCATCTGTCCAGTGTGGGCAGCTAAGAGATGTTGCCTTCTACAGGACAGATGGGATCATCCCAATGGAAAGTTAGTACACAGCCATTCTTCTTTATTCAGGTCTTGCTGACAATCTGACCTGTGCATAACTAGTAATAGTCTTTAGTGATAGTGTCATGATAGACACAATTTGTGGCTGTGTCTTGTGTTGTCCTCAGTGGTTTCAGATATTTATTATTCTCAAGGTGAAGGGTAGCTTAAACTCAAAACTACAGTTGTGGAGAAAGGTTTTCAGACACCCATAGCCCCTTGACACCTGAATTTATTTACAATTATATAAAAATATTTTTGTGTGTTTTTGCTTTCAGACTGATGTTAAATTAAGTGGAGATTGTTAATTTGTATATAATCCATGTAATAGATATAATGGTGTAATGCAAAATTTTTTAACTGATGCCACAAATGCCACTCCAACCAGTCCCAAGAGAAACCAGTGCCTGCAAAAGGCTCCCAGGTATGTTTTGAGTATGCAAGAACCAGCATTGGGGGAATGCATACGTTATCTCGTCTATAGTGGTATGCTGCGAATTTGCGACAATCAGTGTGAAGGGGTTAAAATTTTACACAATCTCAAATATTATCATGGAATATTTGTAAAAAAATCTTTTTTGTGTTTCAAAAAGTGCGACTGCATTAGACAGACACCAAAAAATACAAATTATATTTTTTGTTTATCGTTTATAAGAAAAACTAGCAAATCAAAATTCTTGACAGTTTCAATATATCAGTTCTCAACATTGTTGGTAGCAAAGTCAACAAATAACAGAATATGTGTTCAAAACTGAACAAAAAATAAAGAAAGCATCACATCATCAGTATGCTGCTGAAGTTCCTGTGATGTCATTCAGCGGTTTTTCCTGCACATGCCTATCAGGATGCGATCATTTCTGACCTAAGAGGGATTCTTAATGCAATATTTCACAAATGCATGGGGTGTCTGAAAGCCAGTCCCTCCAGGATTTCGCAGGCGTTTTTCAAGATTGTTGCAGCCTAAAATGCTTTTCTAAAAAGTTGCGATGAAAGTTGCGATGTTTTAAGCGTATTTGTTGCAATGAAATTGCGGGAGAGACAGTAAAAAATTGCTAAAAATTGCTAAAATTTTGTTTGTTTTGTATAATTCATTAAAAATGTTAAAAGTTTAGAAAGTAATTTCACATCCTGGCACACACGTGTTTACACGCTCACAGCTTGTCAAGTCAGTTAATTAATCTAACTGACCTTCATTCTTTCTGGCGACAGAACAAGATGCAACAGCTTCCGTCACAGTGATTTGTCTGGTCTGTGGTCTGCTCGTTTCACTCATTCTCCCAATACGTTTACTACCGTAAAGCCGATGATTTTTGTTTGTGTTCCTCCTCACCAAAGTGGAGGTAAATGGGGTGCAAAACAGTTTACCTCTGCTTTGGTGAGGAACATCAGGAAATTGTTTTTGGTCTTTAGCAGTAATTTTTGTTGGTAAATGAGATATTACTGTCGCACATGTCTGCATCTTCAAACTATATACAAGGAAGTGAATTCGGTGACGTCCGTGCATTACGTTTGCGCTGGGGACTGCTATGATGAGAAGCCCCTGACTGCAGTGTGCAGTTCGGAGCGGGAGCTCAGCGTTCAACTTTACTTCATTTTGCAACAGTTTTGCAACAGACAATCTAACCCTCACCCTGTGTGCGTATCTAATGCAATTCAGAGTTGAAACCAAATACAGGTTTGCGACTATGCTAGGAGCGTAAGATGGACCTTGTTTTTACATGCAGGCAATGTCCCTGGCGGAGTCAAATGTTAGATTCAGCCAATAGCATGACGACTTTGAGCAACGTTGAGCTCCCGCCCCGAACTGCACACTGCAGTCAGGGGTACCTGGCTATGATTGGTGGAACTCACGGGAGGCTGGCCAAAATTGTGGACAAATTGCAAGGTCGTGCAGAATTTGCGGAGACTGGTTGAATTTGCGTTAATTGTTGCAATCGCAACATCGCGAATTCCTAGAGGGACTGGAAAGCTTTTTTCCACCATTGTATCAGAGAGGGGGAAAAATCAAGCAGAATTCTTCAGTCTTACTCTTAATGTCAACAAATAAGAGATATTGTAGTGTATCTGTAGTTTTTTTAATATGTAAAAAGATAGAGCTATAGATCTTGTCAATATTGATACCAATCTGTAAAGACTTACAATTACTATGAAGTTTAACAAATATTCTGTTGAATGTATGAAATACAGCACATATTAGAACTGTGTTGATTAGTACCTTAGCTGGGACAAAAAGGCTGTTCGTGAACTATTCCAGAAGAGTTGCCTAAAGGGAAAAATACATGTGATTATGCAGAATGAAAATGTATTAGACATACAGCCTCTACTCATGTGCAGCACGCACACACACACACACACACACACACACACACACACACACACACACACAGTAATTTAGACAGGGTTGGAACCTTTCAGTGATGATGTGTTTGGCCCCGGTGCCAAGTCCTCCTCAATCAATCAATCAATCAATCAATCAATCAATCAATCAATCAATCAATCAATCAATCAATCAATCAATCAATCAATCAATCAATCAATCAGTCTGTCTGTCTGTCTGTCTGTATTGAGATATACCCACAAATACTGGGACAAACTAGAGTGTATGATCCAGGCAAGCATACAATTGTGTGCAGATTCTCGGTGTCAAACTTTAAAGAGGGGGCAGTGAAATCAATTTGGTCTGAGCAGCCTTTGTCTTTCAAACTACATAGTTCTGCTTTAGGGTACCTGGCAGGTAGGTTGTTCAGCATCTTGGAGAACTTGCCACAGTTCTGCTGCAGATTTATTTTTGTCTTAGGGTCTTCTGTCTCTCCATATAACCCACACTAAAGTCATGATGTTGAGATCAGGACTCTGTGGGGGCCACATGATCTGTTGCAAGACCCTGTGTTCAATCAGATGCTTCTCTGATTGTATTGTGTTATGGAAAAGAATCTAAAAACCTGAAGTGCCCAAAACCTTTTGTGCAGCGTTGTGTCTCAACTACTACGGTGACTTATTATGAACACATAACTTGGACAACGACATCACTTTAACTCTCTATTCTGCACCTGCAGACTAGGCTCAGCGTGCATGGCACAGAAATCACAACAAAAGTACGGAAGAGTGCCCGTAACCCCTTATGGGTTCCTGCAACAGAGGCAACGTAAGATCAAAATACATAACAACTTCCATCAATCCCGTACAAAGTAAACAACCGAGAGATTTACTCAATGTCGTTCCTCACCTCCTGTATAAAACATCTGTAACAGGTTTTAAAGGTCCCATATTATGCTCCTTTTCAACAAGTTCACATAGGTCTCAGAGGTCCCAAAATAAGCATGTGAATCTCCATCACTGACAATGATTCGATATGCACCTCGATACACTATCAGCGATACAATACATTAGCGATACATTGAAACCCCTGACGATACGATGGGATACGATTCTTCCCTGTTCCTGATTCAGTACGATTTGAAAATGGGATTAAAATCTTGTTACTTGTGGTGGTTACTGTATACATGATAGTTTCTCAAATGTTTTCACGGAAACGAGTGAAATGGAATCCAAGCCTGTCTCTTAGCTCCAGTCATAATGCTGCATACTCCTGCTCTTGCAGACTTTATGTGATGACAGTGAAGACGTCACAGACATTACGTACGCCTTAAGTCTGTGAGGCTCAGTCTGCAAGTCCAGAGGGTGGAGATTTGGATTCAGCCAAACATTTCTCTAGGGCGGTGTCACCAACTTACATGACGTCATGTAGGGCAAATCTCAAATCCACTTGCTTGAGCACACATTTTCTGAAAGGTAGCAAGAGAGGGAGAAGATAAGCTTTTCTCATTTCAGGGGGGTTTGTAGACACACTGGGGGCACATATTATTGTTAGAAAACCAGTCTAAAGCGATTTTTTCATAATATGAGACCTTTAAATAATTAAATAATTGTTCTTATTACATCATGTTTAACTTTTTAAAAGAACAATAACTATAGCATGAGTCTGTGGTGTTTCATCTACAAAGTCAGATGGATGGGAGGTCGCCGCTCTCTTGCAGGATATCTGCGATCTGAGGGGAGTTTTCTTCAAAATGTAATAATTTCAGTTGGCCACAAAACTTAAAAATCTAGTGCAGTAAGTTGCCTTGAAATTTTGAATGTTCCTAACTTTTCAATTTTTACAGTGTGATTGTCACAGGCCCCAAAACTCAAGTTTTGACCAGAGTATCGAGGTCAGCTTCCATGTTGGGTCTGATAGCATTTGGCATGTGCCTGGCTTTCATGAACACTGCTATCAGGTTTAACATAAAGTTTCATTGTAATGTTTTTCATATGCCTAATTCATCACAGAAAACCTCATTGTGTTTTTCCAATATTGTCTGCAGATGATTGGTCCCTTCTGACAGTTTCCTTACAACTTGCCAGTCAAGCCGGATTTCCTTTAGCCATGCCTGGCCCATTATGGCAGAATAATTCCCCTTTGTGACGTACACTGAAAGTCAAATCAGTCATCCCCTTCATGTGTACTGGATGTCCAGTTGTTACCCTAAAAACTATGCCTGAGGGACGTAGGGGAAGGTGGCTCATGCATTTTCTATAGATTTTGTATGACACTTGATCCAGTGTCTATCTGCATTTTCACTGAATGTCCCTCCAACTTGGGTTTGGCCTAGTAGGCATCTGTGCTCTCATCCATACTCACTATTTGTACAGTATTTACTGACGCGGGCAGTTCTTCCTCTGAAGAATCACTGTTCCTCTCGTTGTCAAGCTTAACTGTACGAACATGTCTTTTCTTCTTGTTTTTCAGAAAAGTTTTTTTGTTTTCAGTCTTTGAGCTTTTGTCAGTGCTCTTTTGGTTCCTACTTGCCTGTTCTACATGTCCTTTTTTCCACAGTGGTGACAGTCCATGTCCTTACATCAGCATGCTGAGGCCACATGGCCAGACTTACCACAGCGAAAACATGGTCCTAGTGCATTTTGTTTACCACTGGTTGTTCCATTGCTAAGTTTATGCACTCTTCCTGTAGCATGTAGCTTCTGGGCTTCTTTTGATGCCATTTCAGTTGTTACGCTGATAATAATGGCTTTCTCAAGAGTCAAGTCATTTTCCGTGAGTAATCTCCTTTGTGCTGATTTATTTCCAAAATCCACACACCAGCCTGTCTCTTAAGGTGTCATGCAAAGCATCCCTGAATTCACAATGCTCAGCTAACTTGCGTAGTGCTGCAACAAACTTTGTGATGAACTCACCCTCATCCTGGTTGCATTTGTGAAATCTAAATCTTTCTGCAATCACCAAAGGCTTGGGTGAAAAATGTCCTGTCAATGTGTCCACAATTTCCTTGTATGTTTTGCTGCCTGACCTTGCTGACTGTAGCAGGTTGCATAGCAAGTTAAAAGTCTTTGGGTTTATCACACTTAAAAAAGTGGGCACTATCTTGTCATCACTTATTCCATTAGCCACAACAAATTAGTTAAAACTTTCAGTGTAAGAGCTCCATTGCTCTATGCTCTCGTCGAAAGGTCCGATTGAGCCGATAACTCCAGCCACTTTAAGCTCCTGGTTATGTGACACAGCACAGCAGGCTCCTTTCAGTACTCTTGCTTCAAAGTTCACCGTGCTACTCACAGCATTACTTATTAAAAGCCGTCTGCTGTCCTCTGCTCCTTCTCTCTTAGCTGTCTGCACCGGAATAGCCACTGCGAGCACACGTGGTGGACACCCCATGCTCCGGCTATCACCTGGATCTGAGCAAAGCACCAGCGGGAAGGCAGAGACGAAAACAAAGTTCTTCATTCGTTGTGGACAACATGCGCTAGTTCAGACATCCTCGTCACCACTTTTGTTATGTCTTGGCTACTACAGTGACTTATTATGAACATATACTTCAGACTACGACATCACGTTAGTTCTTTATTCTGCAAGCTCAGCGTGCATGGCACAGAAATCACATCAAAAGTACGGGAGGTTACCCATAACCCTTTTCTGGTTCCTCCTACGAAGGCCATGTAAGATCAAAATACATAACACACAGTACTGTATATTTAATCCAGTGCTACATTTTGAACATCTAATTTAAAAAAATACAATGATACAACTTACCCAGTCTTCAACTGGCTCTGACCTCTGCAGAAAGACTACTCATAAGATTCAAGAAAAGACTAACGGTAATCTCTACAATTGCCAATTGCCTGGTTTAAATAGATTTTAAGGCATACGCAGGGGGTGGCCCTTGTCTATATCTCTTACCTGCTCACGCCATATTGGCCACCAGAAAACAAAGGAGATGGGGCCATGGGCTCAGGGCCTCTCCACTGTGAAATTTCCTGGTAAAGCACTTTGTGTGCACTTTGTTGCTGATTTGATTCAACAAACTCAATGATCTGAAAAAGTATTTATCCTTGAGAGCAGAAAGAACAAAGACTGCTTTACAGAAGTGATGCCATGGTGCAAATTTGCCATCAAGGATTGTATTTCTTAAATATAATGTATCTGCACAGTATTCACAAATAATGTCTTGCACGTCCACCATCCAGTCCAACCACTTCCCCGTAAAAAGTTTACCCTTAATGGACTGGAATAAATGCTGCTGCTGAACATAGTAAAGACAACAATTACATTACAAAACAAATGTGACAATGGCAATTTGTGGGACATATTATAACTTTTGGGAAACAGTGCTGAGAAAATTTAGCTCTATATCACATATGCTTACCTGACTGTGTTTTCCCATGTGTTCTTGTTTACAGTCTTACTATGCCTAAGATCTGCAGATGTCTGTGGTGTTTGTCTTTATCTTGAGGTCATCTGAACCTTAAGCAGGGACTCACACAATCTCACTGTTGTGCACATCCTGGCATTATGCACTGATAAGAGAACTAAACAAATGCAAATTTTCCCAGTGATTTCCATTCACAGACAATTGGTCTATGTTCACATCATCAACCATCAAATAAATTAATTGTCATAATTAAACATGGGTTTTGATGTTTGTAGCTGACAAGCCACATCTTTACATTGGTTTGCAAAATTAATTAACAGTGAAATAAAAACATCATCAAATACTCAAACTATTTTTAATAATTACAGTTACAATAAACATGCAAATCAGTAAAACTGGAGTTAACATGTCTTGAAATGACAACAACACTTCATATACCACACACTTCAAAAAACAGACTGGCTGGTGCCTGTTTAGCCCCAGGGGTGTGTGTTGCTGCCTTAATGACATGCTCAGTTCAGATCGTGCTCTTGCATCTTGCTCAGGGAGAAGACAAGAACTGCAGCAATTGAGACAGGTCGCCAACCTCCTCTGCTCCCTCTCTTTTTCTACCTCCCCTCTCACATTGTACCATTCATGTTGCATTGTCATTTAACTATTCCCCTTTTCCACTTTTTTCTTCCTCAATGCCTCTGTCCTCTCCACTCCAAACCATTTTAGCAGAATTCAGCCAAAACCCTCTCTGTCACTTTGTTCAGTTGCAATGACACTGACAAAGTCAAGGTCAGCAGTCACTGATGGTCTTCCATTGTCTTGTGGTTTTTATGATTTTTACATTTATTTAAATTATTCTTCAATTAATGTTACACCAGTGAGCTTCTGAATGAGGAGCATGTGCCTCCAAACCGAGTTCAGCTATGGTTTTACAGTTTCATTAAATATTGTTATCCTTGGAAAAACTGGCCATTATTGCAGCCACCAAACTCATTGTGTACATATTTCCATGATTCAGACAACAAAATAAGCCTCACAAGAAGTGAAGTGGAGTCAGTCAGGAGAAAAACATAAACACATCAGAAACTGAGAGTGGAAAGAATCAATGTGTGTGTATGTGTGTGTGTGTGTGAATGTGTGTGTGTGCGTGTGTGTGTGTGTGTGTTTGTGTGTGTGTGTGTGTGTGTGTGTGTGTGTGTGTGTGTGTGTGTGTGTGTTTGTGTGTGTGAATGTGTGTGCGCGTGCGTGTGTGTGTCTTTCTCACTCTCTTATCTTCCAGAGGTCAAAGGCCACCCTCTAATTGGCTTAATGGACTGTCCCGACCTAAAACAAGCAGAAGTCAGGTCAGATCAGAGGCCAATGAGGACCTGAGAGAAGCAACAAACCAGTAAACAGTCAAATGTTAGACACAACACTATGGTCCAGCACCCAGACAGAGTTACTGTGCAACTCTCTCTTTGGACTCATTAAAAAAACCCAGAAAAACAGATGGATACATTGCTGCAACCCTGTCTACCAAAAATGATATCTCTGTGCAACTAAATTGCAACTCAAAGTTGTAAAGTGGGGGACCAGGGTTCAATAAAACGTATAATATTTTCATTTCATAGGGATTAAAAAATTCATTGGTAGGGTTTAATAATTTAAAATACTTTCACAGGTATTTCATAGTTTCAGGGATTTCATATAATTTTGAATAAGTTCAAGTTTTTTTTGTGTTTTTTTTTAAAGTGGAGACAGCACTGTGGGGATTTTATTTCATTAAGGGGTTTGTTTGGAAGTTTTTTGGTTTCATTCACCACTTTTCTGTTCATTCTTGGCCTTCAGTTCACACGCATTTGCAATCCATATCCTCATATTAAATAATACACACCACTCCTTATTGTTTATGCATACAAAGCTCACAGTATAACACAGACACAAGACAAGAGACACACCGCATTGTCGGTAGGACATTTCAACTGTATGTAATTACATTTATATCAGTAACGTTCCATACAAAATATGAATTGGGAGATAGTGTTGGGGGTGGACTGAAGCTCCTTGGTGGAGGTATGCGCTCTCTGAGTACTCTTCTAGTTACTGTTACAATACAATAAACATGTACTATAACTGTTAAATTTTTTTGTTTACAACTGGAATAACAGACAGCACCAATAGATTTTGTAGAGAACAGGATCTTTGAGGTACTACTGGCACTAAAAATATTGTGCCAAACCAGAAATAGCGGTATTAAAATACTGGTTTTCATTTTAGTCTTCTGACATGGACTGATTTAGTCCAAATGCTGCAGTTTGGGCCCTAAGGAGCTGAGTTAGGAGTCACATCACATTTTGTTATACTATGTATTTATGAACCAGCATTGGCAGAGTGTGTGAACTCTGGGCTTTCTAGCTCATAAATATCCTTGAGTGTGACAGGCCTGAGGGTCGTGCAGTCAAGAGCTTCCGACCAGCCCCAGGAAGCAGGAGAAACTCACTCACCCAGGAGTTATGATGGGTTGTAATCTCTAACATCAACCTAGAATGTATGTTCCAAAAACATGACCACCAATAGTAATTATCAGAAACTGCCAGTACTACTTGAAAGGAGTTCCAGGGGTTACTTGTAGAACAGGCACTAGCTGATGACCATGACAGATTCCTTATGAACAGGAGAGACAAACAACTTGTAGCAATGTCTAGGCATTAGAATGCTGTAACCCTTCTGCCTCATTCCATGCTGCCTCCACATTACACTACTGAGTCATTACTGTCTTTTTGCACCTTGGTATACATTCCACTGATCTTACCTCTTCACAAATGTATCCTGTAGCCTGGTTTCAATTAGCTTCCCCTTTCAGCCTGGTGGTGATCCTCAGTCCTCTGCTTTGGAGAAGAATAAATAAATATATAACTCCTGTAATACTGACAAACCAACGATCAAAACAATTAGACATCTCAAAAGAAAGAAGCCATAATATCCTCTATACCCATTAATGTGCAAAAATAGACACGGTAGATGTTTAGACTCATATTTATCATGCAGTAGTGATGCATAGAAATATTGTCACAATACAGTAACAAAAAAGCCAACTGCCTGCCAACATGTCCTTCCAAGAGTTGCCAGCTTAAATTAGAAAGAGTTTGCATACCCCAAAGTCCATGGGAGCTGGCATGTTAGTGGCAAATGTTGTGGTTGGGCCAAATTGACCTACACAATGGATCTGACTGAAGGTCAGTCAAATAGGTCATATAACAATGCCTGAAGCAAAAACTATTCATAAATGCTCAGTAACGCTTCACTCAAAAGCTGTGTGGCAGACTGGAAAAACAGAGTCGGGGGTATGTGTGATATTGTTTGAATATGCAGATAAATGTCACTCTTGTGCACCTCTACTTGCAAGGCTAGGCAGAAAGGCCAAGGCCAGCAGATGAAAGCAGAGATCTTGAATCTTGCTCCTTGCTGGAGAAAAGTGTAAGAACAGTGCACAGTATATATTCACAGTATCTGTGTATAATATAGAGTTATGATTACCGTGTTCCATGACTTATGGTTAGGAAAGTAATTACATAATTTTTATTAACCTTTTGATTAATGTGAGGTATATTTCCAACTGTCTTCCTACCTGTGTGTGTGTGTGTGTGTGTGTGTGTGTGTGTGTGTGTGTGTGTGTGTGCATATGCGTGTGTGTGCATGTGTCTGTGTGTGTGTGTGTGTGCATGTGTCTGTGTGTGTGTGTGTGTGTGTCAGAGAGATAGAATTATATGTTTAAGTTAGTAGTAAGTGGAGGCAGCACAGTATCACTCAACAACATAAACAGTGTCAGAGTTTAAAGTAGAACAGACCTCCTCAGGCCATACTATTCCATCTCTCGCTCTCTGCATCTCTCTCTCACACATACTTATACACATATACACACACTTCTTATATCTCCTCCACCACAGCAGCAAACGTGTGTTTCATGTAGGTCGAGCATACACACAGAAACAGGTATGAGTTTGTGGTGTACTTGTATTATTAATTTTGTGGGGACATAAATATGTTTATAAAGCCTTTGTAGAGACCCACCTTACTTTTGTTAAGCATTCCTCATGATGAACCTTAGAATTTTAAGTTTTAAGTCATAATTAAACAGCCTTTAATTGATCCAACTTTTGTTCAACGTTCTAGAGAAACATGGCTACATCAATCCAGCACCAATTACAAGTGGCTACATGCCGACCAGGCCCCCAGTCGCCATGACAGCACGGATGATTGATCACCAACCGCAACAATTCTGTAACCTGATCAGGCAAATTACTGTGGCAACCGCCGAGGCCATCTGAGTCCCGCACCGCTAAATTAAATCCACTGAGCTCATCACCTCATCTTAGTGACACTCTTACAAAAACACTCATGTCAACACACACTCAAACACATTGGAGACTCATCCACACACACTGTCTTTTCTTTCCTCTTTTACACACACACACACACACACACACACACACACACACACACTCAAACACACACACACACACTACACCATACACAATACACACAAGCAGCTTCTCATCTATTCACACACAGAGACAGAGAAAAAGAGAGAGAATCTCTCCCAGGGCCTCTAGGGGCCCCAAGCACCAGGTGATAGGAACGATGGGAGGACATGAAGACGTATTAATGTACTAAAGACTTAATGAACCTCCATCTAGAGCAGAGACGCAGGGCAGCAAAAAGAGCGTGGCGGAAGAGGAGGGGACGAGGAGGGAATGGTGTTTACTTTATTAGTTTACAGCAGATTAATGGGGATAATCATTTAAGTGATGGAGATGGATTACCCTTCCAAAGCTGGCCACAGCTACGCACAGCCGACCACCTACACACCTTCAGTCATACACACGTGCATGTGCACTCATGCAAACGCACGTGCACACACACACACACACACACACACACACACACACACACACACACACACACATACACACACACACACACACACACACACACACACACACACAGGTGGAAGAGATGAGGTAATGCTGTGTACAAAAGTCAGCCAGACATGGTCTAGTCAGTGCTATACACTTGTAATATGATACAGTTTGGATTGATTACATATTTATTATTGAATAGATCTCTACTACATAGGTTTTCAAGAGCTGGTCAGACCCTGGAGAGACTGCAATTTGACATTTAGATGTCGTCAATACATTACCATTATGTAGTACTGCTTTTATAACCAAGTTTTTCCTCATTACAAACACACATGCAGAGTGAGGGTATAAAAACACACGGAGATATTATAACTCATCAGTTGCCATTTTTAGGGTTTTGAAATTTTATCAGTTACCATCTATCATAACCTGTCTGTAAAAGAAAAAAAATCCTTTAAGAAGTAAGTTTTAGTGGACACTGGTTCTGTCATGGTCCCGGCTTCAGCCCTGTCTGTCTCCCTCTTTCTTCCTCTTTTCTTCTCCCTTTCTCGCTCCCCCTCAGCTTTGCTTTCCCTCTCTTGTCACTCTGCCCTGCTTTCCCTCACCTTCATTCCTGCTCTGCCTGCACCCTGATTACCTTCATTCTAGACAGCTGCGAACAACCACTCACCTGCCAGTAATCACCACCTTCTATAAAAGCCCGGTTCTTTCACTAAACCTCTGCCAGACCATAAAACCATTCTACCCCGGTTCACAGTCTGTCTCCCGTCTGTCATTTACCTGCCTTCCCCAAGCTTCATCCACTTGTCATCCGGTTCCTGTTGTTTTCAGCTAAGTTTCTGTATTTTGTGTAATGTTTTTTTCTGTTGCTCTTGTTTGTCTACCTCTCCTTACTTCTATCATGGGTGTTTTGAGTTTCGTATGTTGGCGTGTTTTGTGTTAGTTGGTTTTTGTCTGTTGTGCTTGATTTGCCCTTGGGATTAGTCTGTAGTCTTAGTTGATTTTTGTTGTTCGCTAGTTCATTTGCTTTCTCCGGAGTTCAGTTCTTATTCTCTATTGACTTCAGTTTTGTCTGGTTTCTTGGTTTAGTTATTCTAGTCGTAAGTAAGTTAAGTTCTTCTTAGATTCCCTTTTGTTGTTTGGTTTGTGTTTTTGTAAGGTTTTGTTGTTTTTGTATGTTTCTTAAGAAGCTTTGTTTTGGTTTTAAATCTGTACTGCATGTTGGTTTCATTTCCTTGTTAAATTAAATCCTTAGTTTACAATTAGTGAGTCTGTCTGTCTTCTGTGCCTGCACTTGGGTTCTCTGACCCCCCACCTCGTAACAGGTTCTTGTGTTTACACAACTTCTGTAACCCGTTTTTGACAGCTTTGTAATTTAACACGAGACAGGATTTTAAACTTGCATTCATTCTGTTTTCCCTGATCACATACTATATGTCCAATACTTTCGGCTAAGAGAGCTATTGCGATGTACTTCATTTTTACAGATTTAACTCAAAAAGGGATTTACTATTAGCTACATCAGAATGATACTGTGTGGAAATTGGATTTTTTTTGCTGGTTAAGTGGTGCTTCTCCCAGCATTCTTGCTAGTTAGGTTTATGAGCTTGACAGGGTGAAATAGAAATGTCACCTGACATGACTGCTCTTTAGATTTCACCAAACAGTGACAAACAAGTAGTTGTCCGTCCGTCCGTCCGTCCGTCCATCCATCCATCCATCCATCCATCCATCCATCCATCCATCCATCAGGTCGGGTCGCGGTACCAGCAGTAGCAGCAGGCTAAGCAAGTAATTCCAGATGTCTCTCTCCACAGCTACGTTTTCCAGTTCCTCCTGGGCTATCCCAAGGCATTCCCAGGTCAGATGAGATATATAATCCCTCCAGTGAGTTCTGGGTTGACCTTGAGGTTTCCTTCCAGCTGGCAAACAAGAAAACACCCAAAAGATGTCCCCCTCAAAGCATCCTAATCAGTTGCCTTAACCACATCAGCGGACTCCTTTTTGACATGAAGAGGAACGATTTTACTCCAAGCTCCCTCCAACTGTCCAAGTTCCACAGCCTTTCTTTAGGACTAAGAATGGAGGATTCTCATTTTGGCTGCTTTTATCTAAGATCTCCATCTTTTGGTCATTACTCAGACGTCAAGACCATAGGTGAGAGTTGGAATATGAACGGAAAGGTAAAGATAATTAATACTTGCCTTGCCCTAACATTAAACTAAGTCTCCAATGTAAACAGAGTGATTTATGTTATGGGTACTATCTTTTTGTCTACATAGAGAAAACGTGCTCTCTATCGTCTCGAGACTATCTCTCCACCCAGTTACATATTTTATAAGTATGGGGAATGACCCCCCTGCTCGTCAGGGTACCTGGATACTTCTTTAAGACACACCGGCTTGCCCGGTCACGCCCCACAGGCTACCTATAAAGCACCTGTGCTGGTGTGAAGTCACTAATTGTTTGATCTCCACTCAGTCAGGGGGCAGTGTGACAATCAGTACTACTTTCAAAATGTTCTATATGTTTGTGGGTTACAGCATGTATCCGCTTACCTATTGTGGTTTGGCCGTCTGTCTACGGGCAGCCTCCCTGGATTGCTGTTTCCCTTCTCAGATTAGTTAGATTTATTCCTTTGTGTCCACTCCTGTGGCTGTAATCCCGATACCAGCGTATCGCTGTTGTGCAGTTAACGCGCTAGGTGGGAACCCATGCTGAGCTGGGTCAGCTAACAGCAGGACAAACCTCAGTTCCAGCCCGGTCGAGCCGGTATCCAAACATCACGACTGTGATTCATACCAACGTATCGCTGCGGGCAGTTCACGCGTTTGGTGGAATCCCTGCTGAGCACCGACTCCGGTCGGTTGTACAGCCGGTGAGGAACTTTACTCCGGTCGTGTCAGCGTCTCACTGCCCATACCTGGACACCGTTGAAACGTATCGCTGCAGGCAGCTCACACGTTCAGCGGTAGTCCTGGTCGAGCGCCTATTTTCACAGAAGGCATTATCAGGACTGTGATTCTTACCGATGTATCGCTGCCGGCAGTTTACGCGTTCGATGGACTCCTGCTGTTCGTACTGTCTTAACCGGAGACAGGGAGGCCTGTCCACTACCCTAAGGTGTAGTGGTGACACAGGGCTAGATTCCGGTCCCTCAATGGGTCTTGGGCATAGTCTGTAATGTGTTTCAGCATCCATTTCAGCATTTCTGATCTGAAACGAGTTATCTTCAGAACCGCATTTCTGTTGGCCACAACCTCTGCTGGGCTAATGGTGACTGCTGTGGGTTTTTTTTTCTGAGGGGTCAGTTGTAGTCCTTCGTTCTAACTTGGTGTGAAGGCCTGAAGGCTTGATCTGGATTCCATCTGTCTCAGTCGGTTGACCTGCAGTTACTTGCCTCTTCTGGAGAAGAGGACCGCCACCAGTTTTAGCCGTGCTCTGTCCGTTGGCGGAGCACATACAGTGCAGACAGTCTGTCATGAAAACTGACCAGCCTTTGTCTGCTTTGGCTTCAGCAAACTGGGTAGTCCAGTTCCCATTTGAAGTCTTGGCTATCCTGCTGGATTGTGGAAACCATTCAGGAGATGCGTGTTTCCCAGGTGTGCCAGACACATCCTGGGTATGCGTGACACTCACCTTGTGGTGTGGCTGCCACATGGGCTCTGTGGTAGGGAGCCTGTCTCACTGCCATACGTGCAGCAGCCACGTGGTCAGCTTGAGCCACTTTTGTCTCATTGTCTCATCCATTACAAAATAGCAGCCAGTCTCTCCTTGGGAGTAGGTGCTGGGTCTGACTTACCAATGGATGACTGGGCTTGGCCTTTGTCCACTTTTATTGTCTCCCCTGGTCAGCTTAGCAGCTTGCTAGTTGATCTAAGTAGCCACTCTGTTTACAGTTCGGCGGTTTCATCTTGGCCTTTAACTGTGTTGCTCACGTCAGTCTGGCATATTGTGGACTGGCCTGAGCAGCCCTTCTGCATCTCAGACTTGGTCTTTGCGTTGTCCAGGGCCTCCGCCTGGTTGATATGTGAATAAGTGTACATCTGCAAATAGTACGTTTGTCATATACTTTGTTTGGGCTGCACCGTCTCCTCACAGTGTGTCTTAAAGAGTTACCCCATACATATGAAATATGTAACTGGGTGGAGAGATAGTCTCTTCACTCCGAGAACCAAGGTTACAATGTAACCGCACGTTCTCTTTCACACTTGACTTGTTACATAAAATTGTTTTTGGTCTCCACTGCATTCTTGATCCTCCTTCTGGAGTGTGAAATGACTCATCCAAATTCTTAATGAAATTCCAATGCTCCATTTCATGACATGGCTTACAGCAAACACTGCTCTACTACTCCTCAACTTAAACCACTCTTGACTTCATTATAGTCATCCACGGTAAAATAGTATCTGTGAGCAATAACGTAAAGGCTGCTCAGGGTTTGAAGCTGTAAATAAACATTAGGCTAATGGAAATGTAAAGCATAGCCAGGGCCTGTCGCTCAGCCTGCTGGGTGATTGAGTTTAGTGTTCATATGGAGCTGATGGAGAGAGTCACTGCAGCCTGAAGGAAATTAAGACGCCATTTTGTCACCTACGTCTGGCCTCTGATAGACGAGATATTGCTTTCATTCACTTGCAATAAAAGTGTCACAAGCACACACACACACACACAACTAATACACATAGTGGGACACTCATTTTGACACCAATAGACATACATGCACATGTGGACACATACATTAGTTGATGCTCAAATGCATCACTTTACTATTCTAAAGACTATTCCAAATGCACACAAAAACACATGGATAGATACACAGAACACAAACTGCATAGACAGACATAGACATAATTGGATTTGAACACACATGCACATGCACACACGCGCGCGCACACACAAAGCTGCATACAGCACATGGTGAACACATTCATATACATTCATTCAAACACACAAACACACAAGCACACATACCCTCCACCAAGAGGTTTAATTACTGTCCTCTCTTTGGTTTCCCTGTCTCCTGCCCACTGCTGTAAGATAGATCTCAGTGTCAGAGGAGCTGACAGATTGAGACAGAGTACAGATACCGCTGCATATGCACGAACACACACACACATACACACACACACACACAAACAGAGAGAGAGAGAGAGAGAGAGAGAGAGAGAGAGAGAGAGAGAGAGAGAGAGAGACCAGACATGTAAGTAAAAGAACTTCTCCCTATTTCTGTTCTTTTGTTTTCAGCATCCATTGCTCTCATTCCCCTCTTTCTTGCCTCCTTACCTTTCCTGTCTCCCATGTCTCCTGTACTTCCATGGTAACAGAAAAAACAGTGTGAATAAATACTCCTCCTTACTCAGACTAGATAGTTTGGATTAAACCAAAGTAAATCAGACTCTAACCTGAGTTTGGTTTATAGCACAGCATCCACACACAAGTGTGCCTTATAAACACTGCTTAAAGTGGAGTACATACATTTTGATAGCTGTTGGAAAGGTTGAAGGTAAAAGAAAGTAGAAGTAGAGACTCTCCAGTTCTTCAACAGAGAAAAAGAAGAAAGAAAATACCACAAGTTTCTAAACAGTCATCACTTTGTTTATCTATATATGTGATGCACTAAATACAACTTTTCTGTTGCCTCTTGTCTCATTTATTCCCCTGTTTGTACATTAATTACTTGTTATGGCTCCTTTCTACAGGGCAAACCCTTTACACACAGAATTTGATGGATTTTTTAAGAGACTGTTGATTGACTTCTATTGGATGCATATCAGGAAATCATTTTACTGGTAGCAAAAGGGATCAGTCTGCTCAAATTATTTCTGCTCAGATTATTATGTTGTTAGGAGCCAAACACGGATATTAATGTAATCATTCTCTAAGGATATATTTTTGCTCTGCTCAATTTTTTTAATATGATTTGGATTCATCAGTACTGTTTTACAAAAATAGGGTAATGCACTGCTGTCGTTGCGTGGACGATAATGACAGTTAATAATCTTCATGTGAAGAAGGATGGAATATTCGACAATTCCAAGTGTCACCATTTCCATCTAATGCAATGTTTAAAACACATGTAATAAGCAGTATGCTCTTTAGGCTACGTGGCAAGGTAGAAAATAAAGGTGTGGAGGCTGGGGCAGCAGATGGTTAGAGCATCAAAATTTCAATTGCCAAATTGGAATTTACATCCTTCACTACATGTAGCATTCAACGATTAATTATCAGAACCACAGTCTTTTCCAGACTTTAAAGGTAACCTGCAGAGGAGCAAAACTCAAATTGTGGGCTAAATCAGGTCGTGACTGGGTGCCAGTACAGATCATTTTCTAATTCAATATGAAAAAAATAGATTCATTTTGGGTTTGTTGTGAGTGTTTAGTAATGTACCTTGGTTGTTACTCAGCTAACCTGAAAACTAAAAATTTCAGAGAAAGATGTTTAAAATTTTTATTCACTTTATATGATGAACATTATTGTTTATTTACTGGCCCTTGACCTGCTGTCATTTTACAAAAATGTCCCACAGGCAAAATAAGTTAAGTATTCCTGGGATAGTTTTTGACCACTAGTTCTATATGTGGGTTTTACTTGTGGGTCCCTGTTTTGTTTGTATTGTGCCAGCATGTGTTTGCCTACACAGCCAAGTACGCTAAATGCAGGTCCAGTAAGAACTCACAACAGCATCCAAGTTTGAAAGACTTTACTGATTCTCATTTATTGCCTTGGAGTAGTGGTCTGCCTCTTAACAGGACCTCTACTCCTCCAACAAACCAAAAAAAAAGTTATTTTATTTATATGCACTTGTTTCACTTCTGTGTGGTGTGGCTCTGTATTTCACCACGTATGCGTGTATTTGTGTGTGTGGTTTGAATAGAGCAGAGACAGGTTAAGTGAAGAAAAAAGTCTGAGGCTACTTAAGTTTTCTAAATGTATGCAACCTAAATTTGACAACAGTGGTGAAAATGCCACTGCTTCTACTGTTACTGCTTCTGACAAGCAACCCAGTGATGCCAAGCCAGCAGTAGCAGCTGATAATGTTTCAGCTTCAGATGTTTCAGGCTTTAACCCATTTTAGCTGTCAGAGAGGAAATACTCCTCCTGGTTCTGCAAGACCAAATGCCTGACAGGGAAAAGCACTATTGTCGTCATAGTTGGTGATGAAATTCTATGTCCTGCGGCTAGCATATGAAAAATGTAACAGTCATTTTGTATCAGTAATTTTATTAGTGGACTACTTTTTGTCTTGTTTTGTAGTATTTTTGAATGTTTGAATTTGTTAACTATCTGAAAAACTTCCAGGTGATCCAAAATGCTGCAACAAGAGTACAGACAAGAACCAGCAAGAGAGATAATTGTTTCTCCCTATAATATTATATTGTAAGGTCTTGAGCCTAGTGTGGGAAGTGCTCTGAGATGAGGGATGTTGTAAATTGGCACTATATAAATACAAATGAATTGAATTGAGTGCCACCTTCTGACAAGATTAGCAGCCTAGTTTATGCTCCCTAAAGCAGTTCATGGTGCAATAAACCTTTATTTCTCTGATATGACCGAATAATAATATAACTTCAGTAGCCAGAAAACATCCACCATGGAAAAGTTAGAGTACAAAATATGTATTACTTAATATAGGACTTAGTTTTTTTTTAAAATGATGATCATACCCTTTAGCAGAAAGGACTAATAAGCAATGCCTTGAAAACAGGCAATGACCCCACAGCTCAAACCCACAGTTCTGCAAGTGAAAGAACTCAAATAATAAGAACCACATCAATAACACTGCACACCATCAAAGGTCCAATAACCAACAACACAGTAACCAGGAAGAGTACTCCAAACTGTTGGTGGGTCAAAACCATTTATTTTTAAGGGGTATTGGGGTTGTCTGTAGTTAAGTAGGATTACTAAAAGTGAGTGCTACTAAGAGTATCATTGGATTGGATAAGCGGCAAGACGCCCACGTGAGGTCTAAACACAAGGTCTCCTGTGGACCGAGAAGCACCAGTGTTGTAACAAAAAGTGATCGCCAGCCAAAAACTGATTGCAGACTGCAAATTTCGTTATTTTACATGTTCTTTGTTATACATTTACAGATCCAATCCTTTCTACCAGCTGAAATTGCTTTAATGCGGAAGTTCAACTTATATAATGCAGATTTTTATGTCAAAAAGTGACTGCAGCTCCTACATTGTAACTGAAATGCAATTAATGCATCAAAATGACTTGATTTCTTACATGAAGGTGATATTCTAAAGATCTTAACTCATAAAATAATGATATTTTATTTTATTTTATTTATTTTATAAATATCAAACCTATCCATGAATCATGTTCATTAGTCCAAACATCAGAAAAAATACTATAATATGGATTATAATCTAGGGCTGCAAATAGTGATTATTCTTATTGCTGATTAATATGCTGTTTATTTCTGAATTAATAGATTAGTTATTTGGTTTTCAAATGGTGAAAATGGTAAAAAAATAAAAAATAAAATAAAAATGTTGTTTACTGTTTGTCAAAGTCCAGGATAATGTCTTCAAATGTCTTGTTTTGCCCACAGCCCAAAGATATTCTGTTTACTATCACAGAGAAGTAAAGACAACAGAAAATGGTGAGAATCCCTTTTTGGCACACTGGCAACACTAACAGTTGCAAACAGCACTCTCTAAGCACTGACAACAAAGTCTGGTTTTGTGTTCTCATGTTTAATGGCCATTTTGTCTTTCGCCAAGTTCAACTCTGCTGCTCATTCAAGTGATGATCATCAGTAATAAACTCAGTCTTGCTTCACAGTCAACACAACGACAAAGGAATATAGACCTTCATCACAATAGAAAGGGGCTAATTTGCATTTCCATCCTAAAATACATTTTTGTGACCTTTCAAAAGTTCTCTCGAAATCGCTTGACAACTACATTGAGACATTGCTCATGGAATGTAATAAACATCTTTCTGTTTATGGTAGAAGATGGGGCAGTTTTTAGTAAAACTAAATATTCTTAAAAGCAGCATATCCTACAAGTCACAAGGGTACTTCAAAAAGTTGTCCTCTTACCCTGACACAAGGGGCCTAACTCCCATTTTTAGACATAACTGTATACTATAAAGTCGCATATCACTGTTTACATCACATATCACATAACTTCAAAATTTGGAGCAATCAAAGAAAAAAGAAAAAGACAGTTTCAAGCTGGCTGCTGTTGCTCCAGGACAACATGTCGGCCACACAACACAGGTGGGAGAAGCAGCCAGACGTGGCTTTGAACTGTTGCTGCATGCACCAGTGGAACTGCACCATCTGACTTTTATCTGCTTCCCAAACTGAAATCCCACTTCCGTGGTCACAATTTTCATGAATGATGTTAAGGAGTATCTGGAGACTCAAGATGTGACATTCTACTGCTACTGGATAGTGAAGCTTGATCATCAGTGGACCAAGTGCAATGAAGTCAAATGAGACTATGTAAAACAATAATGCAAGAACAATTTTCCTCCTGGGAAGTTTTCTGGTGAGGCCAAGAACTTTACACACACACACACACACACGCACACACACACACACACACACACACACACACACACACACACACACACACACACACACACACACAATATTTGTTTTTTATAAAAAAAACAAATATTAGTGCAATGGTGGTACTGGAAGTTTCTAAAGGAATACATTTATACTCTGGATTAGGATTGTATTAACAACTAACAATAATACCAATTTAGAATTGAATTGACCGGAGGTGTGTCTTTATAAACCACGTATTTAGTATTTTAGCTTCAATATTCTGTAGTGTACATGATGTTATCATGGAATTTCATTGTGATTGAAGATGAAGAGAACACTGGGGAATTTGCACACAGGTACAGTTTGTAGTTCATTGAATCCAAGTGTATCTGTAAGCTTGCTAATTAATTTATTCTTTAGGTGTAACTGAAAATCACATTTTTTTTCAGTTATGAGAACAAACATGTTCTACAACATAATTACACTTGAAAATAATGAAACGGTGAAGTTGCACAGTACTCAGTGTATGCAATTGTAAATGTTTGCTTTGATGTTAGAAAAACAGTATGTTAATACTCTCCTTTTTATGTTCCCACATGTAACAAATAAATAACAATAAACAGATTTTCCACTGCTGACTTAGGGTGAAGGCAAGGCACTCTCTGGACAAGCTATCGCAGGGAGATAGACAACCAAACACACTCATATTCACACCTACGGACAATTTAGAATCACCAATTAACCTCAGCATGTCTTTGGACTATAGGAGTAAGCCAGAGCATCCAGTGACAACTCACACAAGGAGAACATGCAAACTCCACACAGAAATCAAACCCAGAACATTGCTTAAGTCCTAAAATTATTCTTGTTCTTGTTCTTCTTTTTATTATTATTCAACACAGTGTTTGACTGGAATACAAACATACTGTAGTCACCTTTAGATGAATCTACACAAGGCTTTAGTGACAGTGTAGGACAATGACTCTGGAGTTATTTATTTGAATAAAAAACACAGTGAGGACATGCCACCTTGTGGTTTAAAAGGGCACATGAACTTCTGATTGTTGAGTAAACTGCATAGACTTCAGGGGAATGAGGGAGTAATTATGAAGAAAAAACACATCAACCACGGCATAACTACTAAAATACTCAAAGTAAAGTTCACGATAATTTAGCACTGAATAGATGATAAGAAGTAGAACAGCAGTGTGAGTGATCAGGATCAGAGAAAGACATGAACTAAATATAGACCAAGTGACTACATTCCAGCCACTGAGATGGGTGGACAGAGTTAAGCATGGCAACATAGAGAACACACACTACTGTGTCGACAAAAGAGCAACATTTCCTGCAAAGCTTAAATAATTTCTTTACCACGATCTTTTAAAATGGACACAATCACATGCAAAAATAAACTCTAATATTTACCTGGGCAAGGCTGACATTGACAAGAAAGCACCAAAATATGCCAGACCAGAGAACATTGAGCTGTACTGAGCAAAGAGCTACTTGATTTTTTTAAAAAAAATCTCTTGGTGATTTAATGTTTTATTGGATCATGCAAAATAGCTGAAATAAATAGTTAACAAATCTTTACATCTTGTTTGTGTGAAAAAATATTACACTATGCTGACAACTAATAGAACTTAATATTTAATACTGTACGGTGTTCACTTAAAGACAGTCATAAAGTTGAAGTCCAATGTAGCATGACTCAAGATGTCCATTATGTTGCCAACACAGTGTACACAGTTTCAGCAGTCTCACATCCACCACAAGGTGTCAGTAGAGGAACAATAAACAGATCTGCATCAAAGCACAACTGCTTGGTTCTCTGCAAATGTGAACTTGAACATTAAAGTGAGGCAGACCACGATTATCATTGGCATCAGGTGCAAGACAGGAGAGAGCTCTTCATGTAGTCTTTTTTGTTTCCTTATGTATTAACTCAGACTAACAATTTAGATTTTTTTTAATGTACCTACAGTTAAGAGTTAAATAAATCTATCAAATAGCAGTGTGGAAAGTTCTAAGAAAAAAGAAGCCCTGGTGAAGAGGTTGTCCACAGAAAGCAACTGCAGCTGAAGACAGAAAATCCTTGAGCTGTGCAAATGGATCCAAAACAATGTTTATAGACATAATAATAATAATGCATTGGCACTCAAAGACGCTTTACATTGCATTTTTCATTCACTCCATACTCAATGGTGGTAAGCTACATATGTAGCCACAGCTGCCCTGGCCCTAATTGTCCTATTCTGATCTCAAATTCAAATACCAGATTTAGACAGTATTCACATAGCTTCACATTTTCTTATGTCACAGTCTTATGCTAAACTTGTGAAAAAAATTTTTTCTCATCAGCCCTTGAGTAGCTCAGCCAGAGTCCTAGCAGGAACCCGACATCTGTGGAGAGATCTGAAGATGACTGTCTTCTACCTTCCAACCTGACAGAGCTAAAGAGAGTCTGCAAGAAGATTAGCAGAAAATGTGTTGCATCATATCCAGGAGGCTGTATTCTCTGTCGATGGTGTTTCATCTAAATACAGAGTAAATGGTCATTTTTCAGTTTTCCTTTTTAAAAAATATGCCAAAAAAATTGTAATAATTTAGATTAGGAAATATGTCCTGAAAGAAGTTTAGTGTCACAAACTATATTTGTTATCAACACAACAAGGGAACTTTACTGAAAAGGAAAATACTGATACTGAATGTATAAGCAAAAGGATTATTAATGCTTTCATTGTTCTTTGTTGGACTGAAAAAATTAGCTGACTAATCCTAGCACAGAGAACTGAATTAGTAAAATATATATATTTTAAAATGTAGGTGAAGTCTTGTAATCTCTCTTGCGTTTTGATAACATTAATCACTTCTTAAATATGAATCACTTCAAATAATAATAGAAATAATAAATTTCACAAAAGAGTCTTTATTGTTGTATCATATTTCTGAATTTGCCTTTATTCAGTTTAATATTTGTATAGCAATAGCAAAACAGAGCTCTGAACTGTTGGGCTGTGAGCAGAGGACCTCTGGAAGTGTCCTGTGGTATCTGGAACTAGGATGTTGGCAGCAGATCCTTTGGATCCAGTGGGTTGTGAGGGGTTTCCTCCATGAATTAAACTTTTTCTAAAACATATAGTTGCTGCTTGATCAAATTCCTGATGAGTTTTTGCCTTGTGATGGTGCATTGTCCTGATAAGAGAGACTTAGTCTAATAACCTTAAATTATTAACCTTTTAGCTAAGCACCCTATTGCCATGGGGTGCTTAGTCTGTAACAACATTTAGGTAGATGGTAAGCGCTAAAGTAACATCTGCATTAATGCCAAGAGCCAAGGTTTCCCAGAAGAACATTGCATTGTCAGGAGGTGATCAATGTTCACTTCACCTGTGACCTTGTTGTGGCTGATAACTATAATGCATATAATGTGCCTAATGTGCTCTCCTGTGATAGGTCATGTCTTGAACTGTGAGTCATCATGTTATGTCATGATTTTTCGGAGAGTGGGCAGTTGACTCACATCGTCTATTTTTCCTTTATTGTGGCTAGGGGAGGTATAGGGAAATGGACTGCTAGAGTATGGAGGGTTGAGGCAGCTGGGCATCTAACCATAGTTCCCCCAGGGGAACGTCTGGGATTTGTTGTGTGGAGGCTGGAAACTGGGAACTAGCTGCCCGGTGGAGGTCAGGATGGGGAACTACTGATTAAGATTATTGGTCAGTGGCAGGCTTATACCTACATCCAGTGAGTCAGACTAACCTTGGCATAATGTTACCTCTCCTGCTCGTTGTAGTTTTAGAAGAACAACTTGGAATATGATTATGCTTTCAGCAAAATCCCTTGAATGGGTTTTTGTTCACAACCATGAAAGATGGAAAGGTTCTGGATATAACCCTCAGAGAAGGTTCCGGGTGGAACCCATTAAAGGTGGACCCTTTCACATAGGTTCAAGTTAAAATTCTTTATGTTGTTGGTACAACTCTGTAAAAGGGTTCCAGATGAAACCTTAATAAAAAATGTTTTACTAGGAACCAAAAGGGACTGAAAACCCCTATTATTTTTGAAAGGGACGGTGGAGAAGGACAAGAGATATGTGGGAGAGAACAACAGAATGACTCACAGCAAATGGTCCTTGGATGAGAACCATCATCAGAAGGACGCAATTTAACAAAATAAATAAATAAATAAATAAATCACTTGTGGAAAAAAATGTATTGACTTGACAGATTTATTGGCTTTTAATGATGATTTCTTTAATTTCAGTCTATTAGAGCCAGAACTTTGTGGAGCCAGCACCTAGTGGTACTCAATTGTATTGCACTTTTTTGTACTTTTTTGTACTTGACACATTGTCTTTACCTCCAGCGACTTGCTATGTTTGTCTTTTTGAGACAGTCTAAGGCACAGAAAAATGACACCTTGTTTCGCACAGCAGACTGCAATGGATTTATTAGCGAGTATGTCCTCATTGTATACATACTGCATGCAACAATACGTACTTTGTAAGGGCAGCTCTAGTACATACTAAAAAGTAAAAGAGAGCGTATGTGATGTTGAAATGCATGGCATGATTAAATCTGCTTCTGGGTGGTCAGTAAATTGGCCAAACTGTAGAGCTGCCAACTTATTAAAACACAAATTTAAGGACAACTGATGGGGCTGGGAGAGGAGGCAAAGCACCAAGTAATGTTACTTTTGCTAATGAGTAATTACAAAAATAATGGAATGACTTTTATGATGACTAACGTGTACATTTCAGCACTGTCACAAGTTATCTTTTGACAAAGCACAGGAAAACAAAGTAATCTAAATGTGTTTGAGCACACAGTATGGGCAAAAAGTAAACACTGGGTTTCAATGGGTTTACCAGCACATGCAACAAGAGAAGCTTTGTGCTGGATCATCACATTTTTAGAACACTGCCTTTTTCTAACTATGTTAACTTACAATATGTTGTTCCTTCAAAACATTTTTCTGTTTATCAATACACTTCGATTTACACACAGGTGATCCCCACACGACCACTCTGTACACACATAGGCATAATCAACACACACACAAATGCATGTACACATACTATTGCTCCCTACCTGGCCTTTGTAAATCCCACTCCACTCTGGCAGAGCATATTAAGAACAGCCTGCTCAGCATGAACACATCATAAAAGTGGACAGGCAATTTCTGTTCTCAACAAATAGCTAGTCAGGCTCGTTCTGCATCTCTGCTTCTAATACACTCGGCAAGCAGCTTAGCAACCAGGGAGAGAGAGAACTCAGGCCCTAGGGAGGCAGCATGAGAGACAGTGTATAGTAAGAAGAGCGGGAGAGAGTTATGCCTTCTAGCACTGCTAAATTCACGTCTCTGTCAAATTATCAACTAGAATTTGATTAATATGCAAATTCAGAGGGGGAAGGGGCAAAATCTAGAATAATTTTCTTTGTGGTTAGTAATTAATCACAGGTAAAAGTAAATTAATACATAGATCAATTTTGTCAGAGACACACTTAGTTCAATAGCCCGTAAAATTGAAGTCTAAAGTGTTAAGGGGTTCTAGAGGAACATTATAACTAAAACTTTCAAATTCACCCCATTTAGTGATCAATCAAGCTGTGCCCTGTGGCAGAGCCAGCTCATTTCTTCAGCTCCGTCCTGACACACAGAAACACATAGCACACATGCCTGCTTAACACTCACCGCGCCTGCAGCGCAGTCACATGTTTGCACGGTAGGTCACAAGCATTGTACAACACAACACAACACAACACAACACAACACAACACAACACAACACAACACAGTACTGTAAAAAAGCAGTCCAGGACAGGAGCAGTTTTAAATAAAGAAGGCTGATAATTGGATGGCATGTGTTCAATAACTGGATTGAGTATAACTGGTCAAAGCATGGTGTACTCATAATAATTCAGTGATACGTTATTAATTACAACAATAATGAAAAAAAAATCAGTATCTTCTTATTATTAACACCATCCAAGCAATGACCTCCACTGCAAGCTGTTAAAACAGTTTTCTACTACTGACAACAATGGTAATACAAATAATAAAATAATTGTTATTGTTGTTATATATATATATATATATATATACAATTAAGTGTTAATGTATTACTATTACTATATAAAACAGTAATCATCTTCATGGGGTAGTGAGTGATAATTTCTACAACAAAAAAGCTACAAAACAAAACAAAACAAAATAATAATCCTAAATATAAAAATCAATTTATGTATACACACACACACACACACACACACACACAGACGAGAATTGTGCCCCACTATATAATTATTGCCGTTGCTATTAACGACAACACAACAACAACAACAACAATAAGAAGAAGAATTCAAAATTGAAAGCTTTAAATGCACTCAGTGTAATTATGATGAAACCTACACAGAAAGATGTAAATAAAAAGAATAAGTAAATACAATTGTCATTGTGGTGGCAGGTCCCATATGGTAGCAGTTGTTGCAAATGTCCAGCAAGAAGAAGAGGGGGAAATTCAGGTCCACTTGTTTAAGGAGGAGACCATGCATCAAATTTCAATTTTTCGCCCACTGGATAAATGATTCCTCTCTCTGTGTGTTTGTGTGTGTGTTTGTGTAAGGCTTTTCCGCACATCTTTTTTTCGCTTAAGAAAACACTGTCCAGAGAGCGTCAGCCAGACACAGAAATCTTGCACATATTTTTCATGTCTCTGTACACCCATTAGATGATTTTATAAAATAAAGAAAAAGAAAAATATCTGGTGTCCCATACTATAGGAGAAACCGCCACCATTTTGAGAAACGGTTTTCTTAATCTGATTAAATGACACATTTAATTAGATCCACAGTAAAGACTGTATCTTCATACATAAGCTGCCACTCACCTAAATATATTTGTAGGTTGCGTAATAGCTTGTTGTTTGTCATTTATAGAATCACCTCCGTATGTTATTTCATAGAAATAGTAAGTAGAAAGAGAACATCCAAAATAACAATTAATTTGTTTACACAAATAGCCTATTCTCCATCTATCTTCACACAGGCCGTGAGGTGTCGTTAAAATGCCCAGAGAAACTGGACTTCGAGTTAAGATTTTTTTCTGAATAGAGCTATATTTTTAGCAGATACCAATGGAAACGTCACGAAAACCTGAAAATACCGCTTGTGATTTTGTAGCATTCATCGGGTAATCGCAAAGCAACGTTCAGTCACTAATAAAAATGTTGCACTATTTATTTGTTGCTTTGTTTAAAAATAGACTTTGTGCAGTTGTTTAATTTTTCGTCTGGAGGACTACATCATCAGTACATGCACAAATATAGAAGGAAATGCTGCAGATAGGCCTCACTGATGAAGCGCAGTTAAAAATGAGTAACTGAGAGCTCTGGTACCAATAAGTCAATTATTTCAAGACTCCGCACAGACATAAAACTCTGACCGGCCCACTGAGCCCCATTCACATTCATGGCTGTGTTTTAAAGCAGCGTGCCCAGCGATCATTCATTATGGGCGACAAAAAGGGGGCTACGTAGTTGAAAAGACGGGTCAAGTCAATCAATCAAAGTGACTCGTAATTGAGAGGAGAATCCCGAAACCATATGGCCTCTGCAAAACTGTCTTCTGGCCGTCTTTGTGCGCAGAGACCCGACGGCCGGTGTGACACGGTGACAAGCTTCTCCGTATTGCGCGGCTGGAGAGAGCCCCCGGGGTACACACACTCTCTCTGTGGGGCTTCTTCTCCGCTCCAGATTGTTCCTCACAGAAAAAATGAAAATCCACCCAGGAGGTGAACAGGCAAGTTGCTGTTGTAAATGGGTTTTGTAAACAACGCCGTTTCTGCACCACAGCCCTCCCAAACACAAAACCTCCAACACATGGAGCTAAAAAGGATTTCGTTAGAACGCCTGGTTCATCTCAGAAATAATATGCCAAAATATGAGAAAGTGAAAAGGTTTTATTTAACCTCGTCAAAAGAGTTTTCATTGCAGTTTGTACAGGTTTATGCTTTCTGTGGGCTATGTGATAAAGGCACTTAAAGGGTGTAGCAAAGCATTTTAAATATATTAAATCGTGAGTTATTACAAGCTACTACACATTTTCTGTGCATGATTATCAATTCAGAACAATTAATATATCAAAAGGCTGGAAACAATCTGCACAAGCTTAAAAAATATATTCCTATAGGTCTTTCAGCTTTTCAGAGTGAAAGTACAGAAATGAATCCATGCGGTGAAATATTTCTGTCATTGTGGTCACATTAACCAATCTACTGGTGTGTGTTGGACTGTGTTTTGCATCTGCATGTAGTTCCTTCTGAATGTCACTGTTTATCTGTTTGTATGTGAACGTGTCATACGTTTTCTGAGCGCGCAGTGTCCCGCAGAATGACTTCTCTCACATCAGCACTGGGACTTCTGATTTTGAAACGCATGACTGCGTAAAGGCTAAAATCCGGAGTTGCTGTCGGCTGGTGTGGTGTTACTGGTCACTGTTTTGGTGATCACCACACTTTGGTGTCACATTGACTATTGTCTATTTCAGTCATCCACGTCGATCTCCTCATCTTCATCCTCGGAGAAACACTTGCTGCTCAGCCGGTCTGTGTACACTGACGATGCGGGAGGAGGCGACGTGCGCGGCCTGCTCGGGCCGAAGCAGCCGGTAGTGTCGTGCTGCGACCTACAGGAGACCAGGTCTTGCTCGGTGTCGCCCGTTTCTGAAACTAGTCCCCCGCCCAAACCTCTCGCCGCGCACTTCTCCAGCTCGGCCAGCTTGGAGAGCTTCTCAAAGGCCACAGCACCCACGGCCTTGGCAGACTCCACGTCAGCTTTCATTTCCTCCAGGTCCCGCTTGAGCTTTGCCCGCCGGTTCTGAAACCAGGTGATGACCTGTGCGTTTGTCAGACCGAGATGCTGAGCGATCTGGTCCCGGTCCGCTGGACTCAGGTACTTCTGGTACAAGAAGCGCTTCTCCAGCTCGTAAATCTGGTGGTTGGTAAAAGCCGTGCGGGACTTCCGCCGCTTTTTCGAGGTGTTCCTCTGGCCAAAGAGCGTCAGACCGTCTCGGCCTAAGAGAAAGGGACGAGTCAGATCATATAAGGTGTAAAATAGGAGTCAAACCTGTATGAGATATGTAAATATTTTCTTAGCAATGCGTTAAAAAACAAAAACTTCAGGGCCACACCGAGGAAATTTGAATGATAATAATGACCAGACTGCTGCTGCACCTTTCCCCAACCTGATGTCAGTCACTTAAACATCATCTAAAAATACTGCTGACCTCCGATGTGGCCTATGTGCATAAAACAAGACTGAAAACTACATCTGGGAATTATCATAAATTATACACTAATTTTCATTTGTGTGAAATTTTCTTTTGAATGATGTGCTGTATTTAAACTGAACATAATTCTTAATTGCTAGTAGCAAAACCTAATAACGTCACACAATTTACTGAAGCCTGTGCTTCAGTAAATTATTAAAAAATCGAATTTAAATGCAGTGAGGCCCATGATTGTTGCCATTTATAGCCATTCAAAGCAAGTTGCAGTTTGTCTGGAATTACAAATAATCGCTAAAACTATACATACATTAAAATAAAAAAAATGTAGGCTTCATAGATATGTTGTTGTCCCTTCAGTTTTTTAAAAACACATTTCAGAGAGGAACATTGGCTACTTTTGTTGTAATACTCCAAATGCTGAGTGTGCTGATAACTGATTCTAATAAGGAGAGCGGCGTTTACCCTCGGCAGCCTGCAGGACGCTGACCTCCAAGCCCTTGAAGGTTTTGCTTGCCAGCTCCTCTAGCGCGCACAGAGGAGACGTTTGACTGAGCCGCGGCCGGCCGGAAAAGCTGTGACCCACGGGTGGCAGCTTTTCTCCAGGAGAGATGAGATGCGCCAGTCCGCTCTGGGAGTAGTTCCTTCTCACAGATGGCTTGTTGAGGATGTCGTCGATGCTGAAAGGCGTCAGTGGCTTGTTGGAGTTGGCCGGTGGTGGGAGCTGGTCCAGCGGACTGCGTCTCCTGTCCTCCAACACCGATGGGCATTTTGAGTCGTCATTCGAGGTCATGACAACTCTGGTCACGCTTACCGGTGGTAATTCAGATATGAGGCAGTGGTGCAGTTGTACAGAGATTCGGGGAAAATAAGGATAGTCCGCAGCCCGGATCACAGGTAGATGAACAGCCTCATATTTGCCTGTGGGCTGCAGGGACACTTCTGGCTTCTTGTTAAGAGTCCCACCGCGTCTCTGAGCCACTTTTCAAGAATGACATACAAAGGCACTAGTGGAACCCACGGTAGACGGTGGAACACCAACAGCAGCAGCAACGACTAACAGAAACAAGTTACTGACTGGAAAGCAATAAAGCTCTCTCTCTCTCTCTCTCTCTCTCTCTCTCTCTCTCTCTCTCCCTGTGTGTGTGTGTGTGTGTGTGTGCGTGTAAGTGATAGAGCGAGAGAAAGCAAGAGATGCAAGATGCAGCCTCATAATAGGGAGCGGTGATCAGAGGGCAGGATGGAAAGGAGGAGTCCAATTAGAAGTAGAGGAGGCCCAACAACACTCTCCCCCTAAAATTAGACAATTTTTCACAAAAAGCGTGATATTATCCTCATTTGCATACACGGCCTAATTAGCACCAGATCACCAGCATGCTTGTGCCAGTTTAGATACACTACTCGCTTTATGTCAATCTTCAGGCCAGTCACACAGTGACGAACACGCAGCACGAGACGCTCATCGACCAATCCCAGCAAGGAAATGTGAGCGCGCGCTGTGTTGTAAACATCAGCGATAACAGCGAGAGAAGCAGCAGGCCATCAAGGAGAAACACAGGCCACACAAATACTCAACTTTGTCTGAGTTTTCTGAAAACATACTGACCATTTTCTTCATAAATTTAACCTGTAAACAAACACAAACACGAGTCTTCTGTTTTTAGAATTGGTTTATCTGGAAAATAATGTTCTCTTTTAAAAAATCTACTGTCAGGAGGAGACGGGGAGGATGAGGATTGACGCTAAGCTCTTCTTGGGCCTGTACAATTTACAATATATGTGCATTTATCTTCCTGGTATGCAATACGTTTTTTAGTAATAGTTTTTAAATATTTTTTTGTTTTATGTGTTTGATCTACTGTTCTGTTATACTGTTGGTGCTGTACTACTGCTGGAACCTCAATTTCCTGAGGGAACCCTCCGATCTATCTATCTATCTATCTATCTATCTATCTATCTATCTATCTATCTATCTGTCTATCTGTCTGTCTGTCTGTCTGTCTGTCTGTCTGTCTGTCTATCTGTCTATCTATCTATCTATCTATCTATCTATCTATCTATCTGTCTGTCTGTCTGTCTGTCTGTATTATTACATAAGACTGTTTTCTGCATGTTCTGATATTTTTTGGGACCTGTCTTACATGGTAAAGTCCTTTCTAAACATCTTAGATGGTTATATTTGTAAACATTCACAGATGTCTTTTCAAAACTTTGTGTTACTGTTTTATTAAACAGAAGAAATTGTACATTTCAAATGCTGATACATTTGAAGTCTTATAATCCAGTTCAATCACTTAAGTTTGACATGTTGTCGACAGTTTTCCACCTCTATTATTTTACAGCTGAAGTACCTATCCATCATCTATACACACCTTAATCCTCTGTAGGGTCGCGGGGGGAGGGGGCTGGAGCCTAACCCAGCCAATTCGGGGGAAGTCAGAGGAAACCCCGGACAGGTCGCAGGTCGCCATATCGCAGGGCCCCACATAGAGACAGACAAACAAGCACCTACGGACAATTTAGAATAATCAGTTAACTTTGGCATGTTTTTGGACTGTGGGAGGAAGACGGAGTACCCTGTAAAAACCCACGCTGCACAGGGAGAACATGCAAACTCCACACAGAAAGATCCCAGGCGTCCTAACCGTGACACAAACCAGAGATCTTCTAGCTGTGAGGCCACACTGCTGCTGGAATACCCAACATAATAAATACTTAAAATGGTGTAAGTTTTCCATACTTGAGGCTCACATTGTGTTTTTCACTTAACAAAACATATCCATACTCAATCCCTAATTGTAAATTGTTTCCTCAAAAAACATGTGTAGGAAAATATCAGTGATTAATATCAAGGAACTTAAAACAGGTAAAATAATCACAGAATCTGCTAAAGCTTTCCATACCAACTTTTTAAAAATTTACAATTTTGAGCTAATTTCAGTCTATATTCAGATGACTGATGAAGTGTAAAGACCCTGGCAGGGCAGAGCTCTCAGACCTTTATTGTAGGCAATCAATGGGGAAATTGAATATTTCTAGGGTTGTGGGGACTATCAGCATGAGAACAGATGCAGTGGCCTGGCAGCACTCACCTCATCTCACAGTAACACAACAAAATGCATCCTAACATTTCTTTTATCTCAAAAACATTTACTAACTGCTGCCATGGCAGCACAACAGCCAAGCTGAAGACCAGCATGGATCTGTCTTGATTGTATTCCAGAATGTCAGCCATTTCATTTGATTTGTTGGTATTATGTAATGAAAATGGAAGAATTTGACCAATGAATGAATAAAACCTCAATCCACATACTTATTATCTTTCAACCACATTTCATAGTCCTCAACAGTGGATGGAGTTTACCGCTTCTTCTTTTATTTTAAGGTCGAGAATTAACTTCAACAGAAAAAAAAATTCAACATCAAAACACTGAAGTGACATCAAATCAAAGGAAGAAATAAAAATATAAACACAGCATGAAAATATCCCACCATTTTCTCACATTCTTCCGTGGTGGTGTGTTTTCTCTTATTTATTTTTCTGCATTTTGTGAAAGCATGGTTCTCAAGAAATAGTGTGTAATACAGCAGTCATAGATCTGGAATTTCTTACATTTTTCCATTGGACCAGTCCTGTTAGGGTCTTTTTTCCTATTCCCAACTTTATAGCTTATATGTTATATACAGGTATTCAATAGGTCATGTTAGCTGCAGCAACTCAGCTGATGAAAGCTGTGATAGCAGGCAATAGTTGTCATTAGGTATTTTACATTCAAAACATACACAGAAACAGAAAACCTGTGGCTGGCAGAGCAGAGAAGGCTTTGCTGGTGTAACAGATATATGAACCATGCATCACTGAAAAGTTTTGTGTGACTGAAGTAAATTTGAACAGAATACATCGCTCATATGACCAGGTTTACTTCATTCAAGCTAATATAATGAATAGCAAGTATATTGCAATATTTTTTTAAAAAGACCATAAAAGCAGCTAACTCAGATTAAGTGTCAACTGGTCATTACTCTAATCCAATGTTGAATTTTTACACATTTAAAAAGAAAACCCTATTTTAATTATTTCACCTTTTAGATAGCGGCTTTAATTAGCTGATCAATACACATGTTGTGTAAACTCAAATTGAATGCACACCAAATCAGACTGCTTGACAACAAATCCTCACGCGGCTTTTTGTTGTCTGTCCGCCGCTGCAGAGGAGTGATTAGAGGAGTTTAGGGAGGCCATCTGCACTCACAGCCTTTTGTTGCTCTGACAAAGTCGTCGGACAGTTTTATTTCGTAATTTACTCCTGCTTTGGTCATGCTGTGACATTTGATTACACGCCTTGTCTTGGATCTTTTCGGAGCAGGCCTCCCGCCTGCACCCTTGCCTTTTTTATTCTCCATCAGTGAGTTCAACCTCGACGCTGATGGATGTGATGTCTTCATCTGATACCCACTCCCCAATGGAGGAACATTCATTTTTCCACGTAGGATTTAATTTCATCTTTGGGAAGTGTGCTCTATGAAGTGGTGCCCCTCGGGCCCCTATCAGCTTTGTCGTAAATATGGACCTCTACAGCTGTAGGGACTACACTGGTACTGCTAACATTAAAGAGCTGCACACATCTATGAACAGAAACAGGCGTCGTTTTTACATGATGGCGACTGTTCACTTTTGTAAGTTTTCAGTTACTGCAGGAAGTATAAATGATTGATTGAATGAATGAATGAATAAATAAAATTAAGATGTTTGAATGTTTAAATAAAACATTCTCATTGCTACATTTCCGTCTGATATATACTTCTTTTCTTATAACTTTATTAAAAACCAATAAGTAACTCAAGTGGTTTCCCATGAAGATGACAAAAATGAAATGACCATATAGCAAAGAAATTTACATCTCATATGTTCGCTATGGGCCATGTACAGACAAATACAAATGTATCATTTACAGAAAGAGAAATGTACAGTGCATATTCTGTGACAAATGACATTGATGTTTTAGATACCCCAACACCCCTCATAAACAGATTTGTCTAAAACTACTAAATCAACAATATGCTTCGATGTACTCAGAGAGATAGTTACCTCAGAAAGAATTCAGATCCCTGCATGTTTTGCACACATGCAAACTGAATTCTTAATAAACAAGATGTCACATCCACATTTTCACACTCAATCTGTACTGAAGGACCTATTATGACAATACAAAAAAAATGTTTTAGACACTTTTGCAAATTTCTTAGAAAATTTGAAATGAAGTCTCTTTCTTCTGTCTTCTGTGTCTGTGAACTGTCACCTTCATGGGACTCCACATATTCTCTATGGGATTTGGGAAGTCTGGGCTTTGGTTGGGTCACTCAACAGCAGTCACTTGTCCCAAAGCCACTTCAGGTTTGTCTTGAATGATCTGGTTTGATATCATGCTGTAAGTCTCAGGTTGCTGTAGTCTGGAGCAGGTTTCCCTCAAGGATCTCTCTATATTTGGTTGCAATCATTCTTCCCTCAACTCTGATTAGACTCTCTGCTGCTGAGAAAGCCCCTCTATAGTATGATTCTACCACCACAGTGCTTCAGTGTGGAGATGGCGTTAGCCAGAAGACAAGTCGTACTTGGTATTCAACAGACATACTTTCTTGGAGTTCTGCCTAAACAGTTCTTTAAATACATCTTGGTAAACTTTAAGTAGACTTTTGTGTGCCTTTTACTAGCTTCCTCTATTCATTCTACCATAAAGGCCTGATTTTGGGAGAGCTGCTGAGATGACTCTCCTTGTCATGGTTGACAATTTCCTCAGTCTTTGCAGAGAATTTCTGAAGCTCTGTTTAGAGTGACTGTTTGGTTTTTAGTCTTCTCCCTAGTCAGGGTCCTTCTTCTTTGGTTACTCAGGTTGGTCAGATAAAAACACACTTTCAGGTTGATATTACGGTTTTTTGAAAATATATAGATGGGATAAATCTGTATCAAGTCATTATGTTTAACCAGCATGTTCGAGCAGGAATGTTTGACATTCCAAACAGAAGTAGTTCTTATAAGACACAGAATGTCAAGTTTCAAGCTGACAAAGCAAATGGTAGGCAGATTTTTGAGAAGCTATGAAGCTTGAGGTCTCAAGGACTGCTGCAGCATTAGCATAAACAACCAGAAAATGGTTTACCGTGACAGTTACTTAAGGTAGCAGGCTTGGGATTGTCTGTCTCCTTAAGTTAACTTTGTAAAGGACAGGCAAACTTTTCAGGTTGAAACCTACCTCTTGCTTGATGTCATCTGGGGTAGGCTCTAGCTCTGTGCAACACTTAAGGATACTGGATGCAAAAAGTTAATTTAAAAAACTAGAAATATTACGATACAAAAGGTGCAAGAGCCCCCCACAAAATTTAAATTAATTATTCAATTTATGCCAATTTCAAACAATGTTATTAAAAATAAAAGTACATTTTTAATGAACATGGACAAAGTCAAAGATTTAAAAGAAAACTGAAATAATTACAATCAAAGGCAGCACAAATGCTTGCACACAAACACAAACACACAAACTCACATAGACACACACACACACACACACACACAGAGAGAGAGAGAGAGAGAGAGAGAGAGAGAGAGAGAGAGATGCTGTGTTCTGATACTGTTTGCCTTTATATTTATCTTTTCTATTGTATTTTTTTATTATTTTTATACCATAGGTATTTTTTACTTTAAACAGGGAATACAGCGTTTTGTGTGTTTTCCAAATGTGTAAATGTTAGAAATGTCTGATAGCTTTACAAGACACAACACACTCATATTTATTTATAAGTCAATTTTATGCATGTGAATGTAGAGTTTGAAATGCTTGTAATCACATAAGTGATCAAAATCTTAAGTGATGAAACTGTTCATTGTGGTCAAATATGTGAAAGTATAATTTTTGCTGGAAAATAGCAGGATTTTATTCAGATGCTGTAGAGCACTGTTTTATTTTGTACTGCCTTCACAGTATGATTGGTCTCTGTTTTTTAAAAGGTTGAAATGTCTTCTTACCTATACAGAATTGTTAGTGATTTTTCATCTAAAAGCTATTAAATAATTTACAGTGTTTCATAAGGTTCTATTTTAGGTCCTCACTTTTAGATGCTGCCACTTGAACATGTCATCAGCAGGCATGGTATCAATTTCCATAGCCTCACTGATGACATACAGATCTACATCACTGTGTATCCTGATGACTTAAGTCCAAGCATTGCCCTTTTTAACTGTAATTTTAGATATCATTGTATCAGTGGAATAGAATTTTTCTGAAGCTCAATCAGGACAACACTAAAGTCGTGGTGATTGGTACTGAGACTCAGAAAGAAACTGCAGGCACTGGTAAGTCAACGAGTAAAAAGCTTCATCTTTGACAGATCAGTTTTAAGCCTCAGATTAGAGTTAAGATTAGATAAGCATTGTTTTATTGTTTACTTTTGTCTCATTAAGCACTTTGTGTTAATTTTTCTATTTGTATGAAAAGTACTATGCAAACAAGGTCTGAAAGTTTGGTTTGTGCTTTTATTCTTGTATGTTCTTTGTCTTTAGAGTACCACATTATGATGGCTATACACCAGATTTAAAATTTAAAAATATAAATAATATAAATTTTCATAACGTACTGAATGAACAGACTGAAAACATCTCACAGATTACACTGAGACTTTCATAGAGACTGTTTAGGATTTTTTTCAAACATCTAGTGCTATCAAATAGATGTTGCAATCGCATGAAAATTCTCCATGTACAAGCTCAAATAAATGTCAAGGTGTTTGAGTTAACAGGATCCCTGTGTGGACCCAGAGGGCAGGATGAGAGCAGGATGAAGTCCTGTGCTCAGCCTCACTCCAGCAGACTGCTGTCTTCACTGAATGTGGACCGTGACTAAAGTGATTTATTCATTACTGATGACTGATGACAACAGACTGATGTGTTCATTAATAGTGAGTGCTGCCACCAACCCCTCCCTTTCCTCCATACTGCCCAGCTGCAGACTGTGACAAATCGCCACTTTGATGAGAAAAAACTTGTTTCTCCAATTTCAGTGTTCAATTTTTTTTTACATCTTGACTTGTATGGGGATGTGAAAGGCGAGGAGATGGTTATTTATGTGCTGTATACAACCTTGAGCCCCATGAAACTCTAAACAACAGTTAGGGACATTTCAACAATGCCTGTTTTACTTTCATTGCAGGAAAGAACAGGGAAAGTTGGCTAAATTTCAATTCCTGAAAATTGTGTCTTTCTTGATAATAATAGTCTAAGCTTTATTGATCCTTCTCTGCATTTGACTCATCCTACTCGTAGTTATCCTTAACTATACATACTAGGAGCAGTGAGCTGTCGTGCCCAGGAAGCAGTCAGGGGTTAAGGGCCTTGCTCAAGGGCCCACAGTGGTGGTGGTGACTGGTACAAGGGGTGGCTCTCACTTTCCCACCTGAACCTTTTGCCAGTCCGGGGACTCAAACCGGCGACCCACTGGCTACAAGTTCGCTTCACAAACCACTAGGCCACCACTCCCCCAATTTCCATCCATCCATCCATTATCTGTACACCACTTAATCCTCTGTAGGGTCGCGGGGGGACTGGAGCCTATCCCAGTCAACTCAGGGCGAAGGAAGGGGACACCCTGAACAGGTCACCAGCCTATCACAGGGCTACACATAGAGACAAACAAGCACACTGTCATTCACACCTAAGGACAATTTAGAATCATCAATTAACCCGAGCATGTTTTTGGACTGTGGGAGGAAGATGGAGTACCTGGTGAAAACCCACGCATGCACAGAGAGAACATGCAAACTCCACACAGAGAGATCCCAGGCGTCCTAACTGGGACGCGACTCCCCCAATTTCCTAAAGTTAAATAAATATTTTTGATCTATAGTTCTAAAATATTGTGTTATAATAGTTATAATATTATGATAATGATATTATAAATTATTTATTTTTGAAAAATGGTTATATATGCAGTCACCAAGGACAAAATCAATGCATTTATGTTTTTGTAAAATTTATTTTTAATGACAAAAATTGAATTGAATAGGAATGGAATTTCTAGGGGACTGGGTTGCCTGGTATTGTAGTAAAAGAATCAGGACCACAGGCCATTATTTACAGAATGCAATTAGTTGGAAGATTGAACACTGTGCCAAGAACAAGTCAATAGATACATTGGCAGTTGTGCTAGCATTACCATTCTTTGACTTTGCAGATACTCATAATAATACTCATATTCATAATAAAAATATTTTTCGCCATTATATTGATTTTAAAAAATAGAATTTCATAATATATTTTCAATTGCAAATTAGTTATATAAACCAAATAACAATGGAAGAAACACAGTTCTGTGAAAAAAGTATTTATCCCCCTACAGATATCTTCTAGTTTTGCATATATGTCACACTTAAATGTTTCAGATCAAACTAATTTTAATATAGGACAAAGATATCCCGGTGTAGCAGGTGCGCTGTTCCTCGCCCCTCCAAGTGCAGCGCTGTGGTTTCTCATCCCCTTTATATACTGGCCAGATTCCATCCGGGTCACTCTTCCTTTCTGGCGTGGCGTGGCGTGGTGTGGCCGGTACAGGTGGTGGAGGATCTGTTGTGCGGATCCATCGTGCTGTGTACGTGCGTACACGGGAGCGCTGTTGGCGTGTTCAGCGTGGCACACACTCCTCTCCTTTAGTGCCCAGGTATGTGCATTGCTGTTCTCCCTCCTGCTTAGCGTGCTACCTTGTGCATCGGTGACACGGTCTGTTTCCTGCTGCAGGGTGCAGGTAGCGGGTGCAGATCACTGTCGGGGGGGACCGGGCTGCCCCGCCGGAGGCCCCCTGTGTGAGGTTGTGCATTTTTGTGGTGAGTTGGCATTGTCCGTTCTCCTCCTCCTCTCCTATTGTTCACTTCTGGCTAATTATGAATAACGTGTGTCGCAGCTTCGACCAGCCAGAAGTTATTCTGCGTGCTGTGACGCCGCCGCCGAAGTTAATTCACCGCCACGGCTTGTGGACCACGCTGCTGTTTTGGCTCAGTAGGCTTTAATGCCTGTTTTATTGTTTGTTTGTTTTAATACATTCTCGTGTTGCCTTCAGGGTACCGCTGCGTCCATGCGGCTGCATTTTCGTTGCTATGTTGATGATTTATACGATTATTTGGTTACTTTGAATATTGATTTGTTTCCTTTTGCTTTCCCTTGTATTTCTTTTGTTTGCTTTGTTAGTTTTTCATGTGAGATTTAATTCTTTTGTTATTTGGTTATGAATTAAGGTAATTGTTCATTTTGAGTATCATTTCATTTGAATTGATTTCTTTGTTATATTATGTTTGGAGTGAACTGAACTAAACTGATTGAACTGAATACATTGAAACAAATTGAATTGGACTTGATTGATAACCCGATAGGATATAATGTTGTTTTATGGTCCTATGTCCATCCATCTATCCATCCATGATCTTCCACTTATCTGGGGCCGGGTTGCGGAGGCAGCAGTCTAAGCAGAGAGGCCCAGACTTCTCTCAACACCTCCTCCAGCTCTTCTTGTGGGACCCTGAGGCATACCCAGGCCAGCGGAAAGACATAGTCTCTCCAGCGTGTCCGAGGTTTACCCCGAGGCCTCCTCCTGGGGAGACATGATCGGAACACTTCCCCAGGGAGGCGCCCCGAAGGCATCCGGAACAGATGTTCAAAGCCTCTTCAGCTGACCCCTACTCGATGTGAAGAAGAAGTGACTCTACTCTGAGCTCCTCCCTGGTGACCGAGCTCCTCACCTTATCTCAAAGGGTGCGTCCAGCTACCCTGCAGAGGAAACTCATTTCAGCCGCTTGTATCCGGGATCTCGTTCTTTTGGTCATGACCCAAAGCTCATGACCACAGGTGAAGTCGGAACATAGATTGACCAGTAAATAAAGAGCCTTGCCTTTCGGGTTAGCTCCTTCCTCACAACAACAGACCGGTACAGCGACCGCATCACTGCAGACACTGCACCGATCCGCCTGTCAATCTCACACTCGATCCTCCCCTCAGTCGTGAACAAGACCCTGAGAAACTTAAACTCCTCCGCTTGAGGCAGGGTCTCTCCACCGACCCAGAGAGGGCAAACCACCTTTTTCCGGCAGAGAACCATGGCCTCGGATTTGGAGGTGCTAATCCTCATCCCAGCGCTTCACACTCGGCTGCAAACCGTCCCAGCGCTTGAGGTCCACGCCTGATGAAGCCAACAGGACCACATCATCTGCAAAAAGCAGAGACGAGATCCTGTGGTCCCCAAACCGGACCCCCTTCAGCGCCTCGGTGTGCCTAGAAATTCTGTCCATAAAAGTTATGAACAGAACTGGTAACAAAGGGCAGTCATGCCTGAGTTTAACGTGCGCTGGGAACAGGTCTGACTTACTGCTGGCAATGTGAACCAGGCTCATGCTCCGGTTGTACAGGGACCGGACTGCCCTTGGCAAAGGGCCCTGGACCCCATACTTCCGGAGAACCCCCACAGGATGCCACAAGGGACACGGTCGAACGCCTTCTCCAAATCCACAAAGCACATGTGGACTGGTTGGGCAAACTCTCATGAACCCTTGAGCACCCGATGGAGAGTGTAGAGCTGGTCCAGTGTTCCACAACCAGGACGAAACCGCATTGTTCCTCCTGAATCTGTGGTTCAACTGTTGGCTGAATCCTCCTCTCCAGTACCCTGGAATAGACTTTCCCGGGGAGGCTAACAAGTGTGATCCCCCTGTAATTGGAACACACCCTCCGGTCCCCCTTCTTGAAAAGTCCAGAGGCCCTGTCCCCGACTGCCACACGATGTTACAGAGACATGTCAACCATAACAATCCCTGCACATCCAGAGACTTGAGATACTCAGGGCGAATCTCATCCACCCGTAGTGTTCTGCCCCTGAGGAGCTTTCCAACCACCTCAGTGACTTCAGCTTGGGAGATGGGAGAGTCCGCCTCTAAGAACTCAGCCTCTGCTTCCTCAGCAGAAGACTTGACGGTGGGATTGAGGACATCCTTGAAGTATTCCTTCCACCGCCCGACGACATCCCCAGTTGAGGTCAACAGCTCCCCACCTCAAATGTAAACAGTGATAATCCTCCTCCATGGCCTCCCTGAACTCCTCCTAGACCCAAGTTTTTGCCTCAACGACACCCCGGGATGCTGTTCAGAAGTTCAGATCGGGGAGGCCGTTTATCCCAATCAACCGTATCTGGGTCTTACTGTCATTGCCCACATGAGTGTGAGTGCTTTTTTTCTACCTTAGTGGTATCCAAAGCACTTTACAATGTGTTTCTCATTCACCCATTCACACACACATTCACATACCAATGGCGACAGAGTTGCCACACAAGGCGCTAGCCTGCTATTGGGAGCAACTTCGGGTTCAGTGTCTTGCCAAAGGAGAGGGGATTTGAACCGCCAACCTTGCAATTAGTGGACAACCCGCTCTATCACCTGTGCCACATCCACCCGTTATATACATACACACTATATTACCAAAAGTATTTGCTCACCCATCCAAATGATCAGAATCAGGTGTCCTAATCACTTGGCCTGGCCACAGATGTATAAAATCATGCACCTAGGCATGCAGACTGTTTTGACAAACATTTATAAAAGAACGGGTCACTTTCAGGAGCTCAGTTATTTCCAGCGTGGAACTGTCATAGGATGCCACCTGTGCAACAAATCCAGTCGTGAAATTTCCTCGCTCCTAAATATTCCACAGTCAACTGTCAGCTTTATTATAAGAAAGTGGAAGAGTTTGGGAACAACAGCAACTCGGCCACGAAGTGGTAGGCCACGAAAGACGGAGAGGGGTCAGCGGATGCTGAGGCGCATAGGTCGCCAACTTCCTGCACAGTCAATTGCTGCAGAGCTCCAAACTTCATGTGGCCTTCAGATTAGCCCAAGTACAGTATGCAGAGAGCTTCATGGAATGGGTTTCCATGACAGAGCTGCTGCATCCAAGCCGTACATCACCAAGTGCAATGCGAAGCGCCGGATGCAGTGGTGTAAAACACGCCGCCACTGGACTATAGAGCAGTGGAGCCGCGTTCTCTGGAGTGATGAATCATGCTTTTCCATCTGGCGATCTGATGGACGAGTCTGGGTTTGAAGGTTGCCAGGAGAACGGTACATTTCGGACTGCATTGTGCCAAGTGTGAAATTTGGTGGAGGAGAATTATGGTGTGGGGTTGTTTTTCAGGAGTTGGGCTTGGCCCCTTAGTTCCAGTGAAAGGAACTTTGAATGCTTCAGGATACCAAAACATTTTGGACAATTCAATGCACCCGACCTTGTGGGAACAGTTTGGAGCGGGCCCCTTCCTCTTCCAACATGACTGTGCACCAGTGCACAAAGCAAAGTCCATACAGACATGGATGACAGAGTCTGGTGTGGATGAACTTGACTGGCCTGCACAGAGTCCTGACCTGAACCCGACAGAACACCTTTGGGATGAATTAGAGCGGAGACTGAGAGCCAGGCCTTCTCGACCAACATCAGTGTGTGACCTCACCAATGCACTTCTGGGAGAATGGTCAAATATTCCCATGAACACACTCCTCAACCTTGTGGACAGCCTTCCCAGAAGAGTTGAAGCTGTAATAGCTGCAAAAGGTGGGTCGACATCATATTGAACCCTATGGGTTAGGAATGGGATGGCACTTAAGTTCATATGTGAGTCAAGGCAGGTGAGCAAATACTTTTGGTAATACAGTGTATCTTGTCTCAGAGTGATGCTGAGAAACTAGTCCATGCATTTATAACTTCTAGGCTGGACTATTGTAATTCTTTATTATCAGGATCTCCCAATAATTCTCTTAAAAACCTCCAGCTGATACAAAATGTTGCAGCCAGAATTCTGACAGAAACCAATAAAAGAGACCATATTTCTCCTGTATTAGTTTCTTTTCATTGGCTCCCTGTAAAATCCAGGATAGAATTTAAAATCCTGCTTCTAACATATAAAACTGTTAATGACCAAACTCCATCTTATCTGAAAGACCTTACTATGCCATTATACAAAACTGTTCTCAGGTCATATTGCTTTATCATCATGTGCTTTGTGTTTAACTTTTAATTGGTTCAAGACATAAGTCTACGGCATCATTCCTGCACAAGATCCGCCCCCTGATGTCATCAATCGGTGGCGGAGCAAGATGGACATTTTGTATATTTTTTCCTTTCCTGCCGCATTGTTCCTTTTGTGTGCGTTAATGACCATAGAGTAAGTGCGTCATAGTTTGTTTCATGTATACAACTTTGTCTGTTGACTGTAGCTGCTGATGCTGCTAAGCTGTTAAGCCCATGTTCCATGGCCACCGTATACTTGTTTTCTGTGTAGCATTTTATCCTTTATATACGTGCGGGTTGATTGTTTGTGGCAATAAGTGATGTTCCTTATGCCTTGTTTCCTTTGTTAGCCTTCAGTATACATTGCCTGCTCTATATATCGGTCTTTGGGAGAAATAAGTTGTTAGTAAGGCTAATATGAGCGCTGCATGTGTAGCGCGTTCTGACCGTCAGATGGCGTGGTTGCCATATTGATGGGACTTTGTAGGATGAGAGTTGTTGTTTGCCCTTCTACCCTTGGTGACTTACTGTATTTGATCTGTGATTTTTGTCATCTGTACTTAGCTTACATATCCTTAGTACTGTAAAAATGTTCACTTTGTTTATCCTTTCTGTTCTATAGACCACACACATTGTAGCGACTGATGTCCTGCTGTCACCACCATTACATCACTGCCCACATTCATTCACGTGTCCCACAGTTACCACCCACAATCATTCAATAAACCTGTCACAGCTTTCCACAAAACCCCGCGAAGTTTAACACCAGGAAAAAAAAACATATGAGTAGTGACAGATGCCGGTAGGAGGTCGAGACGGAGAGGTGAGCGTCAGGAGAGCTGAGAGCTACTTACCGAACCCGCCGATCGCGTGATAAGTCCGCGTTTGAAAGCCGTTCGGTCGCCTCGAGCCGTGGATGCTAACAGTGGATGGTTCCTGTGAATTTGCCGCACGGAGTAAAGCCAACGCTGCATACCTGACTCCCGACCCGCTGACTAATAGACCGACTGACCCTGGTTTGTGAGTACCGGTAACCACTGTGAATATCTGCACTGTATTTTTGTATTGCGCCAAGAGACGCTATTCAACTGGGTCACGGTTGATTTCCTGGTTTACACGTATTCAAAGATCCGAGGTAAAACCCGGAACGGACTACTTTTGTTGCTTTGTGTTGCTTGTTTTCGGACTGGATTGAACTGAACTGTGGGGGGAAACCGGGGCAGACTTTTTTCATTGCATGGATTGAACTCCACCGCACCATTCACACACACATTTGCACTGTCATTGTGATTATTGATTGTTTCTGTTGTAAATACACTGTTTCACGCTGAATTTGTGTGGTCTGGTTGTTTGTGAGCTCTGCTGATTTGTTCAATTTTGTGTTTGAATTCTTTATATGGGTATTCCTCAGTTTTGTATGGTTTGACCGTATAACTTTTGGTTCTAGGTTTTTTCTTATTTTGTCAGACTTGACTCTGACTGGCACCCCTCTTAATTTACCAGGTCAAACCCGCTACAACATACACGCACACTTATCCTATTAGGATTGATGATGCCTCTTTTCCCGGATGTTTGAAGTGTTTTAAATAAAGCATTAAAGGAACCTTTGCCTACTTTGTCCTGACTGACACCCCACAGAGACAGTCCAATAGAGCTGTCAACCAGCCTCCTTTCAATTCCCTTACACTTATTGTACCTTATCATCCTAACAGACCCCCGAGTTTCCAGAAGTAGAATGGGAGGCAGAGCCTTCAGTTATCAGGCTTCTTCTGGAAATCAGCTCCCAGTCTGGGTTTTGGAGGCAGACACCCTCTCTACTTTTAAGATTAGGCTTAAAAATTTCCTATTTGATACAGCTTATAGTTAGGGCTGCTCAGGAACACCTGAGCTGTCCCTTAGTTATGCTGCTATAGGTTTAGACTGCTGGGGGGTTCACATGATTCTCTGGGCTCTTCTCCTCTCTCTATACTATTTTAAATCATCATTACATATCACTAACTCTGTGCTTCTCCTGAGGTTCTGTGTTCTGTGGTTGTTCTCTCTGCGGATGTCTCTGGATGTGGAGCTACATGTCCCTGATCTGCAGCTGCTGGCCTTACCAACTGCTGTCCTGCCATCCCCTACCCCCTCATCCCCACTCCCAACCCAATCGGTCGAGGCAGATGGCCACCTTCCCTGAACCTGGTTCTGTCAGAGGTTTTTTTTCCCCTCCCTATCCTAGGCGGGTTCTTGGTTCCTTCCCATCATCGCTCTTAGGAAATTCAAAAGCAACTTTGGATTGTTGGGTGTTATCTAAGTATGTGCTACATAAATAAAATAAAACTGAATAGAATTCAGTTATTAAAGTTAATAGATGTTGGTTTGTAAAAACTAGTCCTACTCAGCCAGCTCATTCTGCAGTGCACAATGGCTTGGCTGCACCTCGCTGTCATTCTTTTTCTTCTACAACTTAAAGGCACAGAAAGAGCAAGTTTTCATCCATTTCTCGATTAATGGAGCAGAGACACCAAAACACTGCACCAGATGTGCAGCCTTAAAGGAAGACACCTTCCACATCTATCAGGATGGTGTGAAGTTTGTGTTCAGGAGGAGGCCACAAGAAAGCAGACCTTCAGAGGATTTCACGACACATACCTCCAGACATCCAAGATGCATATTGGGCCTAGTTTAACCAAGTGACTGGCTCACAGTCCCAGCCACTATCAGGCCTACAAAGGACCACATGGCTACCAGGAACACCATGACCATCTTCTCCCTGTAGAAAGTCGGGGTCAAAATCTTACTGATATGCAAAGTTGCATCCACTCTTTTGCTGTTCACATTTCGGTCTCTAACTTGTATAAAGTCCAGCTACTGAGCTTTTCTCAAAATCTTTCAGCTTAAATAATTTCCCCGATCATGCTTGAGGATCTTCTTGACAGCGCAACAAGAAGTGCTTCATATGCTGCATTGTTAATCTGATCTAAATATTGGCTGGTCACATGACATTTACATTGTGTAATAATTCTACATCAGCATTCAAACTCCATTTGAGTATACATTTTCCCTGCAGGGAAGGCGAATACTGTCATTGAAATAATCCAAATAAAACGGATAATCTACCGAAAAACTAGCAGGGCTGTCTTACTACACAATCCAAATCCTTTGCAAAACTTTTCAGTCTTGTAGGTTGCTACCTGGATGTTGTTGTTGATTCCCATAATGAAGTGGATTTTGAAGACAGTAACATGTTGATAGTAGAAGAAGATGAGAACCTGGTTGATGAATGGCCAACAGCAGGCTTATACCCAAGTCTACACCTGGTGAGTAAAAGCAAACATAGGAAAAGTTTAATTGCTTCATTTTTAGTGGTAGATTGTGCAGATTGTTTTCTGACACTGTAAAGCAACAAATATTCAAAACAGTATGATCACATGGATGTGGGCCTCCTGGCAGGAATTCCACCTCCAGGACTGTAATTGTTGATTAACTACTGTCAGAGGTAATATGTAATCAGGTGGGGAGGCTCTACATTATTATTGGCCCTCTACCTGGACAAAACTCCATTCCAAAAATAGGCTAAAAGGAACTGTTTAAATAATGCAAAAATAATAACTACAAACTGGAATTCCTGGAGAAATTGCAAGTGTGATTGCAGAGAGTTGCTAAAGCTTGTAGTTGCCAGAGCTTGTACCATTTAACATATCGAAGGAAGGTTGGAGCCTTCAGGTATTGTAGGTCTTTAATGGTGTCAGTGGGTCACTCCTAAACTTTGTGGAAAGCCTTCCCAGAAGAGCTGAAGATGTTATAGCTGCAAAGGGTGGGCTAACTCGATATTAAACCCTACGGATTAAGAATGGGATGTCATTGAATTTCATGTGCATGTAAAGGCAGACGTCCCAATACTTTAATCAGTGTACTGTAGCTTGAGTTGCTAAACATGATGATATATAGCATGCTTATGCACTCCAGAAATATGAAAATTTGAGTTAGATTTGTCAGAAAGCAGACAGTTGTGGCAACGTTTTAATGCTAATTATTTGCTTCTGAAGATTTGTGCATTTAGAGTAGGTTAGAACTTGCTTTTTCTAATCTCTAAAGCACCTCTTCTCTACACTCTAGCTGATCACATGACACACTAATAAGATCTCCAAAAAGCTGCATAAGTCTGCACTTAGCCATACTAGATATGATTGTATCAGATCACAAAAGTATAGTTTTTAACTGTGAATCACCCATTATTAACAGTGTCACACCCCACTCCTCATGCACTGACATACTATTTAACGGGCAAAGCATCTTAAAATTCTGATTCTAAATTCTAATTTTCATGTAATCTTTGTGTCTCCATTATAACTATATAGCTAAGAATGCGAAAACATGCTATTTTTCAGAACTTATTTCTCCCCGTTAACACAATCCTAGAATTTTATTTAAAACAGACGACCAGGGCCGCCGTGTAGCTCGCCGAGTTGGGGCGTTGCCATGTGGGCGCAGGTCGCCAGCAGTGGTCGTGGGTTCGAGTCCAGCTCGCGCCTTTGCTGCATGTCTCTCTCCTCTCCTCTATACCCTCTTTCACCCTGTCTCTCTTCTGCTATCAATAAAATGGAAAAAACTCCCCCCCAAAAAAATATTAAAAAAAAAAAAAAAAACAGACGACCAGCTGTTAAATTCCTCCTAGTGCCCACTTCCCCAGCTTAAAGTGATCCGGATTGTGAAATACTTTGATTTTATTTCACTGACAAAGTAGGGTCAGTTCAGAATCAGAAAAAGGTTTTATTGCCAAGTAGGTTTTTGCATACATGGAATTTGACTTGGTTTTTTAGCAGTCACATTAAATAAAGTGTTGCCAGTCAGTAGGTAGGTATTAAGTGATTTGAGACAAATAAGAAGCAGTGTTACAAGTCAGATTAGTAATAAGTGTAATCAAGGGTTTATAAATCACAAAAAATAATCTAAAAACTTTTAGTGTGCAGGAACATGAAAAATAATCACCTGAAAATGTCCAAGGTTACATCATATGTGTAACTACTCTGGTCTGAAGTTACGAAGGCCACGCATCATTCAGATGTCTTTAAACATTTATTTCTCTCCAGTCTGCCGACACTGTGAAAACTATGAAAATAAAAAACATACAAACATTTCAAATACAAAAACGTTCACAAGAAGTGTCTCTAATTCAAAATCATCAGTACAAAACATCTTAACAAACAATGCCAACAAATATGAAACAAATAAAACTTAAAGGTCACAATTACCGTGTGCGCCTCTCAGACCATACAGAATAGTTATGTTTTTGGGTCATATTGGTTCCTCTCCCGCAATGCTGGCATAGTCCTCTGCACCCATATTGCATGACCAACAGTCCCACAGGTAAGACCTTTCACTAAACTGTGGTCATGTGACCTATTTTATTCTCCATCAGATAAACATTGTAAAATAGCACTACATTTTTATACCACACATCAAGTTCAAAGTTCTACATTTTTAAAGTTATCTCTCTGAACATCTCATTTATTGTGCTTTTAATTAATTTTAATAACCATATGAATTCAAATATTTATGACAGAAAATAACAGACTTGAAACCAGAAATCTCAGCAATAACTGTCCAATGGACAGTTACGATACAGTATGTAATGTAAACAGTTTGAAATGTGCAGGAGGATAATAATAATAATTAAAGCTGCAAGCAGCGTCGGACGGGCCCTCGCTCCCCCCTGCACCACCGCTGTGGAGACGGTCAGAATGTCTAAAGCACGCACTCGTGTTCGTCTCATCCTGCTCTGCACATGTACCACATTTCATGTCTGTACGACAAACCAGTGATTTTATATGAAATTTTAAAATTTTGCAGGGGGCGCTGTGGAGAGGTTTGAGTGCGCCACAGTGTTGAGGGATAGCCTGTCATCAAGCATATCAAGCTTCATTCACATCTTACGATGTACAGTGAAGTTATGAGCATTTCACACTTCATTGTCACACGCTCAAAATGGCCGCCGTGCCACGCCCACACCGTGTGACGCAGCCACAAGATTTTAATAACTTTTCATCCTGGAGGGGTGTAGATGCCACACAGCCAATTTTGTGAAGATAGGACAAAATTCCTGGGAGGAGTTCGTAAAATTCCAATGTCTCCCAACAACCTTGTCTAGGGGGCGCCATAGAGCTGATTTGAATTTTGACTATGCAGTTTTGTTGGACGTGGGATTTTATATGTCTGTACCAAATTTCATGTTTGTAGGATACAGCAGTGATTTTTTATGATTATTTTAATATTTGTAGGGGGCGCTGTGGAGCCATTTGACCACGTCCATTCATGATTTGTATATGAAACCTTGGCGTTTGAGATTGATGAGGACTTGTGTGGATTAGGTGATATTACATGGATCCCTTCACCTCCAAAACTTATTTCATTCCACATGGCGAATTTGCTGAAAATGGCCGCCGTGCCACGCCCACACCGTGTGACGCAGCCACAAGATTTTAATAACTTTTCATCCTGGATGGGTCTAGATGACACACAGCCAATTTGGTGAAGATCGGGTAAAAATCCTGGGAGGAGTTCGTTAAATTCCAATGCCTGCGTACCACGTTTTCTAGGGGGCGCCGTGGAGCTTTTTTGAAATTTCAAAAGCAGGAATGTTTTTGTCTCGGGCTACTGTACATGTGTTCCAAATTTCATAGCTGTACGTGAAACTAGCCGTATTAACTCCATTAAAACCCAATTTTCAAGGTGGCGCTATTGAGCCATTTTGCCATTCATATGTGTAATTCCCCCAAAATATCAAATTTTTCACCAGTCCTGATGTTTGTGCAAAATTTGGGGAGTTTTTGAGCATGTTTAGGGGGTCAAATTGGGGTTCAATTTGGCGTAAGAAAAATTAAAGCTGCAAGCAGCGTCGGACGGGCCCTCGCTCCCCCCCCGCAACGCCGCTGTGGAGACGATGGGAATGTCTAAAGCACGCACTCGTGTTCGTCTCATCCTGCTCTGCACATGTACCAAATTTCATGTCTGTACGACAAACCAGTGATTTTATATGAAATTTTAAAATTTTGTAGGGGGCGCTGTGGAGCTGTTTAAGTGCGCCACAGTGTTGAGGGATAGCCTGTCATCAAGCATGTCAAGTTTCATTCATATTCGGCCATGTGCAGTCAAGTTATGAGCATTTCACACTTCATGGCCACACGCTCAAAATGGCCGCCCTGTCACGCCCACACCGTGTGACAGAGGCAGAAGATTTTAATAACTTTTCATCCTGAAGGGGTCTAGATGCCACACAGCCAATTTGGTGGAGATGGGATAAAAATCCTGGGAGGAGTTCGTTAAATTCCAATGTCTCAGCACCACATTGTCTAGGGGGCGCTGTGAAGCCAATTGAAATTTCAAGTGTACAGATCTGTTTGTCTGGATACACTATACATGTGTACCAAATTTCATGTTTGTAGGTCAAAGCAGTAGTTTTTTATGAGTATTTGAATATTTGTAGGGGGCGCTGTGGAGCCGTTTGAACACGCCATTTCCTGAATTGTATATCAAACATTAGTTTTTGAGATTTGTGAGGATTTGTGTGGATTTGGTGATATTAGGTGGATCCCTTCACCTCCAAAACTCATTTCATTCCATGTGGCAAAATTGCTGAAAATGGCTGCCATGCCACGCCCACACCGTGTGACATAGCCACGAGATTTTAATAACTTTTGATCCTGAAGGGGTCCAGATGACACAGTGAATTTGGTGAAGACCGGAAAAAAATCCTAGGAGGAGTTCGTTAAATTCCAATGCCTGCGCACCACGTTTTCTAGGGGGCGCCGTTGAGCTTTTTCAAAATTTCAAAAGCAGGAATGTTTTTGTCTGTGGCTACTGTACCTGTGTACCAAATTTTATAGCTGTACGTGAAACTAGCCGTATTAACTCCACTAAAGTCCAATTTTCAAGGTGGCGCTATTGAGTCATTTTGCCATTCATATGTGTAATTCCCCCAAAATATCAAATTTTTCACCAGTCCTGATGTGTGTGCAAAATTTGAGGAGTTTTTGAGCATGTTTAGGGGGTCAAATTGGGGTTCAATTTGGCGTAAGAAAAATAAAGAAAGAAAGAAAGAAAGAAAGAAAGAAAGAAAGAAACTGAGCAGGAACAATAGGGCCTTTGCCCTGCAAGGCAAAGGCAGCGTTCAGTGTTTCACACTGATCGCTGCCCTTTGCCTTTTTCGGGCTCGGGCCCTAAAAAAGAAAGAAAGAAAGAAAGAAAGAAAGAAAGAAACTGAGCAGGAACAATAGGGCCTTTGCCCTGCAAGGCAAAGGCAGCGTTCAGTGTTTCACACTGATCGCTGCCCTTTGCCTTTTTCGGGCTCGGGCCCTAATAAAGAAAGAAAGAAAGAAAGAAAGAAAGAAACTGAGCAGGAACAATAGGGCCTTTGCCCTGCAAGGCAAAGGCAGCGTTCAGTGTTTCACACTGATCGCTGCCCTTTGCCTTTTCGGCCTCGGGCCCTAATAAAGAAAGAAAGAAAGAAAGAAACTGAGCAGGAACAATAGGGCCTTTGCCCTGCAAGGCAAAGGCAGCGTTCAGTGTTTCACACTGATCGCTGCCCTTTGCCTTTTCGGCCTCGGGCCCTAATAAAGAAAGAAAGAAAGAAAGAAACTGAGCAGGAACAATAGGGCCTTTGCCCTGCAAGGCAAAGGCAGCGTTCAGTGTTTCACACTGATCGCTGCCCTTTGCCTTTTTCGGGCTCGGGCCCTAATAAAGAAAGAAACATACGAGGAACAATAGGGCCTTTGCACTGCAAGGCAAAGGCAGCGTTCAGTGTTTCACACAGATCGCTGGCCCTTGCCTTTTCGTGCTCGGGCCCTAATTAAAGCTGCAAGCAGCGTCGGACGGGCCCTCGCTCCTCATCATACTCCTCTCCACATGACCTTGTCTAGGGGGCGCCGTAGAACCGATTAAAATTTTGACTGTGCAAATCAGTTGGTCTTGTGATACTATATATATGTACCAAATTTCATGTTTGTAGGATAAAGCAATGATTTTATATGAGTATTTGAATATTTGTAGGGGGCGCTGTGGAGCCGTTTGACCACGCCCATTTCTGAATTGTATATTAAATATTAGGTATTGAGATTAATGAGGTTTTGTGTGGATTTGGTGACTTTACATGGATCCCTTCACCTCCAAAACCCATTTCGTCCCAAATGGCGATTTTGTTCAACATGGCCGCCATGCCACGCCCACACCGAGTGACGCAGCGAATAGATTTTAATAACTTTTCATCCTGGAGGGGTGTAGATGCCACACAGCGAATTTGGTGAAGATTGGAAAAAAATCCTGGGAGGAATTCGTTAAATTCCAATGCCTGCGCACCACGTGTTCTATGGGGCAGCATGGAGCTTTTTTGTTCAAAATGGCCGCAATGCCACGCCCACACCGTGTAACGCAGCCACAAGGTTTTAATCACTTTTCATCCTGGAGGGGTCCAGATGCCACACAGCGAATTTGGTAAAGATGGGACAAAAATCCTGGGAGGAATTCGTTAAATTCCAATGGCTGCGCACCACGTGTTCTATCGGGCGCCATGGAGCTTTTTTGTTCAAAATGGCCGCCATGCCACGCCCACACCGTGTAACGCAGCAACAAGATTTTAATAACTTTTCATCCTGTAGGGGTGTAGATGCCACACAGGGAATTTGGTGAAGATGGCACAAAAATCCTGGGAGGAGTTCGTTAAATTCCAATGCCTGCACACGACGTGTTCCAGGGGGCGCCGTCAAGCTTTTTTGTTCAAAATGGCCGCCATGCCACGCCCACACCGTGTAACGCAGCAACAAGATTTTAATAACTTTTCATCCTGGAGGGGTCTAGATGCCACACATGGAATTTGGTGAAGATGGCACAAAAATCCTTGGAGGAGTTCGTTAAATTCCAATGCCTGCGCACCACGTGGTTCAGGGGGGGCCATTTAGCCTTTTTGTTCAAAATGGCCGCCATGCCACGCACACCCCGTGTGACGTAGCCACAAGATTTTAATAACTTTTCATCCTGGAGGGGTTTAGATGCCACACAGTGAATGTGGTGAAGATGGCACAAAAATCCTGGGAGGAGTTTGTTAAATTCCAATGCCTGCACACGACGTGTTCCAGGGGGTGCCGTCAAGCTTTTTTGTTCAAAATGGCCGCCATGCCACGCCCACCCCGTGTGACGCAGCCACAAGATTTTAATAACTTTTCATTCTGGATGGGTCTAGATGCCACACGGGGAATTTGGTGAAGATGGCACAAAAATCCTGGGAGGAGTTCGTTAAATTCCAATGCCTGCACACGACGTGTTCCAGGGGGTGCCGTCAAGCTTTTTTGTTCAAAATGGCCGCCATGCCACGCCCACACCGTGTGACGCAGCCACAAGATTTTAATAACTTTTTATTCTGGATGGGTCTAGATAACACACAGCAAATTTGGTGAAGATGGGAAAAAAGTCCTGGGAGGAGTTCGTTAAATTCCAATGCCCGCGCACCACGTGCTCTAGGGGGCGCCGTTGAGCTTTTTTGAAATTTTAAAAGCAGGAATTTTTTTGTCTTAGGCTACTGTACCTGTGTACCAAATTTCATCAGTTTACGTGAAACTAGCCGTATTAACTCCATTAAAGCCCAATTTTCAAGGTGGCGCTATTGAGTCATTTTGCCATTCATATGTGTAATTCCCCCAAAATATCAAATCTTTCAGCAGTCCTGATGTGTGTGCAAAATTTGGGGAGTTTTTGAGCATGTTTAGGGGGTCAAATTGGGGTTCAATTTGGCGTAAGAAAAATTAAAGCTGCAAGCAGCGTCGAACGGGCCCTCGCTCCCCCCCGCACCGCCGCTGTGGAGACGATCGGAATATGTAAAGCACGCAATTGTGTTCGTGTCATCCTGCTCTGCACAAGTACCAAATTTCACGTCTGTCGGACAAAGCAGTGATACAATATGAATTTTTGAAATTTCTAGGTGGCGCTGTGGAGCCCATCCCCCCCAAACCGCCAAACCGCCAAAGAAACACTACAGGAACAATAGGGTCCTACGCACTGTTGTGCTTCGGGCCCTAATTAAAGCTGCAAGCAGCGTCGGACGGGCCCTCGCTCCTCACCGCACTCCTCTCCACACGACCTTGTGTAGGGGGCGCCGTAGAGCCGATTGGAATTTCAACTGTACAAATCTGTTGGTCTTGGGATACTATTGTTTGTAGCAAATTTCATGTTTGTAGGATAAAGCAGTGATTTTATATGAGTATTTGTAGGGGGCGCTGTGGAGCCGTTTTACCACGTCCATTCCTGAATTGTATATTAAATATTAGGTCTTGAGATTAACGAGGATTTGTGTGGATTTGGTGATTTTACATGGATCCCTTCACCTCCAAAACCCATTTCGTTCCACATGGCGATTTTGTTCAAAATGGCCGCCATGCCACGCCCACACCGTGTGACGCAGCCACAAGATTTTAATAACTTTTCATCCTGGAGGGGTGTAGATGCCACACAGCCAATTTTGTGAAGATAGGACAAAAATCCTGGGAGGAGTTCGTTACATTCCAATGTCTCCAAACAACCTTGTCTAGGGGGCGCTGTGGAGCTGATTTGAATTTCGACTGTGCAATTTTGTTGGACTTGGGATTTTATATATCTGTACCAAATTTCATGTTTGTATGATAGAGCAGTGATTTTTTATGAGTATTTTAATATTTGTAGGGGGCGCTGTGGAGCCATTTGACCACGTCCATTCATGATTTGTATATGAAACGTTACCGTTTGAGATTGATGAGGATTTGTGTGGATTTGGCCATTTCACGTGGATCCCTTCACCTCCAAAACCCATTTCGTTCCACATGGCGAATTTGTTCAAAATGGCCGCCATGCCCCGTCCACACCGTGTGACGCAGCCACAAGATTTTAATAACTTTTCATTCTGGATGGGTCTAGATGCCACACAGCGAATTTGGTGAAGATCGGACAAAAATCCTGAGAGGAGTTCGTTAAATTCCAATGCCTGCACACCACGTTTTTCACGGGGCACCGTTAAGTTTTTCTTTTCAAAATGGCCGCCATGCCACGCCACGCCCACACCGTGTAACGCAGCCACAAGATTTAATAAGTTTTCATCCTGGAGGGGTCTAGATGCCACACAGGGAATTTGGTGAAGATGGCACAAAAATCCTGGGAGGAGTTCAATAAATTCCAATGCCTGTGCACCACGTGGTTCAGGGGGCGCCGTGTAGCTTTTTTGTTCAAAATGGCCGCCATGCCACGCCCACACCGTGTGACGCAGCTGCAAGATTTTAATAACTTTTCATCCTGGATGGGTCTAAATGCCACACAGCAAATTTCGTAAAGATGGGACAAAAATCCTAGGAGGAGTTCGTTAAATTCCAGTGCCTGCGAACAGCGTTTTCTAGGGGGCACCATTGAGATTTTTTGTTCAAAATGGCCGCCATGCCACGCCCACACCGTGTGACGCAGCCACAAGATTTTCTGGTAAGATTACAGCCAATCGCAATTTTGGCTGAGCGAATGATAAGCTGCAGTCTGGCCCTATGGCAGCAGCATAACAGCCACTGATGGAGGAAATGAGGATGGACTCAATGATGGAGGTGTAGAAGTGCACCATCATTCTCTTTGGCAGGTTGAACTTCTTCAGCTGCCGCAAGAAGTTCATCCTCTGCTGAGTTGTCTTGAAGAAGAAGAAGCTGATATTCAGGCCCCATTTGAGGTCCTGGGTGGTTATGGTGCCCAGAAAACAGAAGTGCTCCACAGTGTCGACTGGGGAGTCACACAGGGTGATGGGTCTGCATTTAGTCACAAGATGGTCAATCTCGCATCTGTAGGTAGACTCATCCCAACCAGAGATGAGTCCAATGAGGGTGGTGTCATCTGCGAACTTTGGCAACTTGAAAGACTAGTGACTGGAGGGGCAGCTGTTCATGCACAAGGAGAGCAGAGCTGAAAGGACGCACCCTTGTGGCAATCTGGTGCTGATGGTCCAGGAGTCAGAAACATGTTTCCCTAGCTTAACCTGCTGCCTCCTGTCAGACAGGAAGTCTGTGATCCTCCTGCAGGTGGAGTCAGACACTTGCAGCTGGGAGAGCTTGTCCTGCAGCAGTCCAGATACTGGAGGATGAAGTTACAGTTTTTCTCAATTGCTTACACACATTTTCTGAAAGCATGCTTCATACTCTCTGAACTCTACACACATGTCAAAAAACACACACAACGGGCAAAACCCCTCAATTTTCCTGCAAAATGAAACTTTATTTTCAAAACAATGTTACTTCTTCTCAAAATGGTATTTTGTTTTCAAATGACACACCCAAACCATCACATGAATAGACATTCATAAGAACCAGTTGAACACTGATGTGCTCAATGTAAAACACTATGATGAATGGAAAACACTTCTTCTCCATTCATCAGAATGACTTGGCCTTTTGTTGTTCAGTGTTACACTCACAGACAGTACATACATAAGTATGTTGTAAAATATTTTTAGAATATTGTTTTTTACTCAGAACACACAATTAGATGGAAAAAGAATATATTTGATTTTTCCCACAAAAACAGTGTATACAGTGTACATCCCAACCAACACAAATTTGCACATACAGTGGTCTACATACAAAACAACAGAAGAATTTACTGTATACAGTTACAGTAAAAACAACGATGCTGCATCCTCTCTTCTGTTTTGGTCTGGTCACAGCACCTCATCCACATCACAGGCAATGTTTTCCCTGGCTAAGCAGCGGGGGAAATATCGCCTAGCATGGCAAATCCAGCCATGAAAAGCATCAACTGCTATATCTCCACATGCATCTTCCATAGCTTGGAGAAGGGGTACACGGGTTTGTATATTTGGCCATACACTTTCCATTTCCAGGCAGAAAAAAATCCTAAAATAGGATTGAGGAATGGAGAATATGCTAAGCTCTGATTGCTGATTGTAAAACTGTGTGACAGGTGTTTGTCCATATGATGAGTCAGTATGCATAGTAGGACAATTAACTTTAGAATTTTGAATGACAGTGTGTTCATTGAAACAAGAGATTTTCTTCATGAAAATTGTGCCAAATGTAGAGAATTGTTTTGAAAAAAGTGTGTTTTAGAACTGCAATGTGAGTGTAAAGCAGTAATTGTGCTCGTAGTTTAGCAGAACTCGTTCAGGGGGTTGGTGCATGAGTTACATGTGGTCATTGTGTCTCAAGGACCAGTATTTGTGTGTAAACAATTGAGAAAAACTGTAAGAGTCAGGTTGATGGTGTCACCTACAAGACCTGTTGGTTCTCTAGGCAAACTGCAAGGGGTCCAGGAGTGGGTCAGTGATGGATTTGAGGTGGGATAACACAAGGCGCTCAAATGACGTGTTAATTTCTTACAATATTTCACTACAGGAGAAAAGGTAAGCATACCTTTGATCAGAATGTCCAATATTTCCACTGATGTAACAAGACAAGTTAATAATAATAATAATAATTAATGATATTGTTTCTCTTACGTTACGCCGCTCTTCCCTGGTGAAAGAGCTCCAGGTGCCATAACAAAACACAGAGTTACATAAAAACAAGACAAAACAAAGCACGACAGTACTCTTAGGTAGCCATTCGTGGGGCCATCATGAAACTTCAATCCACTGCTCCCAATGCCACTTACTCTAATGTCCTTTAATTACAGCAAGACATTTGAGAGTTTCTTTCAGTCTCTTTGATGCCATACTTGTAGTTTTTTTATACCAAAAGTTATAGAATCTATTGGGCACTGCTTGCTTTCAGTTTTAACAGGTCTATGCCTATAGCATAGACCTGTTGTGTGGCGATTGGAAAACTACTTGTGTGAACCCACTGCTGGACCTCAGTGTAACCTTTGCCACAATTGATCACAGCATCCTGTTAGACAGACTGAGGCAGTGAGTGGGGCTTTCTGCTACAGCTTCAGTGTGATTTTTATGGTATCTGTCAAATAGGCGGTTCTGTGACTCTTTATTTTTATTTTCATATATTAAGTGTTGTGTGCCACAGAGTTCCTTTAGAGACCAATTTTCTTTTTGTATGTTTTAAAAGACTGATTATTTTACACACCTTTATCACATCACACCTGGATTACTGCAACGGCCTTTTAACCTGTCTGAACTCAAAATCTGTTGATCAACCTCATACTGTACAGAACTCAGCTGCCAGGCTTTTACCCAGAACTTAGAAATGTGATCACATCACTTCTATATTAGCGTTGTTACACTCCCAGTTTGCTTTAGGACAGATTTTGAGATTTTACTGATGACTTCTAAGCCTCCATGGCCTCTCTCTAGCTATATCTCTGAACTCTTGGTATCATACATCAGTATAAATTTTAAGAACTTTAGGCAAAGGCCTTTTGTGTGTTCTAGGAGCCTGGCTAAAAACTAAAAGGGACAGATAGTTTACAGTCAGAGCCCTAATGCTCTGGAATAAGCTTTCAATCTGTGAAGTAAATCAGGTCAGCTGAGTCAGTGATCTCTTTTAATTTTTTTCTTAAAACATAATTTCATTGATGAGCTTTTCCTGATTTTACTTGAGTTTAATTTATTTTGAACTGTCTTTTATTTATTTCAATAACATTTTTACCTTTTCTATCACTCTTTTGGTTTTTATCAACAATTTTTTTATGATTTTTTTTTACTTGTCTGTTTTATCTTGCTGCCTTGTGAATAACTTTGTAACTTGTATTTTTTTAAAAAGTCCTCTATAAATGATGATGATGATCATATTGATGATAATGATGATGAAAGAAACTTTTCACCCACTTTTGCTATCCATATCTGGGCATGCTGAACTGCATCAGTCCCAGGAGAGATATTTTGTTGCCAACACTTTTATAGCATATCACAGCTGTGGAGTGAAAGCACTTTCCTGCAGAAAAAGTAAGATTAGTGTCACCTAACAAGTTAAAATATTCAAGTTAAGACCCTAAAGTGTTATTTACAGAGGTGACTTGCTTTGTACTGTTTCTACTTATGTATCTATGTGTTTCATGTTTAATTGCATCCACTTTTTAAAAGATTTTTTGTATGTTATGTGTGGGTTGTCTAATGAGAACCAAATAAAGTTCTAACAGAGAATATGGTAATCTGACATATATTGGCCTTTTTCATAAATTTTGCAATTAAAATGATCTTGGATTAAGTTTGTTTTGATGTGTTTTCTCACAAGCAATTGTGAGTGTCTCAGGAGTTGACATTTGGACTTAAACGTGACCTGACACCTGGCTTGGTGTTAACCCTTTGTGCATACCATACAGATACTGTCACGTTACAATAGCTACAGTGATCCGTGCCTCTGGTCAGCTTGAGCTGTTGCAGGCAAGGAAAGTTTATCCTATCTTGTGTCCCTGGAACAGGTGCAGGATTTTGGTGCTGATGTTTCAGCTTAGTGCTTAACAGTCGAGAGAGATTGAAAAAATAAAATTTTTATTGCACACACAAAGAAAAGCCTGGGACATGGGAAAGGAATGGAGAAAACTTTTTTCTGGGTTCATTTTTGGGTGTCATTGTCGGTGGTATTGTAGTAGGTAACACTTCTTAAGCTTAAAATTAATGAATGTATAAGTTATTAATAAGTAAGTTTTGAACACATTTAGGTGCTTTAAGTTAATGGAGTTGTTGGATCCTAATCATCTGCTGTAGGTAATAGAGCAATCACTTGTCTGTTTCCACTACACCTCTTTCTACACACATTAGAAAAACAATCATTTCTGTAGAGCTGCTGTCATCAAAAACACAGCACCATTACAGTTAATTAAGTCCAACAACATTTGACACAAGGTTCTTTAAACAATAATGTAAAGGATGTTTCTTTCATTTACTGTTGTGGTAAAGACTTGAAGCTGAAATGAGCCAATTGCTTTGTCAACACATTAACCTCAAGCTGTTGGGGTCGGAAACATTTGTCTGGCCACATTCATATCCAAATATATCTTTGCTGTCACTAGTTTTTATGAGCTAGGATTAAAAGTTGTTGGCTAGAGATTCCAGTGCTTCCATAGTAAATGTTGCCTTGTGGCTCAGCTTCTCAACAGCAACATGGGAACGTGAGGAAACTGGTCGAAGGCCACACACATAGGACACACAAGTCTCACAGTCAAGATATGTAGTTCACAGGTCAATAACACACAGGAAGGGGGTCTAATGTATTCTTTAATGCACAAGTCTACTTTAAATAAATGGACACTTAGGAGTATTTGACTCATAAGTTACCTTGAACTAAGTAGGCATAACACACAAAGGGTACAAGCACACATGTAAACACGTTTGAACACATGCAAAAAATTGTACCTCAAAACCAATTGCACTTGGCTTTGAGGTCTGGATGCAGAGCTTCCAGTGCCTGACATTACATATAACCTCTTGGGACCCGACTTTTTCTGGGCCTTGCATTTTTGATTTACCCTAGTTATTTGGGATTAGTAGGACCTAATAAATATAAAAAATAAGCTTTGTCTTTGAATAATAAATAGTTATTAGTAGTAGTAGTAACATGAATAGTAATAAGTAACAGCCAATCGCAGCCATGCACTGCGCTCATCGCCGGGTACAGCACACAGCTCCTGGAGAGTCGCTGACTAGCTAGCACAATAGTCGGAGTTTTCAAAGTTTTTCAGACTTCCAGGGTTAGGGTTATGGTGCAGGGAAGTATGATGTCCACACATATGGATGCAGGGTCTCAGGAGGTTAAACAGGTGGAAATGGTGACAAATAAAATTGGAATCTGAATCTTCTGAAGGGAGGCTTAGATTGGATTAGGGTTCATACAACAGATTGATGAAATGTTGTATAACACTGACTTTGTTGCAAGTTTGGCAAGTGCTTCTTCCATACTGTCTCTTTATTGGACCAGTGTGAAAAAAGGGTGAGCTCAAAACTTGTACATCCCACAGATGCCATGAAAGTGCCCAGGATTGCCGAGTAAGTACAACCACGACACTGTATTGCCAAGTACACATCAGACCTAATTGATGGTTTCACTCTGTGCAAGTGTGTGTGTGTGTGTGTGTGTGTGTGTGTGTGTGCGCATACGTGAGAGAGAGTGAGTGAGAGAGAGGGAGAGAGAAAGTTAGGGTGTATGCAATTCTGTGAATCTAAATTCATTTTATTTCCTATTTCTAGGTACACAGTCAGCACTGTACAGGGTAAATTTCCAATTTGTATTCAGTTGTATAATGTTGACTGAATACAACATTGGGATAAATTCCCAATGTGTATGATAACTTCTTGCTCTTGTGCAGTGCAGACGCTTTACTGCTTGCTCTTACTTTGCTTTTCTGCTAACATTCCTCTTTTTCTGTGAGAGACACGATGAACAACGGTTCCTGGATACTTATTAATCACTGGGAGTGTTATTTTTTCGAGAGATACTAGGCCACTGCTATTATGGCATATACATTTTTCTTTTTCCGTGAACGTGGCCTACCAATAGCACAAGTCTGATAAGGACCGTGTGTGACTTTCACTGCTGACTTTAGAGCTCAAACCTCGGAGGACCGGAGCCATCACCTCAACGGACAGGTGTTTTGACAGTCTCCGGTGTCGTGGGACCCGCTTGGTGCTCGGAGATACCGACCGGAGCTGTTGAGTGACTCAGACAAAATGCCTCCCCTCTCTGAGGACGATTACAGCAAAATCCTACAGAAGATTACTGCGCTGGAAACTAAAGTGCACAGATTAGAGGTAAATGTAGAGGTAAATGGACTGTTTGGGAATATCACCCTACCACTTTATCATAATAGTGAGCAAGAGTGTACTAGCACGCTCCAAGTTACCGCTAACAAGGCAGCTGAGCAACAGAAGGGTTGTGTGCCTGTAAATCAGTCTACTGATATCAGTCCTCCCAGGAACGCTCTTGGGGCAAAGCTGAAGACTAAATCATGGGACATGGGAGGACGCGTAACAGGCAGAACCCTGCGCCCAGAGATCTGTGATGTGACGGGCTGGCCAGCATTATCTTCCTCTTCAACTCCTGTGCAGAGAAAGGCCCAGCCGTGGACAACAGTTAAAGGAAGGACAGGCAACAAAGTTCCAAAGGAACCAAGTGTGCAGCTACAAAATAGATTTGCTCCTTTATTGCAGGAACCTGGATCTCCATCTGATGACTTGGATAACCTCTCACACTTGCAGAGAGGAGTATGGTCTGAAAATAAATCACAGGATAAACGGCTGCAGGGAAAGCTAACAACTGGGCCTCAGACTCTGATTGTGGGCGACTCTGCCATTAAAGATGTTAGAGGTATGTGCAGTAAAAACACGAAAGTGCTGTGCTTTCCAAACGATGTGGTCTCTGACATGGCTGACAGAATCCTGAGTATTGTTGCAGCAAATCTAACTTTGAAAAACATTGTACTGCACACAGGGGCAAGTGATATTGTAAAGCGGCAGTCCGAAATCCTCAAACAGGACTTTTGTAATCTGCTAAACATGGTTAACTCTCTGAAAGCTGAAGTTTTTATCAGCGGGCCTGTTAGAGCCCAATATGTAACAACGACCTGAAATGTAACAACCACCCGAATTGTTATAAAACAAAATGTAATAAAACCCAAAATGTAATAACTGGTCGATAATGTAACAAAGTTACATTTCAGATTGTTGTTACATATCGGGCTCTAGTACAGCTGCGTTTGTGGGATGGCTGCTGGTGAGGGGTTGGTTTAATGGATAAAGGATTGGCGTCAATGATATGATGTTAAAATAAAGGAAACAACAATATTCTTACAATTACAGCAAGAAAACACTGCTTTTGAGATCAAATTAATACATTCCACTTATGAGTTTATTATACTTATTTACAGTATTTACAGTCTATTCTGACATACTCCAAGACTATGTGGGAGGCACTTTCTTAAACATGATAGTCCAGCTTTTCTTGCATCCCTAACCCTCACCCTAACCCTAACCATAATTAAAAGACTTCTGTCTTTAAGATTTATATTGCATTGTATTGTTTTTATTGTTTTTTGTTATTGTCCTGGTAGAATTATTGTTTGTCCTAGGACAATCAGCAATTATCCTGGATCGCGATTTCTTATGTGACATTTATATATATATATATATATATATATATATATATATACACATATATATATATACATATATATATATATGTATGTATATGACAGGGGCATTTGTGTATGACACTACACTCTACATTGAAGCAATAAGCCCTTTAATCCAGAAATTACTGACTCACTCACTGATGTAATAAAATTATTACACTATTACAGGAAAAATATTTTGCCAGCCCCATGATGTAATAACAGACCCAAAATATAACAAGTTGTTTCATTTTGTAACAAGTTGTTACATTTTGGGCAAAAAAGTTTTTATGTTTTGGGCTCAGCATCTTGTTAAATTATCGACCAGTTACTACATTTTGGGTTTTATTACATTTTGTTTTATAACAATTCAGGTTGCTGATACATTTCAGGTCGTTGTTACATATCGGGCTCTAACAGGGCCTCTACCACCAGTCAGAGGAGGGATTGAGAAATTCAGCAGGTTACTCGCACTAGGGGTAACAATGGACTCAGACCTAAACTTTAACAGTTACATTAAATCAATAACATCATCAGCCTTTTACCATCTTAAAAACATTGCTAGAATCAAAGGTTTACTGTCTAAACCAGACCTGGAGAGACTTATCCATGCATTTATCTCCAGCAGGTTAGACTACTGTAATGGCCTTCTCACTGGACTCTCTAAACGAGCGGTAAGGCAGCTGCAGTACATTCAGAATGCTGCTGCTCGGGTCCTGACTAGAACCAGGAAGTTCGACCACATTAGTCTTGTGCTCAGGTCTCTGCACTGGCTTCCTGTCGCTCAGAGAATAGACTTTAAAACAGCTTTGCTTGTGTATAAGTCCCTCTGTGGTCTAGAACCAAAGTACATCTCTGACATGTTGGTCCTGTATGAACCATCTCGGACCTTGAGAACCTCAGGGACAGGTCTTCTGCTGGTGCCCAGAGTCAGAACTAAACATGGTGAAGCTGCATTTCAGTTCCATGCAGCTAAACTCTGGAACAGTCTTCCTGATAACGTGAGACAGGCCTTGACTCTGACAGTGTTTAAGTCCAGGCTGAAAACGGTTTTGTTTAGCTGTGCATATAATGACTGAAAGTGTCCTACTTGCTCTCTTCTCTTTTATTTTATTAGGGCCCGAAGCACTACAGTGCGTAGGACCCTATTGTTATTAGGGCCCGAGCCCGAAAAGGCAAAGGGCAGCGATCAGTGTGAAACACTGAACGCTGCCTTTGCCTTGCAGGGCAAAGGCCCTATTGTTCCTGCTCAGTTTCTTTCTTTCTTTCTTTCTTTCTTTCTTTCTTTCTTTATTTTTCTTACGCCAAATTAACCCTCAATTTGACCCCCTAAACATGTTCAAAAACTCCCCAAATTTTGCACAAACATCAGGACTGGTGAAAAATTTGATATTTTGGGGGAATTACACATATGAATGGCAAAATGACTCAATAGCGCCACCTTAAAAATTGGGCTTTAGTGGAGTTAATACGGCTACTTTCACGTACAGCTATGAAATTTGGTACACAGGTACAGTAGCCCGAGACAATAACATTCCTGCTTTTGAAATATTGAAAAAGCTCCACGGCGCCCCCTAGAAAACGTGGTGCGCAGCCATTGGAATTTAACGAACTCCTCCTAGGATTTTTTTCCGGTCTTCACCAAATTCGCTGTGTGGCATCTAGACCCATCCAGGATGAAAAGTTATTAAAATCTTGTGGCTGCGTCACACAGTGTGGGTGTGGCATGATGGCCATTTTCACCAATTTTGCCACATGGAATGAAATGAGTTTTGGAGGTGAAAGGATCCACCTAATATCACCAAATCCACACAAATCCTCATCAATCTCAAACGCTAAGGTTTAATATACAATTCATGAATGAACATGGTCAAACGGCTCCACAGCGCCCCCTGCAAATATTCAAATACTCATAAAAAATCACTGCTGTATCCTACAAACATGAAATTTGGTACATACATATAGAATCCAGAGTCCAACAAATTTGCACAGTCGAAATTCAAATCGGCTCAACGGCACCCCCTAGAAAAGGTTGTGTGGAGACATTGGAATTTAACGAACTCCTTTCAGGATTTGTATCCAATCTTCACCAAATTCACTGTGTGGCATCTAGACCCCTCCAGGATGAAAAGTTATTAAAATCTTGTGGCTGCGTCACACGGTGTGGGCGTGGCATGGCGGTCATTTTGAGCAAACTTGCCATGTTGAACGAAATGAGTTTTGGAGGTTAAGGGATCCATGTAAAATCACCAAATCCACACAAAACCTCATTAATCTCAAGAACTAATGTTTAATATGCAATTCATGAATGGACGTGGTCAAACGGCTCCACAGCGCCCCCTACAAATATTCAAATACTCACAAAAAATCACAGTTTTATTCTACAAACATGAAATTTGGAATATACACATACAAACCCGAGACTAACAGATTTGCAGAGTCGAAATTCCAATGAGCTCTACAGCGCCCCCTACAAAAAGTCATTTCGAGACATTGGAATTTAACGAACTCCTCCCAGGATTTTTGTCCGATCTTAGGGCCCGAGCCCGAAAAGGCAAAGGGCAGCGATCAGTGTGAAACACTGAACGCTGCCTTTGCCTTGCAGGGCAAAGGCCCTATTGTTCCTGCTCTTTTTGTTTCTTGGTTTCTTTGTTTCTTTTTGTTACGCCACTTTGAACCCCAATTTGACCCCCTAAACATGCTCAAAAACTCCTCAAATTTTGCACACACATCAGGACTGGTGAAAAATTTGATATTTTGGGGGAATTACACATATGAATGGCGAAATGACTCAATAGCGCCACCTTAAAAATTGGACTTTAGTGGAGTTAATACGGCTAGTTTCACGTACAGATATAAAATTTGGTGCACAGGTACAGTCGCCCCAGACAAAAACATTCCTGCCTTTGAAATTTTTAAAAAGCTCCACGGCGCCACCTAGAAAACGTGGTGCGCAGCCATTGGAATTTAACAAACTCCTCCTAGGATTTTTTTCCGGTCTTCACCAAATTCACTGTGTGTCATCTGGACCCCTCCAGGATCAAAGTTATTAAAATCTCGTGGCTATGTCACACGGTGTGGGCGTGGCATGGCAGCCATTTTCACCAATTTTGCCACATGGAATGAAATGAGTTTTGGAGGTGAAGGGATCCACCTAATATCACCAAATCCACACAAATCCTCACAAATCTCAAAAACTAATGTTTGATATACAATTCAGGAAATGGCGTGTTCAAACGGCTCCACAGCGCCCCCTACAAATATTCAAATACTCATAAAAAACTACTGCTTTGACCTACAAACATGAAATTTGGTACACATGTATAGTGTATCCAGACAAACAGATCTGTACACTTGAAATTTCAATTGGCTTCACAGCGCCCCCTAGACAATGTGGTGCGCAGGCATTGGAATTTAACGAACTCCTCCCAGGATTTTTGGCCGATCTTCACCAAATTCGCTCTGTGGCATCTAGACCCCTCCAGGATGAAAAGTTATTAAATTCTTGTGGCTGCGTCACACGGTGTGGTCGTGGCATCGCGGCCATTTTGAACAAAAAAGCTTAACATTGTACAATGGAACACATTGTGCGCAGGCATTGGAATTTAACGAACTCTTCCCAGGATTTTTGTCCGATCTTCACCAAATTCGCTGTGTGGCATCTGCACCCCTCAAGGATGACAAGTTATTAAAATCTCGTGGATACGTCACATGGTGTGTGCGTGGCATGGCGGCCATTTTTAACAAAAAATCTCAATGGCACCCCCTAGAAAATGCTGTGCGCAGGCATTGGAATTTAACGAACTCCTCCCAGGATTTTTGTTCGATCTTCACCAAATTCGCTGTGTGGCATGTAGACCCCTCCAGGATGAAAAGTTATTAAAATCTAGTGGCTGTGTCACACGGTGTGGGCGTGGCATGGCGGCCATTTTGAACAAAAAAGCTTAACCTCGCCCACTTCAACACGTGGTGCGCAGGCATTGGAATTTAACAAACTCCTCCCAGGATTTTTGGCCGATCTTCACCAAATTCCCTGTGTGGCATCTACACCCCTCCAGGATGAAAAGTTATTAAAATCTTGTGGCTGCATCACACGGTGTGGGCGTGGCATGGCGGCCATTTTGAACAAAAAAGCTTAACATTGTACAATGGAACACGTTGTGCGCAGGCATTGGAATTTAACGAACTCCTCCCAGGATTTTTGGCCGATCTTCACCAAATTCCCTGTGTGGCATCTACACCCCTCCAGGATGAAAAGTTATTAAAATCTTGTGGCTGCATCACACGGTGTGGGCGTGGCATGGCGGCCATTTTGAACAAAAAAGCTTAACATTGTACAATGGAACACGTTGTGCGCAGGCATTGGAATTTAACGAACTCCTCCCAGGATTTTTGTCCGATCTTCACCAAATTCACTGTGTGGCATCTAGACCCCTCCAGGATGAAAAGTTATTAAATTCTCGTGGATACGTCACATGGTGTGGGCGTGGCATGGCGGCCATTTTGAACAAAATCGCCATGTGGAACGAAATGGGTTTTGGAGGTGAAGGGATCCATGTAAAATCACCAAATCCACACAAATCCTCATTAATCTCAAGACCTAATATTTAATATACAATTCAGGAATGGACGTGGTCAAACGGCTCCACAGCGCCCCCTAGAAATATTCAAATAGTCATATAAAATCACTGCTTTATCCTACAAACATAAAATTTGGTACATACATATAGTATCCCAAGACCAACAGATTTGCACAGTCGAAATTCTAATCGGCTCTACGGCGCCCCCTACACAAGGTCGTGTGGAGAGGAGTGCGGTGAGGAGCGAGGGCCCGTCCGACGCTGCTTGCAGCTTTAATTAGGGCCCGAAGCACTACAGTGCGTAGGACCCTATTGTTCCTCTAGTGTTTGGCGGTTTGGCGGTTTGTTTGGCGGTTTGGCGGTTTGGCGGTTTGTCGGTTTCTTTTTCTTACGCCACTTTGAACCTCAATTTGACCCCCTAAACATGCTCAAAAACTCACCAAATTTGGCACACACATCAGGACTGGTGAAAAATTTGATATTTTGGGGGAATTACACATATGAATGGCAAAATGACTCAATAGCGCCACCTAGAAAATTGGCCTTTAGTGGAGTTAATACGGCTAGTTTCACGTAAACTCATGAAATTTGGTACACAGGTACAGTAGCCCGAGACAAAAACATTCCTGCTTTTAAAATTTCAAAAAAGGCTCAACAGCGCCCCCTAGAGCACGTAGTGTGCAGGCAATGGAATTTAACGAACTCCTCCTCGGATTTTTGTCCGATTTTCACCAAATTCGCTGTGTGGCATCTAGACCCATCCAGGATGAAAAGTTATTAAAATCTTGTGGCTGCGACACACGATGTGGGCGTGGCATGGCGGCCATTTTGAACAAAAAAGCTAAACAGCGCCAACTAGAACACGTGGTGCACAGGCATTGGAATTTAACAAACTCCTCCCAGGATTTTTATCCAATTTTCACCAAATTCGCTGTGTGGCATCTACACCCCTCCAGGATGAAAAGTTATTAAAATCTCGTGGATACGTCACACGGTGTGGGCGTGGCATGGCGGCCATTTTGAACAAAAAAGCGTAACCTCGCCCACTTCAACACGTGGTGCGCAGGCATTGGAATTTAACGAACTCCTCCCAGGATTTTTGTTCGATCTTCACCAAATTCGCTGTGTGGCATCTAAACCCCTCCAGGATGAAAAGTTATTAAAATCTTGTGGCTGCATCACACGGTGTGGGCGTGGCATGGCGGCCATTTTGAACAAAAAAGCTTAACATTGTACAATGGAACACGTTGTGCGCAGGCATTGGAATTTAACGAACTCCTCCCAGGATTTTTTTCCGATCTTCACCAAATTCACTGTGTGGCATCTAGACCCCTCCAGGATTAAAAGTTATTAAATTCTCGTGGATACGTCACATGGTGTGGGCGTGGCATGGCGGCCATTTTGAACAAAATCGCCATGTGGAACGAAATGGGTTTTGGAGGTGAAGGGATCCATGTAAAATCACCAAATCCACACAAATCCTCATTAATCTCAAGACCTAATATTTAATATACAATTCAGGAATGGACGTGGTCAAACGGCTCCACAGCGCCCCCTAGAAATATTCAAATAGTCATATAAAATCACTGCTTTATCCTACAAACAAAAAATTTGGTACATACATATAGTATCCCAAGACCAACAGATTTGCACAGTCGAAATTCTAATTGGCTCTACGGCGCCCCCTAGACAAGGTCGTGTGGAGAGGAGTGCGGTGAGGAGCGAGGGCCCGTCCGACGCTGCTTGCAGCTTTAATTAGGGCCCGAGCCCGAAAAGGCAAAGGGCAGCGATCAGTGTGAAACACTGAACGCTGCCTTTGCCTTGCAGGGCAAAGGCCCTATTGTTCCTGCTCTGTTTCTTTCTTTATTTTTCTTACGCCAAATTGAACCTCAATTTGACCCCCTAAACATGCTCAAAAACTCACCAAATTTTGCACACACATCAGGACTGGCGACAAATTTGATATTTTGGGGGAATCACACATATGAATGGCAAAATGACTCAATAGCGCCACCTTAAAAGTTGGTCTTTAGTGGAGTTAATACGGCTAGTTTCACGTACAGCTATAAAATTTGGTACACAGGTACAGTAGCCCGAGACAAAAACATTCCTGCTTTTGAAATTTTGAAAAAGCTCCACGGCGCCCCCTAGAAAACGTGGTGCGCAGGCATTGGAATTTAACCAACTCCTCCTAGGATTTTTATCCCGTCCTCACCAAATTCGCTGTGTGGCATCTAAACCCATCCAGGATGAAAAGTTATTAAAATCTTGTGGCTGCGTCACACGGTGTGGGCGTGGCATGGCGTCCATTTTCACCAATTTTGCCACATGGAATGAAATGAGTTTTGGAGATGAAAGGATCCACCTAATATCACCAAATCCACACAAATCCTCACAAATCTCAAAAACTAATGTTTGATATACAATTCAGGAAATGGCGTGTTCAAACGGCTCCACAGCGCCCCCTACAAATATTCAAATACTCATAAAAAACTACTGCTTTGACCTACAAACATGAAATTTGGTACACATGTATAGTGTATCCAGACAAACAGATCTGTACACTTGAATTTTCAATTGGCTTCACAGCGCCCCCTAGACAATGTGGTGCTGAGACATTGGAATTTAACGAACTCCTCCCAGGATTTTTATCCCATCTCCACCAAATTGGCTGTGTGGCATCTAGACCCCTTCAGGATGAAAAGTTATTAAAATCTTCTGCCTCTGTCACACGGTGTGGGCGTGACAGGGCGGCCATTTTGAGCGTGTGGCCATGAAGTGTGAAATGCTCATAACTTGACTGCACATGGCCGAATATGAATGAAACTTGATATGCTTGATGACAGGCTATCCCTCAACACTGTGGCGCACTTAAACATCTCCACAGCGCCCCCTACACAATTTTAAAATTTCATATAAAATCACTGGTTTGTCGTACAGACATGAAATTTGGTACATGTGCAGAGCAGGATGAGACGAACACGAGTGCATGCTTTACACATTCCCATCGTCTCCACAGCGGCGTTGCGGGGGGGGGAGCGAGGGCCCGTCCGACGCTGCTTGCAGCTTTAATTTTTCTTATGCCACTTTGAACCTCAATTTGACCCCCTAAACATGCTTAAAAATTCCCCAAATTTGGCACACATATCAGGACTGGTAAAAAATTTAATATTTTGGGGGAATTACACATATGAATGGCAAAATGACTCAATAGCGCCACCTTGAAAATTATGCTTTAGTGGAGTTAATACGGCTAGTTTCACATAAACTCATGAAATTTGGTACACAGGTACAGTAGCCCGAGACAAAAACATTCCTGCTTTTGAAATTTCAAAAAGGCTCAACGGCGCCCCCTAGAGCATGTAGTGTGCAAGCATTGGAATTTATCAAACTCCTCCCAGGATTTTTGCCCGATCTTCACCAAATTCGCTGTGTGGCATCTAGACCCATCCAGGATGAAAAGTTATTAAAATCTTGTGGCTGCGTCACACGGTGTGGGCGTGGCATGGCGGCCATTTTGAACAAAAAATCTCAACAATGTCCCCAAGAAAACGCTGTGCGAAGGCATTGGAATTTATCGAACTCCTCCCAGGATTTTTGTCGTATCTTCACCAAATTCGCTGAGTGGCATCTAGAACCCTCCAGGATGAAAAGTTATTAAAATCTTGTGGCTGCGTCACACGGTGTGGGCGTGGCATGGCGGCCATTTTGAACAAAAAAGCTCCATGGCGCCCCATGGAACACATGGTGAGCAGGCATTGGAATTTAACGAACTCCTCCCAGGATTTTTGTCGTATCTTCACCAAATTTGCTGTGTGGCATCTGGACCCCTCCACGATGAAAAGTTATTAAAATCTTGTGGCTGCGTCACACGGTGTGGGCGTGGCATCGCGGCCATTTTGAACAAAAAAGCTTAACATTGTACAATGGAACACGTTGTGCGCAGGCATTGGAATTTATCGAACTCCTCCCAGGATTTTTGTCGTATCTTCACCAACTTCGCTGTGTGGCATCTCGACCCCTCCATGATGACAAGTTATTAAAATCTCGTGGATACAACACACGGTGTGGGCGTGGTATGGCGGCCATTTTGAACAAAAAAGCTCAACGGCGTCCCCTGGAACACGGTGTGTGCAGGCATTGGAATTTATCAAACTCCTGCTAGGATTTTTGTCCCATCTTCACAAAATTTGCTGTGTGGCATTTAGACCCCTCCAGAATGAAAAGTTATTAAAATCTTGTTGCTGCGTCACACGGTTTGGGTGTCGCATGGCGGCCATTTTGAACAAAAAAGCTTAACAGCGTCCCATGGAACACGTGGTGCGCAGGCATTGGAATTTAACGAACTCCTACCAGGATTTTTGTCCCATCTTCACAAAATTTGCTGTGTGGCATGTAGACCCCTCCAGGTTTAAAAGTTATTAAAATCTTGTGGCTGCGTCACATGGTGTGGGCGTGGCATGGTGGCCATTGTGAACAAAAAAGCTTAACGGCGTCCCATGGAAAACGCTCTGCGCAGGCATTGGAATTTAACAAACTCCTCCCAAGATTTTTATCCGATTTTCACCAAATTGGCTGTGTGTCAACTACACCCCTCCAGGATGAAAAGTTATTAAAATCTTGTGGCTACTTCACACGGTGTGGGCGTGGCATGGCGGCCATTTTGAACAAAATCGCCATATGGAATGAAACAGGTTTTGGAGGTGAAGGCATCCATGTAATATCACCAAATCCACACAAATCCTCATTAATCTCAAGAACTAACAATTGATATACAGTTCAGGAATGGGCGTGGTCAAATGGCTCCACAGCGCCCCCTACAAATATTCAAATACTCATATAAAATCTTTATATTTATCCTACAAACATGAAATTTGGTACACACGTACAGTATCCCAAGACCAACAGATTTGCAAACCTCAAATTTCCAACAGCTCCACAGCGCCCCCTACAAATTTCAAAAATTCCTATAAAATCACTGGTTTGTCCTACAGACATGAAATTTGGTACATGTGCAGAGCAGGATGAGACAAATACTATTGCGTGCTATAGACATTCCGATCGTATCCAAAGCGGCCGTGGGGGGGGAGCGAGGGCCCGTCCGACGCTGCTTGCAGCTTTAATTCTTTTTTTGTGTTTCTTGAAAACCACTCATCCAAACAACTAGATTAGATTTTTTGAGAAAAATTAAGTATAAACATACAGAAAAGAAAACATAAAGAGATTCCTTTAGTACATAGATTGTATAAGGACAGCCAAGCCTCCGTTTCTGAAAAGTGAACTCGGTGCAGAAGTGCCTTAATGGCCATCATGATGGCCACCAGAGGGGAGGCACCTCTGCTTGCAAAAGTAGTCTGATTATATAGAAGTCAGTAAGAAAACTATCTTGTCTCCCATGGCGTGTGTCCATAGATGCATTTTTTAATACAAGGGTTTGCACCGCTTGGTCTGCACTTACATAGCATTTTTCTGCCTTAGTGGTACTCAGACTTTTTACAGTGTGTCCCATGTACCTGTTCATACATACACGCTTACAAACCAAAAGTGCTCGCCTGCCAGCGTGAGCAACTTCAGATTCAGTGACTTGCCTAAGGACACTTCAGCATGTGAAGGTGGAGTGGATCAAACTCACTCTTGAAGGCTATACAACTAGGTAGTGTCATGATTGATAATTGGCAGGTGCTCTTCAACAGGAAATTAGTACAGACTACACCGTCCCACTACACAAAAACTGACTGCAACCAATTTGATGAACCTGGATTTCAAACCAGACCAAAATGGCTTGATTTGTTTAGAAATGTTCACTTCTATTATAAAACAGTTCACCGGAATGTTTTTCTGAAAACATTTGACTTGAGAAGTAAGCCATGCAACTGAATCTGTTTTCATTTTAGATCAGCAATGGCTGGTTTAAAAGTTTTTCTAGAAATTCTAGAGGCATTGAGTGACTGCTGAATGCGCCTGATTTGCATTAGGTAACCTAAAACCCCAACTTGTCTCAAACCAGGCCTCAGTGTCCTGCTCAAGAATGCATTACATGGCAGCCTCTGAAAAGAATGAATGGAAGGTGTGGAAAACATGGATCCCATGGACATGTACCATCCCTTGATCTGTTAGCTCAGTCTCCTGATGAGTTTATTGGACATACATTATTAATTTTTATGTAGCCAGGTGAAAAAGGAAACTGAATTCAAGATTTTGGGTCCATAATGTAATGTGTAACAGACATTGTTTTTGGTGACGCTGTCACTCTAAGAGCAGCGCAGGGCTAGGTCCACGAGAGCACAGACCTCCCATGAGACTTTACACATACAGGAGACCAGAAGGAAAAACATGCGCAAGTCGAGGGAGAACAGAGGCGTTTGAGACCTGTTGTATTATTTCTCCATGCTGACTAAAATTGAGCAGCAGAACAGCATAAGTGGTGGTTTATCACAAGTAGATGAAATGTGAGGTATTTGGTTCTGTATACTTTTTCATTAAAATGGTTGCGTATTTTCTTTTGTCAAATTCAGAGGGAGATTTACCATTTGGGTTCCAAGTGTGTGTCTTTGCACACAGGCTACACACAGGCGTGAACGTGAGTTTATGATGTTAACATGTTCGTATACTGTAAAGTTGACATGTTTCTTATAAATTTACATTTCATGAAAGTAATGCACTTTACTGGGGTAACTGGATGATTTTGTTTTCAAGAAACTTATTTTGTTATACTGTATTTGTTTTTTCTCTGTTTAGGGGAGAGCTAATAATGTTGTCTATAATACTGTTGTTTATTTTACTTTGGTCTTTGAATATTAAGTCTGTGCTGTTACCATTGTAATTGCTTACAATCCCCAATTCCAAGCATTAACGCTGAGTCTATATTTTTATAGTTCAGTTGGGGAATAAAGTCCCACATAAAATTTATCCCGTGTCCAGTCCAGTCCTTTTATGACCAGGCTAAATTTAATATTATCAAATAAGATAATATATATTCATTGTAAGTACTGGCTTTGTCATGAGATGGGAATAGCAGTAAAACATGTAGCATTGCCTGCTTTTCACCACTGTGTGGTTTGCACATAGTTTCTGATGAATTTTAAAGAGAATGCAGTAAAGTACTGCTTTCAAAGTATTTTAGGGTATTTTATGCCTAGATTTGGTAGCAAACAGGAAATCAGTGGAGAGCGAAAGTGGGGTGATGGCATGCAACAAAGGTCGCTGGCCGGACACAAACCAGTGATGTTACAGCAACATACCAAAGGTCAGTGCTTTAATGCATATGCAACCAAGGAACACCAATAGAGCACTCTTTAAGCATGCTGCATAACGATATTTACATTGTTACTGACAATCTTCACAGACATAGTGTAATTGCACATGTTTATCACAGCATAAAGTTTTACATTTATATTTTGTAAGTTTGTGAGAGTCCTTTCAGACAGCTATTTTACTGCAGTAAACCATAAAAATAAACTTTCAGATTATTGAAAGATAGCACTGCATGGAACTTTGTCTCTTAGAAATTAGGTTTAAATACATGTAACAGTGAGTATATTTTAAAGGAACCATAATGTCATCCAGATTATACTTTCTATGAACATAACATAGAGGGAGAATGTTTAAAGTATCAGGTAAGTTGCAAAAAACTACATACTAATTGCAAATGTTGATAGACAACATAGTGTTTCTTTAAAATATATCTGCTGTTGCAAAATAGTTCTATTTATATATAGAATTTTATTTCTAGGACACAGGATAAGGTATTCAATACTTTAAACACAAAGCTTGATTTGTTTTCTTTTTGGTAAAGAAATGCTACTTTGGTGTGTTGCTGTAAAGTGTTCAAATGATCAAGACTTATTAGTGGCTGAAAAGCATTGTTTTTAGAACTTACCAGATTGTCACTGTTTCTACACTATATTACCAAAAGTATTTGCTCACCTGCCTTGACTCACATATGAACTTAAGTGCCATCCCATTCCTAACCCATAGGGTTCAATATGATGTTGGTCCACCTTTTGCAGCTATTACAGCTTCAACTCTTCTGGGAAGGCTGTCCACAAGGTTGAGGAGTGTGTTCATGGGAATATTTGACCATTCTTCCAGAAGCGCATTGGTGAGGTCACACACTGATGTTGGTCGAGAAGGCCTGGCTCTCAGTCTCCGCTCTAATTCATCCCAAAGGTATTCTTTTGGGTTCAGGTCAGGACTCTGTGCAGGCCAGTCACGTTCATCCACACCAGACTCTGTCATCCATGTCTGTATGGACCTTGCTTTGTGCACTGGTGCACAGTCATGTTGGGAGAGGAAGGGGCCCGCTCCAAACTGTTCCCACAAGGTCGGGAGCATAGAATTGTTCAAAATGTTTTGGTATCCTGAAGCATTCAAAGTTCCTTTCACTGGAATTAAGGGGCCAAGACCAACTCCTGAAAAACAAGCCCACACCATAATTCCTCCTCCACCAAATTTCACACTTGGCACAATGCAGTCCGAAATGTACCGTTCTCCTGGCAACCTCCATACCCAGACTGGTCCATCAGATTGCCAGATGGAAAAGCGTGATTCATCACTCCAGAGAACGCATCTCCACTGCTCTATAGTCCAGTGGCGGCGTGCTTTACACCACTGCATCCGGCGCTTCGCATTGCACTTGGTGATGTACGGCTTGGATGCAGCTGCTCTGCCATGGAAACCCATTCCATGAAGCTCTCTGCGTACTGTACTTGGGCTAATCTGAAGGCCACATGAAGTTTGGAGCTCTGCAGCAATTGACTGTGCAGGAAGTCGGCGACCTCTTTGCACTATGCGCCTCAGCATCCGCTGACCCCTCTCCGTCAGTTCACGTGGCCTACCACTTCGTGGCCGAGTTGCTGTTGTTCCCAAACTCTTCCATTTTCTTATAATAAAGCTGACAGTTGACTGTGGAATATTTAGGAGCGAGGAAATTTCACGACTGGATTTGTTGCACAGGTGGCATCCTATGACAGTTCCACGCTGGAATTCACTGAGCTCCTGAGAGCAACCCATTCTTTTACACATGTTTGTCAAAACAGTCTACATGCCTAGGGGCTTGATTTTATACACCTGTGGCCAGGCCAAGTGATTAGGACACCTGATTCTGATCATTTGGATTGGTGAGCAAATACTTTTGGTAATATAGTGTACACTGTAAATGTAAACATTGGCCTGACTAAAGATGGAATAGTGCATTTAACCTAATTTATCCTATTTTTTTAAGTTTACTTTCTTACACCGAGTTTCCTCCACTTTTTACCCACATACTTGTTTCATTTAATTATATGTGCTTGATTTTTCTGAGTGCACAGCATGGTTTGTGGTATGAGGCTTAAGTTTCAGAGCTGTGCGCCCCTCTGCGCATGTCCATTTCCGGTTAGCGCGCATTTACTGGAAGCAAGCGGTCAAAGCCGTTCACGCAGACCCAGGGCTCTCACGGAAGGCTGGTTCTAACGTTGTCGGTAAGTGTACATCTTCTGTTTATCAATGTAAAATTATTTCTGGAATGAGAATTGTTCAAAGAAGCCAGCCAACAACTCCGACTCTCAGAGACCGTTGGCATGTTAGTCTGTGTTTGTGTGCTGGCGCGCGTGTGTTGAAAGAGCAGACGTTAAAAAGTTAGCTGCAACTCAACATCAGCGAATCCGAATGAAAGTGCTTTGACTCGGTCTAAACAGCCTGAAGCGAACGCTGGCGTAGTGCTAATCTGTAACATGTCTTCCCCGGTTCCTGCACCAGCCCCGCCGTCGGTTCGCTGCTCGAACAGCGTGCGCTGCTAATTTCGCAGTTTTTAAGCTAACCGTTTATTTTAACGGGCTGTGCAGGGGGGCGGATGCTAACGTTCGGCTACCTGCCTGCTAGTGAAGCACGGCACTTGAAGGCAGGTAGCCAAACGTTAGCAGACCTACCGACCTGCATGCATTTTGTGTAGCCTGTCCTCATTTCTAAGTCTAAGTATGCTGGTACAAATTGACGCTCTGAAAGTACACATGACTGTCGTTAATGTCTCGCGGATTTCAAACGGGCTCGTTTTCCGAGTCTGTGCATGCTGAGTGGGCAAGGACTAGAGCAGCAGAAAGAGTTTGATACATCACGTCGCTGAAAAAAAGAGTTCAATTGCAGTCAGTCACACGGTAGAAAGATTATCTGATCCTGTGCTGGTGCAGCTCTTTGCCTCACTAAACTGCACACTGTACATGATGTGACTCTACCAAATTAAAGCTGTTATATGCAAGCTTTGGAGAAAGGAGCATATGTAATGTCCAACATGAATTAGTTTTTAGCTTTTTAACATTTATGTCTTAAACAATGAAATAATATGTAACTGTGAATTATGAATTTTGCATCATATTTAAACCAACCTAAATTCTCACATTGTGGGTCTTGCTATCATGATAATAAAGTATTATTACTGTCAGTATTGCTGTTACAGATAACTAAACTCTAGTAAACCTCCCACCTGATGCCATAAGAGTGGTGCTGTAAAGAATAAAATTATTATTATTACCATTATTATTAATAGTAAAAAGGTGGTACTCAAAACACTGTCGAAGATTGTCAGGTCTGCAGTATTAATCAGTTCATCATCAGTTCATCATATCTTTTGAAAGACATGAGAATGAGGTAACACTTGACTGTTAAATAACACTTATTTAATCATTTTTTGTGTTTATTTCTTTTCTCCATATAGACTATCTTAAGTGGTGTCTGGCAGTGAAGTTGGTGGTAGTTTGAAAAGAAGTACCCTCGGTCACCAAGACTTTGTTAGTCACCAAGGTACCAGATAATCATCTTACCCAGCCAGACCAGCTCAGCAACCGCGGTTTTCGTGTCTGTACACCACCTCCTCACTGCTGCGTCATTGATAAGAAGCTCTCTCAGTAGACTTGACCAAAAATCTTTCAGAGACGGTATTGTCTTTCTTGGAAAGTTTTATTTCATGTTTATTTTTGTGTCTTAATTTGCGAAATTATTGTATTAAAAAGTTTTGTTAAAAAAATAAGATAAATGTGACTAAAAGTTTTTTGGAATTGTTTTATAGACAACTGTTTGCTGTTTCCAAAACAGATCCAGACTGTACAAGCACAAGTTCACAAGTAAAGAAAGGACAATCCTCAAAAAGAAAGTCTTGGATTGTGGCCAACTGTCCTCCACTGAGAATCAAATCAGGTTTGTTGTTCTTTATTCAAGAATTCTTTTCATGATTTCTCTGTGAAATTTTTTCAAAATGTTATTGTGCTATATTTCAAATTTGATCATTCAAAATATAACAATGAGTAATTAGTAGCATCTCAAAAGACAGGTTGCTAATCTCAAATATTTCAACATTAGTTATTCATAGGTGGGCAGTGTCTCTTTTAGTCTGATTTTTTTTTCTCCTGTATTTTTTTTCCAAGTGTCTACTGGAAGAGGCATGCAGTGGACATGTAGGTTTTGCACTTTTGTCTCTTTAAAACGTGGCCAGCTATTAAAGCATTACAGATTGAAGCATGGTGGCTTCACAAGAACCTCCCCAATACCATGTCTTCATCAGCAGTGTATTTGCACATTCAAATCGTTTAATGCCTTGAAGGTTCATTTATCCAGATTTCACTCACAGATGACCAGTGAAAAAGATGATGTGCAAACATTTAGTTGTCAAGTGTGTGAGTTTAACGAGCCCTGCAGTGAAAGTGATTTTTTTACACATTTACGCAAGCATCTGAAGTTGATGCAGAAAGTGCAGTGCCCCTATCTGGATTGTGACTTTGAGACAAATGTATACTCTACTTTTAACACACACAAAAGTAGGAATCATGACCAGAAATATTCTACATCTAGTCTGCAGTTCAAACCAGGAATAGCAGTGCAGCTCTGTGACACTGAGAGGAGCACCTCTGTCCCAGCTGAACCTGTTCCAGCTGAAGATGTGACTAGTTTCGGAGAAGAGGAGCTGACAGATGTTGGTGTTGATGTCAGTGACCTTGACTCTCAGCTTGAGCATAATTTAGCCTCACTTTTCCTGAAAATGCAGACAATACTGAACATACCTGAAAGTGCTCTCCAAGAAATCATCCAGCAAATACGACATGTATTTGAACTTTCAGAACCGCTGATGTTTTCTGTGGTTCAGGAGATGCTCAGACGCCATTACCCTGATATTGATAATGATGTAGTTAAAGAGGTAGTGTGCGCAGTGACTGACTCAAATGTGTTTTTGAAACACACAGCAACTGGAGGCTCGCTTTCAACTTCCAATAGGAGAGCAACTTACATAGCGAAAGAATTTCCTGTTGTGGAACCTGTGGAGTTTGTCACTAACAAGCAGGGTCAAAATATAGTTTACATTCCACTGATCAAAATGCTTCAGGCACTGTTGAGCAAAGATGATGTTTTAGACAAGGCTCTGAACACAAGCAGCTCTAAAAGAAGTGAATATAGTACCCATAGGGATGGTTCTCACTTTAGTGAAAATGCCATTTTAACAGAAGATGAATTCAGAATTGCCCTGGGCTTGTATATTGATGACTTTGAGGTTGCAAACCCACTTGGAACATCTAAGAAGAAGCATAAGTTGTGCGGAGTATATTGGGTTCTTGCCAATCTACATCCAAAGTACCGCTCATCCCTACATGCCATACAGTTAGCTGTTTTATGCAAGGTAAACACAGTTAAAGAGAAAGGGTATCAAGAAGTCCTACATCCACTTATTGATGACCTAGTATCACTTGAGGAGAATGGAGTTTATGTTGAAAAGTTGGGAGCAAGTATAAAGGGGACTGTGCTGTATGTTGCAGCAGATAACTTGGCGGCCCATGCATTGGCAGGATTTCAAGAGAGCTTTGTTGTGGAGAAAATGTGCAGGTTTTGTATGGCCACGCGAGAAGAAATCCAAACAAAGAATGTCAGCTCAGGTTTTTACAAACTGAGAACCAAAGTTGCCCATGACAGACAGGTTCAGGAGGTCAAGCGGGACCCATCTAAAGTAGCACATTATGGAGTCAAAGGTGAATGTGTGCTTAGTGAAAGCTTGAAATATTTTCATGCTGTAGATGGATTTCCTCCAGATATTCTTCATGATTTTTTGGAGGGAGTAGTCCCATTTGAATTGTACCTGTGCATTCAAGATCTGATTAAAAAGAGATACATTTCTCTTGAGACATTAAATCAGGCCATCAAAGAATTCCCATATTCCTTTTCTGACAAAACCGACAAACCTCAACCAGTTCCAAAGACATTTGCTTCAAAGAAGACCATAGGAGGGAATGGTCATGAAAACTGGTGTCTGATCAGATTGCTTCCTTTAATGATTGGGCATCATGTACCTGAGGGAGATGAGACATGGGAGGTGCTCATGGTCTTAAAAGACGTGCTTGAATTGGTTGTATCTCTGAGATTCACAGATGAGTCTTTGTTCTATTTAGAGTCTAAAGTGTCAGAGCATAGGGAGTTACTACTGAATGTTTTTCCAGATTGCAGACTCCGTCCAAAGCACCACTATATCGAGCACTATCCCCGCTTGACAAAAGTGTTTGGACCCCTCATAGACATGTGGACAATGAGATTCGAAAGGAAGCACAGATTCTTTTAAAAAGTCATCCATGAAACTCAGAATTTCAAAAATGTTCCCCTTACTTTGGCGAGGCGACATCAAAAGATGATGGCGTACCATTTGGACTGTGCTTCCTTTTTCAAACCAGCACTCCAAGCAAACAAAGTAAAGAGCATATTGGTTGCATCCCTCCCAGGGAACATCCAAGACATTTTGCACCAAAGATGTGGTCTCCAAAACACAGTCTTGTCAGCTGTTTCTGTCAGTATTGATGGAATGAACTATGCGTCAGATATGGTGGTTTCTGTAGGTTCATGTGGAGGGCTTCCAGAGTTCAGACAGATTAAGCAAGTGCTAGTGCTTAATGCAGACGTTGTTTTCTTGTGCAAACCAATGATTGCATGGTATCATGAGCATCTTCGTGCTTATGAATTGACACAAAGCAGCACAGGCTTGGTTGCCACGCAGTTGACTGAGTTTAATGATGTTTTTCCTTTGTCTGCGTACCGAGTCAGAGGCACATTGTTTGTTTCTTTGAAACATTACATATTATGTTAACTGCACTAAATGTATGGCTCTGTTCTTTGTAGGATGATGGAACAGAAGTGGCCAATCAGAGTCATCGTCACTGATTGTGACATTAGAAGAATCAGTCTTGATCAGAAACCAAGCAACCTTGAGTCTCTTTTGGATCACTTGAAAGTTAAACTGGCACTACCGTATGACTTCAAACTACAGTTTGAAGACCCACTGTTTAACAATGCCCTCTGTAACCTGACAGATGTGTCAGAATTGCCAGATCGAGCCACGCTGAAAGTTCTAAGTCTTGAGTCCCTCTCTTCAATCTCGAGTGCACTGTCCTCACCGAGCACATCTGATACAGAGATACTGTATACAAGCGAAGAAAAATATCAAATGATGAGGCCAGATCCTTGGCCTTCTGCGTTTGATATTCCAGAATTCTCTGTGGATGTAAATTTCCGACTGAGACAGGGAGACCTTGCCTATATGAAGGATGGAACTCGGATGGATGTTTCTCGGGACATGAAACATGTGATCTTAGAGAGACTTGCAGAGACAATGTACAAGTACACGGCATACCCCACGGAGGAACACTGTCGAGAAGTGGCCTCTGCACTGGTTGCAAAACATCCCTGCCTGAAAGAAGCTGGATCACCCACTGGATATTGTGGATGGAAGAATAGCATTAAGTTCAAGATGGGGAATTTCCGTACAAAAATGAGAAGATCTGGAATGGCTGATGTCACAGTGAATGGCAACAAGCAAAAGAGGGATTTTCCTGATGGAGGGCCATCATGTAGTAACATAAAAAGGCCAAAAAGAAGTGAGACCAATTTCTTGCCAAATTTTCCTGATGGTGAAAATGCAAATACTTTGGAATCAGTTAGAAGACAGCTTGAAAGTGAAGCAAAGAAAAGGCTTCCAGACTCAGCTGATGTGAAGAAAATGATGGACCAGACATTTTCTTTGCGACGCAAAGAAATCGTTGAAGAACAGCCTTCAGTCAAAAGGATGATGGAACGCTGGCCTGCACTTTTCACAGAAAGTCAGGTATGGCTTACTTACGCTGCACTACACTGATCTGGGGCTGCAAATAATGATTATTTTCACAATCGATTAATCTACCAATTATTGTTTTGATTAATCAAGTAATTGGTTAGGCCCTAGAGGGATCAAACCAAACCCAAACAGTTAGTGGCTTGGTCTGCAACATATCAGAAAAAAGGCAAAACTATCAATCACTGTTTTCCAAAGTTCAAGCTGATGTTTGTAAATGTCTTGTTTTGCCTAAAACACAAAGATAATAGGTCTGATTTTATGGAAGAATCAGAAAATATTCACATCTGAGAGGCTGAAATCAGAGGATTTTTACATTTTTAAAATCAAGAAGCAATTTATTGACTACCAAAATAGTTGTTGATTAATTTGATCACCGATTCATTGATTAATCATTGCAGTTAGGTACTAAACCACACTACAAGCAAACATTATTTTCATTGTAGATTACTCTGTTGTTTCATTAGATTAATTGATTAATCATTTAGTAGGCCTAACACATCGTCAATTTCTGCAATTTGGTCATTACTTTTTGAGAAGTGTATTGTATTCAACAGTCAAATAGTCTCTTGGCATTAAAATGACTACTATAGTGTAGTAAACAATCCTTGGATGTGTTTTTTTGTTTTTTAAGGTCTTTGCTGAGTTCTACAGAGTTGCCAGTAAGAACCTCAAGAAAGACTTCTACGAAGCTCTTGACCACCACACCACTCGTCTCATTGACCTCTTCAAATCCAGAAAAGGAGTTGTCGGCCAATCACTCGGTCACTTCCTCCAGCCAATCAAGTCACAAGTAAGTGTTTCAGATTCTTCATTATTTCCACCTTATGGTAGTGTGCTTGCTTGCTTTTACTAGGCCTACAGCTGCTACCAGTACTTCGTAAAACAACTGCTACTTCTACTTCTACCACAATACAAGTAATTCTTTGACTACCTCAAGCGCTTAGAATTCATAGTTGTAACTTGAGCACATGCATATATGCACATTTTTTTAAATGAATAATTTTGCCTTTCCTATAGTCTTCTGCTTATTGTTTTTTGTCATCTTTTCCATGAGACCAATGACATCACCACAACACGCACTGCTGTCCTGTATTGTCTGCCCCTGTATCTTGGAGATAATTCCAGTGAATTCTTCCTCAGTTGCTCAGTAAGTACATTTATAATGATGATCCTAAGACCATTGTACAGTGCACATTTTAGGACATCTTCAGACGTCAGGTTTAGTTCTCAGATTTCAGAAAATACCATATTGTTCATGTCTTGTATAAATAAACTCCACTTATTTCATACCCTTTCAGGAAAATCATTTTGCAGAACACCCATTTTTAAAGGATACAGTAATAAAATAATGGCTTTGTTTTGTTAAAATTTGGGTTGAAATATCTAAGAAAAAAAAAATTAAGATATTTTTGAGAATGTGCTGCTACACTGTTTGGCATGATCCTGTTTGGTCTGTTGGCTTGAGATTGCTTGGTCTGAAGCCGTTTAGTTTGAGGCCTATTTGTACTAGCCCATCGATCTGACAAAGTTTTCCCAGTGACCTGAAGCTTTTTAGTTTGAACACCAGTATTATTTTGTCTGATGCCAGAGAACTGAGACTGAGGTCTGATGTCGTAAAATGTACATCGCACCATTGAGTAGTACGCTAGTAAAATTAGCTTAAAAAATTCCACACAGAAACAGCCTTTATGGATTTTTAAAAAATGCATTTTGGCAAGGCTTGGTGCTGAAATGCGTCCAGTTCCACCTGCTCATGGTCTTTCACAAGAGCTCTGTCAGACACTATTCCTGAGTGCTGGTTTTTTTTTCCAATGCAATTTTAAATTATGAACCCTGCAGAGACTTTGGTTATAGGAGTGTACAAACTATTACCGTGGGTCATATAATTCTACCTAAATTTATTTGTGTTCTTTTATTTTGAATACAGGATTCAGACACTGCAGATGACTTCACTCAGGTGCCTGTTGGAGTTCTTAACGTCATGACCAGCGACATGCCACCATTGGTTAACAGCGTTGCAATCATCCTTGAAGGAAACATCGTCATGGATGACATTCCTACAACCTCTCAAGCACTTTGTCTTCTCTTTGGCTTAATATATGCACTCCATCTGGATTACTCCAAAGGTATGAAGAACACATTCGAATTCATCCAGAAGATATTGTTGAACATCGGACAACAAAAGCTCAGCCCAAAACTGCAAACATTAAAAAATGCTCTTTTGGGCTAGATGTTGTGGTTAGGGAGAGCTATGCTGGTGTGTCCACAAGTGTGCTTTGTGAATTAGTGCAATGGGGCTGAACATTTATTTTTACTTCCTCTTTCAAAAATAATCGTCACAATAACTGTTAAAAGAATAGCAGTATGTTTGTTTTGTTTTTTCTGATTTTTGGTTCAGCCTTTTTTAATTTCATTCTTATCTGGCTTAGTATTATGAGTGCTCAGTAACTGAGCACTCATTAAAAACTGTTGAAAATGAGCATACAGTCTTTGATGTTTAGTATTTGTGCTTCTGCAACACGGGTTCAATAGTTGTTAAATTGTTAAGAGCTGACTTGTAGCTGCTTTGAAAGTGTATGTCCAAGTCTAGTTCTATGTAATAATCCAGTTTTAATTATCAGGTTTTATTCAGGTTTTAAACTTTTACAGACTTAATGTTGACTGGTCTGTTTGTTGCTGTGAGACATAAAGGAAAGTGTCCATTGTGAATCGAAAGCCTTCTGTTAGCTTATACCAGACCTATCGGCCCACCTCACTCACATTCATTCTCACTTTTAAGTCTGATTTTGTCATACATCACGTACTGATTTTCACTTATACTCACTGACATACACTTTCTGACACACACACACACACACACACACACACACACACACACACATGCTCATACAGTCAGTCTCTCTTACAAACACATAATATTGAGGAAATAACTTGAAGAAATGCAGAACATAGTCAGAATCTGAACCAATCAGCAAACAAGGATGGATTTGCCTCTAATTGCGTAGCATCATTTATACACCCTGTTTTCTCTCCTCTACTCACTGACTGGCCTGGTTTGCCACTAACAGAAGGGTTTCAGCTAGAGCTGAACAATTAATTGCAGTATTAATAAAACAAAAACATAGCCAAGGACTAATATTCAAATTGCAGTATATGTAATTTTTGATAAATGTCAAATTTGGTTAACTTGGTTAATTTGGTTTAAAATCAAAATATTGTGGTGCTACAGAGATAGTCTGACCTAAAAATTGTATTGTATTGAAAAGGCATTGTCAGTGTAGCAGTGATTAACAGTATTTTATTTGTTTTCATTTATCTATCAGCCCCCCAATTGTTCAGCCAAACTTGATCTTTGATGGTCTCTTTCTAGACAAGTTTTAGAATTGACAGCGTTTTGATTGTTGTTGTTTATAAATACAGACATAGAAAAATAAATTATGGTTTTCATAATGCCATTTTGTGAGTTCTTATTTTTAAGTTAGCTGAACTAAGGTATGTTTAGTGCATTTATTTAAAATCAAGTACTGCTCACTTACTTTGGCACAGTATATTAAGTTCATGTGACTTCTCTTTATTGAGTTCCTGTCAACTTTATTGAAGTGGATTACACTAAGATACCTTAAGTGTAGTGCATTACAAATTTCAAGTAATGCCCACTTGTTTCAGCAGAACATAGTAAGTTAATGTGACTCAAAATATTCGAGTTGTAACAGCTTGATTTGAATTTTACTATACTGAGATACACTAAGTGCTCACAACTTCAAAAAAAGTATAGCTTACTTGAATGTAATAATTTCAAGGTACTTCACACAAATAAGTTCGTTTACTTAGTTTTCCCAAGGTAATCGGTTTCCTAAATTTCATTAAGTAAACTCAACTTGTCAGAATTTACAGTGTATCATTATGTCTATACTTGCACCCATGAAAAGAGTTAATTAATAAGAATACTCTCTGTGAGCCAGTAAGTGATTAAAGAAGGGATTGCAAAGTGAGAGAACAAGAACTGATTTATGAGAGGGACCCAAAATGGAAAACAAAGGGTTAAAAATATCGGTGGAGAGAAATTGGCAGACAGGCCAAAATAAAGAACAAGGATGGTGAAGCCAGGGCCTTGGGCTGATACCCTTAAATGGAAAAGCCTGACTTTACTGTACAGTATACCACAAGTGTCATAGTCTGCACCACATGATGCTTGTCTAGTTGCAGTGAAAACAATCACAGTACTCAGTCAAGCCATTAATAACTGTTTATGAGTCAGTACATGTGTGTATGTGCATCACATGTGTCTATTTGTAAGTGTGTGTGTGCTTCAGGGTGTTAATTTCCAGTGATGGGATGAGTCCTTGGCATCCCAGCGTGATTCATATTAAAAGTCAATTGGCCTTAAAATTTGGCCAGACCCCTGAAGTATGCAGCAGCAAGATATAACTGTCAACTAATGGTAGAGCAGCCCACAGTAATACTGGCTGAAATTGAATCTGACCACAGAAGTCAATGAGCCAGAGACAGAATGTTGCAAAGACTGACCATTACACTGATGACAACCACTCTGCTAGCTGGCCCACATTTCCTGCAACAGTTCCATGTATATTTTCAGAGCTGCTACTGGTGCCCAGTTGATGTGCCACTGTGTGCCTGCATGCATCTGTGACACATTGAGATTTATGAAGAATAAAAGTCCCCGAAGAGCTTTTAAATTTGTATGTACTGCAGAGATGCAACAATGTACTAGTAGTATGTACAAAGGGCATACTTGCCAGTAACCTTTTGGCTTGTAACATTAGCAAGAACTATCAGTGTCTCCTTACTCTTAATTTCTCGCCTGTGTGCCTGTGTGGTGAGGTATGTCAGCGCTGACTGGGAAATAGAAAGAAATGAAGGCAGAGAGGCTATCACCCTCCTGCTGCTGTGATTTTGCTAGAACCTCAACTATAATTACTGTTCACACTGTTTGCTGCATCTCCAAACTTTACCACTTAGGACCAAAGTATCTGTTATTGACTTGAAAACTTCTTGTGCAAACTCTTTAGACTTGACACATTTTCACTCTAATAAAATTAACATGGATGCATTTATATAGCCAATAGAAATGCAAATCTTCAACTCTCTTATTTAAGGCATCCAGAGGCAAAGGACATGTCCTTTTTGGTTTCTGCAAAGACAATGATAGATGACTGCCACTTCAAACACTAATGGCTTGTACTATAATCAATAAAAAGTCTACATAAACACCACTGTCAGGGACCAAGCAGCAAGAGCAGGAACACAAGAGGGATTTTGTAAGGCTTTATTAGCCCAATGAAACAATCAATAGAAACAAGCTGCAAAATATTAAAATATTTCAGCAAAGAAAAGTAGCAACAGAAATACCAACTCTGGGCCCTTTAAGTAAACTGAGGGCAACAAAACAATACAGCAACAGAAGTCTCAACTGAACAAACATGATCTGCCCAAATGACACAAAAGACGGGGTATATACACACAGGCTAGCCTACAAACACACAAAGGGGGAAGGGAACCTATTACCACACTATTAAAACCCAAACTACACCCAAATGCCGATTAAAGATACAACACAAATAATATCTATAAATACTAAATACTAATATCACCCCAAAACCCAGAGAAATGTCCATATGTCGCTTTTCTTGAAGCCTCTTTAATAAAGGACTTCTCTTCCCAGCACTGGGAGTTGGCACCTTCCACTTCTTGTTTTCCAGCATAAAAGGCCGTCTTAAACTCCGCCTCCCCCTTTTGCCAGGAACTCAGCAGCACAAGGAGAGACAAAGAAACAGGTACAGCTCAAACCAGTTTGATACAGTTATGATAACTAAATGTTAACCAAAATGTGTGCACTCAAATTGGAAACAGTATCATAATGTCAACATCAGCTTGCCCAGGGACTACAGGTGGAAATTAGCACTAGAGCTATAACCTGGTACAATGCATCTTTTCTTTCTGGAGTTAATGTATATTGTACACTGTCCCTGTTTAAATAAATAAATAAATAAATAAATAAAAAATAATGTAAATCAAAAAACTAAACATTCTTAACAAGAAATTGTATGGGTGATTATTGTTTGAGATGAAAGAATATTACTAACACTGCATGGTGCAAATTGTTGATGGGTCCATCACAACCACCATGTAGCATATTGTGTGTCTATAACATAATAATGAGAGAAGCCAGATGGATGGATAGGTATTGTGATGCTTGGGATAAGCCACAGCTGGCAATATGTACAATCTGTTTCTGAAGACTGCACAGTTAAGGAAGAGCTGCTTGACATTGTGCCTTTAACAACTAAAACCTCTGATCCAAATTCAGTCACTTATAATTCCACAACTGTAATGCCAAAATCTTTGCCTCTATGCACAAAGGGCACCTTTTCCATTGAAATAGGTCTCAATTTCAGCCATTTAGGGGAAAAGTGTGCCATTTGACTTTTGTACCTCCCGACAGGCAATCTCAATGTTAAAGCTCCATTATAAATCTCTGCACTCAGGAGACGAAAAAGACCATAACGTTGCAACACCCAAAAAATGGCAACTTTCTACAAAATTACTCCTGAGTAGTCAGGATGAAAACAGGCAAAACAATTAAATAGATTTAACCCTCATGCCCTCTTTAAAAATACTAACACTTTGTGTACAAAAATGTACACACACTAAAACTGCTATTAAATCATCATACATTAATATTTTTTCTGATTTTTTTTTCATAAATCACTTAATTTAAACACAAGATACTTGTGCTAAAAAAAGAGGATTTGTACTCAATGAGGACCTAGGATCCCTAATCTGTCTCAATCCCTCACAGTGAGCAGTGATTCCTAACACATCTCAGGGGGTCATCAGGTGGAAAACTCCCTTCAACGGTGTTTCGCCTACTTAGTCCCACGACACCTCCAGGAGGCTAGGCGGTGAACTCTGGCGTCCCAGAGTCACCCCCCCGAGTGCCAGTTCACACTGCTCCTACACAATCCAACCAGCACTGCCACGTTCAACTGACCCAGGACTGTTTAGGAAATGCTCCAGGTAGTGACCAGTGCTGATGCTACCATTTAGCTAGTGCAAATGCTACATGCTACTGCTAACCACTAATTGCTTAAAATATACTACTAACAAATCACTATTGTTAAATGCTGCACTGCTACCCTAGCACTAGATGCCACACACAACTGCTAAGTGCTAAGTAATTATGACAGAAGGCAAGCAAAACAGGAGCACAAACGAAACAAAGCTGCACCTTGCAACACAAACTCACCTGAGCTGGCCGCATGGTCCCACAGAGAGGCTCTAGCAGGCCACTCCCTCACCTTAAATACACTCACTTCCTCTTCCTGGATCTCTGCCTATTGGGAAAGGGAAAGAGGGGCGGGGAAAGCAGAGTAGAGGAGAGGTGTCTGTTTAGACTATCCTCTCCTCCTGCCGGGTAGGCATGTCCTCTGCCTCCCCCTTCTCCCTCACTACCTTTATTTCACCCCCCAACTACTATTATTTCTCCTAATCCATATCCACTGACTAGATCTTGCAGCCTCATCTGACATCTCCCTCACTGTCTTCCTCAAATTCTGCCCCTGCACTCCCAGCTCCCTCAAAAGTGAGACAGCTGACCCTGCAACAAAACCTCTACACCCCACTTCAACTGGACGAACCCTAGCCTTCCATCCTCTCTGCTCAGATTCTGTCTTCAAATCAGCATATCTAGTCTTCTTCCTCTCATAGGCTGCCTCCACTGAATTTTCCCAGGGAACTGTCAGCTCAATGAAATACACAGTCTTTTCACTCACTGACCACAAAACTATGTCTGGCCTTAGATTTGTACAAACTATTTCCTGGGGAACAACTAGCTTTCCTCCCAAGTCTACCTGCATTTCCCAATCACTAGCTCCTACCAGGCGGCCACACCACTGTCTCCTCCCTGACTTAATTCCTCTATTCTTCTCCCTCTCTCGAACAAACTGCACAACTAGCCTCTCCTTTCTAGAACCTCCAGCATTCACCTGCTTTCTTCTCTCTTCAATGCCTGCAGCTAAGCTTCTCAGCACCTGATTATGCCGCCATGTATACCGGCCTTGTGATAAGCTAATTCTACAACCACACAAAATATGCTTTAAACTTGCCGTATCTAAACACAGCGGACACGCCCTTCACCCAGAGTCTTAGGTTCTGGGGGGTTGGCAAGACATCGTATGTCGCCCCTATCAGAAATTTAATCCGACTTTCCTCCATACACCACAGGTCCCTCCAACTGAGCTTCCTCTTCTCAACACCTTCCCAGTTCAACCACTGTCCCTGTTTGGCCTGACCAACTGCCTTTGCTCCCCTTAACAATTCCTCTTGCCTGCGAACTTGTTCCACTACCAGCTTTCTTTTCTCCTTTGGACCTGCTTTGTCCCACGATGGTTTGCCTGGGCCAAGCCCCAAGCCTCCCCGGCCAAATTGAACATTTCCTACTATTTCTGCATGCCTAAGAGCTGCCTCTGCCTCCTGCACTGCTGCTTTGGGGTTCCATTTCCTCCCCCTGGTAGGATTCGGAACCACCTTGCTAACTAACATGTCCCTACTCCCAGATAACAAAAGTTCTGTCCTAACCTTAGTGCATTTATACTCCTCTGTTAAACTAGATACTGGCAGCTGAAGTGTTTCTTTCCCATATAAAGCTACACTGCTTAAACACCTAGGAGCACCCAACCATTTCCTAATGTAGGAGCTAACTAACCTTTCCATTCTCTCTGCCACGGACAGTGGGACTTCATAAACTGATAATGGCCACATTAATCTGGGATACAAGCCAAACTGCAAACACCACAATCTCAACTTTCCTGGGAACCCTGATTTATCTATTCTAACCAGCCCTTCTGCAACATCCTTTCTAAATTGCACAACCTGTTCAACATCATTCAAATCTGCATTATACCACCTTCCTAAACTCTTAACTGACTTCTCCCTAATAGTTGGGATTTCCTCACCATCTATAGAAAACTTCCTATCACTTACTTTTCTTCTGTATATTGAAATGCTCCTTGACTTCCTAGGCTTAATCTTCATACTAGCCCATTTAAGATTCTGATTAACTCTGTCTAACAACCTCTTTGTACATGGCACTGTTGTAGTTAGCAGTGTCATATCGTCCATATAAGCCCTAACCGGTGGAAGACGCATCCCGTTCTGTCGTCTTTCCCCACCCACAACCCACTTGGAAGCCCTGATAATTACTTCCATGGCCATAGTAAAAGCTAATGGAGAAACTGTACATCCTGCCATAATACCAACTTTCAATCTTTGCCAGCCTGTTGTGGAATCTGCTACACTTGCACATAATCTAATATCCTTGAAATAGGCTTTCACCAAGTTAATAACTATCTCTGGCACTTTAAAGTAGTGAAAGGAACTCCAAATGAGACTATGCGGCACCGACCCGAACGCATTAGCCAGATCTAAAAATACAACGTTCAAGTCTCTCCTCTCCCTCTTAGCTGTCTGAATCTGATGCCAAATCATGCTAGTATGCTCTAAGCATCCAGCAAATCCAGGTATCCCTGCCTTCTGCACTGTAGTATCTATCAGACCATTCCTCTCTAAGTAGCTGGCCAACCTCTGTGCGACAATGCTAAAGAAAAGCTTTCCCTCAACATTGAGGAGAGAAATCATCTGAAACTAAGGTCCGAGGACTTCTTTTCCTTAGGGATAAAGACACCTCCTGCCCTGCACCATGCTCTAGGGATACTTTGTTTCTCCCAAACTATTCTCATATGTCGCCACAATATCTGTAAGATGCCAGGTGCATTCTTATAGACCCGGTAAGGGACTCCATTAGGCCCTGGGGCCGACGAAGCCTTTGCACGCCTGACCACCTCCACAACTTCTCTCCATCTAGGTGGGCTAACATCCATCTCCTGCCCCACATCCCCCAGTGGTGGCATGTCAGGTGGAAGACCTATGTTCCTATTCTCCTCTGAATCTGCATATGTCAACCTCAAATACTCCTCAATCTCTGACTTTACTTCCTTAAGTTGCCCTCCTTTTTCTTGATTAAACAAGCTCTTTACAAAATTAAAGGGGTTCCTAAAAATGCTGACCTTGCACGCTCTTTCTTCTTTCTCTTCTCCCTAAGATGTTCTGCCCTTCTGAGCACTACTAACCTGCTTCTCAGCTCCTCCTGCAACACATTAATTCCCTCCCTTTCCTCTTCTGCTGCCTTCCTCCATAACTTCCTTAACTGCCTCCTTTCCTTAACTAACTTCTCTATTTCTCTTTGCCGCCTAGACCTGCCTACCTGCACCCTCACACCCCTCTTTTTAACAAACACCCCAAGTCTCTCTAGACCATAAGAGTAAATCACATCTCCCATTTTGTCTAATCTCTCCACCACATCTCCTCTAAGCCTGCTTAATATAACTGATAAATCTCTATTAACTGCCTCCCACTCTTTACTATCACTGGCCCTCGGCCACTTAACTTTAGCTCTCTGCTCCATGCTTCTCTCCTTGGCTGGCCTGTGGACCTCATAGCCAAATTCATCCCCTCTCCGTACTTCCTCCTCCCCAGGGACCGTGTTACTGACATCCTGCGAACTGTGGTTTTCTACCTGTCGCTGGACTTCATCCGACTGACTCGACTGACTTCTCAAGAAATGCTGGTCGATGCGGCCACCTCGCCCTTCCAACGCGAAACACTTCTTCTTTTCCTGATGAATTCTAAGGCCTTGGATTGATGTTATTTTTTGCCAGCCACAAGGACAGGCTTGAAGCTTCCTATCCACTGCACAACTTTTGCTCTCCTTGGCTGCCTTCATTGTCTCCTGAGTACTACTACCTCTGGCCCTAAAAGATGGGTCCGTGCCCCCATCCCTCACTGAGTCACGTATCCAAGGCATAGTCATATCCGTTCCACTGTCCGTTACCGTGCAGTCCACCTGTAAGTCATCTTTCACCCCTGCTCTCGCTGACTCTTGGGGTATTTTCCTTATGTTGGCTGTAGCTAAGGCTGGTTGTAGCAAGGCTAAGTCCTGCCACTGCTGCCATGGGTTGCTAGCCCATACCAGCACCTGTGGGGTCTTTTCCCTCCTGTCAGCTGTCTTTCCACGCAGTCACATGGTCTTTCCCTTGTTGTCAGCTGCCCTATTCACAGCAGTCACTAGCCAAGCTAGTTATGAGTTAATTTAAACACAAGATACTTGTGCTAAAAAAAGAGGATTTGTACTCAATGAGGACCTAGGATCCCTAATCTGTCTCAATCCCTCACAGTGAGCAGTGATTCCTAACACATCTCAGGGGGTCATCAGGTGGAAAACTCCCTTCAACGGTGTTTCGCCTACTTAGTCCCACGACACCTCCAGGAGGCTAGGCGGTGAACTCTGGCGTCCCAGAGTCATAAATCACTTAAACAACAACAACAGGATTTTAACCATTTAAATGCCAGTTTATTAATATGAAATATTTCATTTAAAAAAAACACAAAAAGTTCAATATTTTCTATATAATAAACAGTAGTGAGATGGGGCTTTGGTGGTTATTAGAGCCTTGGATATGTCAAAGATTACCAAAAAAATGGATTTGATTGCATGAGTATTGTTTATGTAGTGTCAGATAGTAATACTGGACAACTTTGTGTACAAAAATGCCCCATTGACTTCCATTCAAACCACATTTTTTAATCTCTCTGCCACTGCAGCATAAACTTACTTACTTTACTGCTTTTGAGTCTGGTGGCTATGAAGAGAGCATAGAGTGACAAAGAAGCTTCAGTTACCGGTCAGGAGGGGCTACCTGATGGCTTGGTAAAGCATTGAAAACATTCTAAATATGGCATACAGGAGTGCACCACAGGTTCTATGCAACTGCCACCTTGGCCACCCACTCACTATGGAGTCTAAAGGGTAATTGGATTTCAGAACATGCATTTATGGTTGTTAGTGTAACATGGCAGGTAATAGTGATGAGGTTTTGCTACATAAGAAAACAGTTCAAAATTGTATCCATTTACCAAATGCAACTATGGATTGTTGGGTTTTCTGTTTCCTGTTCTTTCTGCTATGTAAAGTGCTATGTGATGACAAGTGTTATAAATGTGCACTATACAAATAAAATTGAATTGAATTGAACTGAATTGAACCAAATTAGTAAAAACACATTTCTCCCCTTCCCCCAAGTTTTAGATCTAGTTAATCTGCCTAAGAGACCTGTTGATGACATTTGATTTGTGGTACCAAAAAACATCCACCAAGCTAGAAAAGCACTTGGAGAGCGCAGACCTCTTCCAAGCAGCTCATTTTCAGAATCCTTCAAAAAATTCCTGGATCCAGATGGTAATCCACAACATCACCAAAGTTTAACCACCTGTTTCTTGTCCCATTATCAACATTTCCTGAAAACTTCATTAAAATCCGGTCTTAACTTTTTAAGTTATCTTGCTAACAGACAGAAAAAACAGACAAACGCCAACAAAAACATAACCTCCTAATTAAAAAGCATCCATTTGCAAAAACAAAGGTTTTGTAAACAGGCTTCAAAGCAATAGGGAATAAGCAATAGAACACAGTGATAAAGCTTTTAGTTGAGTTTTCATCAAATTTTCTTTCGTCATTGTAAATACCTAACTGACCACTGGCCATTAAACACTGAATGCACAAATACAAGCACATACATGAGCGCATGCACAAGCACCTACACACACACACACACACACACACACACATAGTGGTATCCAAAGCGCTTTACAATGTGTTTCACATTCACCCATTCACACACACATTCACACTCCAATGGCGACAGAGCTGCCATGCAAGGCACTAATCTACCATTGTGAGCAACTTGGGATTCATGCGCATGCGGAACTGTTAAAGGTGTTAAATAAACACGTTAGGTGCATATATATTCCCTTCTTTTTGGAGTCTGTTTGCTCATGCAAAATGAAACATGATTAATATAGATTAAAAATGAATGATATTTGAAAAAGAAAGAAGCATCAGAGACTTCCAGTGGCACTGAAGCGAATGGCTGCCTGAAAAATCTAGCTCCCAACTGGTCGGACATAATCCCCTTGGAAGAGCACTAAGCTATTAAAAAAAAGTGTAGAAACTTAGCACGGAAGGGGAAAAACAAAAAAAGACTAAATGTAAACCAGGCTCAAAATGTGATAAAGGAGAGATAGTTAAAGAAACACACCGTGATGAGGAAAGCTACGAGAACAATGGCAATGCTAATGAGGAAAAAGCTAGCCCTTCATGCAGGCCATCTACAACGAAATTCAGGCACTCAGGTTGGATCTGAAAAGCGAAATGAGTGAATTCCGACATTCCTTTCATGACAACGTGAGAAAGGAGTTGAGCGAGTTTAGAAGGAGAAATCAACAGGAAACCTAATGACGCTACAAGTGAGCTACAGGCTACCACTGCGAGAGTGGCGGAGGCTGAACAACGTGTAAGCGACCTTGAAGTATGGCGGCTAAGGAGGCTCTCACCCAGGCACTAGAGAACCAGGAGGCTCTGCAGGCAAAGCTAACTGATCTAGAATCACGCTCAGACTGAAACAACCTCCGTATATACGCAGAACCAGAGAAATCAGAGGGGTCCAATCTGTTGGAGTTTGAGTCGAGGCTAATAAAATCACAAGTCAGCCAGCCAGTGGCGGACATGGACCTTGAAATACAGCACTGCCACCAGGCAATTGCCCCAAAGCCTCCTCAAGACGCAACGCTTAGATCACTGGTGAATTGCTTCCTTGAGTTCAGAGTGAAAGAGCAGGTGCTGCATACAGTGTGGAGAAAGAAATATGTTCACTACCATGGGAAAAGGATTTATTTTGACTAGGATTATCCCCCTGAGATACTGAAGAAAAGAAAGACATACAGTTAGGTCCATAAGTATTTGGACATTGACACAATTTTCAGCATTCCAGCTCTGTACAACACCACAATGGATTTGAAATGAAACAATCAAGATGTGCTTTAAGTGCAGACTTTGAGCTTTAATTTGAGGGCATTTACATCCAAATCAGATGAACGGTGTAGGAATTACAACACGTTTTATATGTGCTTCCACCTTTTTAAGGGACCAAAAGTATTTGGACAATTGGCTACTCAGCTGTTCCATGGCCAGGTGTGTGTTATTCCCTCATTATTTCATTTACAAGGAGCAGATAAAAGGCCTGCAGTTCATTTCAAGTGTGGTATATTCATTTGGAATCTGGTGAGGTCATCTCTCAATATGAAGTCCAAAGAGCTGTCACTATCAGTGAAGCAAGCCATCATTAGGCTGAAAAATCAAAATAAACCCATCAGAGAGATAGCAAAAACATTAGGTGTGGCCAAATCAACTGTTTGGTAGATTCTTAAAAAGAGAGAACGCACTGGTGAGCTCAGCAACGCCAAAAGACCTGGAAGACCACGGAAAACAAGTGTAGTGGATGGCAGACGAATCCTTTCCCTCATTAAGAAAAACCCCTTCACAACAGTTGGCCACATCAAGAAAACTCTCCAGGAGGTAGGTGTATCTGTGTCCAAGTCAACAATTAAGAGAAGACTTCACCAGAGGAAATACAGAGGTTTCACCACAAGGTGTAAACCATTGGTGAGCCTCAAAAACAGGAAGGCCAGATTAGAGTTTTCCAAGAAACATCTAAAAGAGCCTGTGCAGTTCTGGAACAACATCTTATGGACAGATGAGACAAAGATCAACTTGTACCAGAATGATGGAAAGAGAAGAGTATGGAGAAGGGAAGGAACTGCTCAAGATCCAAAGCATACCACCTCATCAGTGAAGCATGGTGGTGGTAGTGTAATGGCGTGGGCATGTATGGCTGCCAGTGGAACTGGATCTCTCATATTTATTGATGATGTGACTGCTGACAAGAGCAGCAGAATGAATTCTAAAGTGTTTCGGGCAATATTATCTGCTCATATTCAACCAAATGCTTCAAAACTCATTGGACGGTGCTTCACAATGCAGATGGACAATGACCCGAAGCATACTGCGAAAGCAACCAAAGAGTTTTTAAAGGCAAAGAAGTGGAATGTTCTGCAATGGCCAAGTCAATCACCTGACCTGAATCCAATTGAGCATGCATTTCACTTGCTAAAGACAAAACGGAAGGGAAAATGCCCAAAGAACAAGCAGGAACTGAAGACAGCTGCAGCAGAGGCCTGGCAGAGCATCACCAGGGACCAAACCCAGCGTCTGGTGATGTCCATGAGTTCCAGACTACAGGCTGTCATTGACTGCAAAGGATTTGCAACAAAGTATTAAAAAGTGACAATTTGATTTATGATTATGTTAGTTTGTCCAAATACTTTTGGTCCCTTAAAAAGGTGGAGGCACATATAAAATGTATTGTAATTCCTACACCGTTCATCTGATTTGGATGTAAATGCCCTCAAATTAAAGCTCAAAGTCTGCACTTAAAGCACATCGTGATTGTTTCATTTCAAATCCATTGTGGTGTTGTACAGAGCTGGAATGCTGAAAATTGTGTCAATGTCCAAATACTTATGGACCTAACTGTATGTGGGGATACTGAGAGCGCTCGAAGCCAAAGGAATCCGCTTCCAAACACCACATCCAGCTAAGTTGAAGGTGTTTTTTGACAGCAGCACCTAAGTCTACATGAGTACGGCACAGGCTGCTAAAGACCTCGGCCTGTATTCACAAAGCATCCTAAAGCTAAAAGTAGCTCTAAGTGACGTCATTCTGAGAAAAATCTTAGAATTTCTCGAATTCTAAGATTTTTCTTAGAATTTTGCCTTGGTAAGATAAAAGTAATTCACAAAGTGTCTTAGGCCTTAAGAGAGCTCCTAAGGTGAGAAACTGTTAGGAGTAGGGAAGAGGACTTTTGAGAAGCCTAAGAGTGTCTTAAACATACAAGATGATAGAAAGACCAAGAGGAAGGAGAGATATTCTCTGTATGTTAAAAGATGTTAAATGAAAGCAATTTAATAACACGCTACTGGCTCGATCGTGCTGTGATAATGTTTGTGGTTGACCTCATCCTCATCAGGGATGAGCTGACTTGTCCCACTCAGTGCAGTAACGCAATAACTCTTGAGATGAAAGTCATCACAACATAGGTATTACAGTACCATTACCTGGCCACGGGTAAAATGCACCAGTAGCAGAGATGACTTGGGTCTGTCACAACCCTCTGTCAGCAGAGTGACCAGTCAGACCATTACGGCGCTTTCACAACCTCGTACCGTTGCGCGATTTTTTCGCTTTCAATCTCCACTCTCGCTTGGGATTGCAGCACATACCAGCGCTTCTTACACTTATCACTCGTGCGTAAAAGGAGAGGGAAAGACACATTGATCTGCTAGGCAATGCGCTCCCAAGTCTGCCCCTTCCCTTGGGCTGTGATCCCGGGACCCAGTTTCTCTCTTAACACTGTTTTATTTTTATCCCCGAGCTGTGCCAACAGCAGGCACTGCTCTTGTGCCCAGTTTGGCTTTCTTGTTCTCTCTTTTTCCATTTCGTTCGTTGTTTTGGTCATTCTGCCAAATCAAACTATTTTTTATAAGGACACCAGCATTCACAGGAACTGCTGACAGCTGCAGCTGTGTCCACCATTAACCACCATTCTGTTTCTCCTTCCACTTCACCTGACCAACGAGTAATGCAAGATGAATCACCAGATGATGATATATTGGTCCTGGTAAGGGAAACCTCTACCTCACCTACGAGTCCGGTTGTGGGGGAACCCCAAAATGCACCTGCATTGGCGCGGCCTGCCGCTGTGGCAGTACCTCCACCTTCTCCCCACTCAGCATCTGTGGCTATTCCCCCTCTAGCAGTCTCTCCCCTGGGGAGTAACGAACCTACCATGCGATGAACAGCCCGATCCATGGCTGGCCATCATTTGAACCCCCATTACCTTCCGAGGCCCGATAATGAGATGGCTCAGGCAAGGCCCCCAGCCTTGCAGTCCAATGCTGTGTCTGTTTTCTTCAGACCCTGGCATTAACTCCCTCCAGTTCATCGTCGGGTCCACAATTAAAAAAAAAACGGGGGGGGATTTAGCAGTATGATATGCCACTGCAGTAGGATGCAGGTGTATCTGCTGCATTTAACTCTACCTGGCTTATTAGCCTATCGGTGCATGAGGCGAGGGAATAAAAGGAGGCTATGCCCCTCCCTCAGCCTCTCACTTCCTGGCTCGAAGGCCCTCCCACTTCCCGGCCTTCTGCTTCCTCCTTTGTTCTTATTGTCTCGCAATTTTACCCTTAAATAGGGTAAACTGGACCAGCTCTCCGTTTTTTAGAGTTAGGTTCTAAACTGCTCATAGGTATTACCTAATAAGTTCAGCAGAACTTATTAGGTAATACCTAATAATACCTTATTAGGTAATACCTAATAAGTTCAGCAGAACAGCTTAAGCTGGTGGTGAGGGGACTCGCCTAGCTCTCACTGTCTCCATCCAGACGCCTACCCCGCTTACTCTGACAGAAAACTAAACTAAGTAGCCTAAATAGTCCAGCTTTCTTATCAGTCACGCCTGTTAACAACAGCTCCCTCCTCTGTTGAGAGGAATTGCTAGGTTTGGCTTTAGAGGTTAGGAAAGAAAAACCCCAGGGATCTGCTTTAAAATCTATTTTACTCATTAACTAGAACAACCTTTCAGAACCTTCATATCTCATGCAGACAAGTGCTTAACTTTTTACATCCATGAGGAATCTATGAACTCAGGTAAACAAATAAAAAATCTATAAGGCTTCTTTTTAAATACATAATAAAAGTTTATTGATTAATGATAGCAGGGGCAGCAGCAGCTCTTGATCAAACACACAAAATAAATTTAAAAAATTTGATCAGGTTCAAATAATTTGGTTAATATTGCAGAACTGAGCTTTCCTAATTAAATCTCCTAATAGTATGTTTTAGAATGGACAGGGCAGACAGCTTGGCCTTTAACTGCCACGCCTGGTCCTAACCTGATTCTGGCAGAATCTCTCAACAGAACTACCAAACCCTGTACAGAGTCCCAGCTGTCCCGTAAAAATTCTCCAAAACTCAGGGGGAGTGAACAGTTCAGATCCCAATTCAGTCTTGCAAAAATCCTTTTCATGTTCTTGGGTTCGTTGCGGAAAAGTTTCAAAAATCCGACACGATGGCAAAATGAGCTGAGGAAAATCAATGACTCTCCTAGCACAGACTGAACGGCCTGAACAGGCCGCTCCTTCTGCAATCTCTCGCAGAGGGAATGATATATTGCTCTGTTCCATCTTCAACAAAATTGCAGACTGATCTAGACTGTTCTTTTTCTTAGTAGAGTAAAACTCCACTTATCCTGGACTAAAGTCAGATCGAACCATCTTCTGCGATGTCCCTGGACAACTCCGCCCAATCTCTAACTCAACTCCGTTTTGACTCCGCTACAACTCCAACGTTTAATTTGTGTCTGTCTCTCATTTTTATACTTTCCTATATTCTTCAGAGACACATGCACATTTTTCTCCTCCCAAAACACACTTTCTTAACTTTAGCTCATTGTCTCAGTTAGCTCAGGAGCATGATTCATACTTTCCAAAACTTGAGACATAGTCTCATCTTGAGAAATCCGGTCCAGTCTGGGTTTTCCCAACTTCCTCTTTCTGGTTGCAACACAGTAAGAGGACTGGACTTCCTCTTTTTCTGTCAGCTGCTCAGAGAAACATATTAGAATTACTTCAAATCTCACTGATATTATATATTTAGAATCATCACACCATCTGAATCAACTGAGACAACTTTCCAATCACTTGATCATTAAGAGTTATTGAAAACTTAAGCACACACACTTGAGCACAGACATTTTACTCCATGTCCTGTTTCTAAACTGCCACACAGCTAAGTTCCTCTTTTCAACCTAGGGAGAGGGGTGGGTGTGGGCGTGGAGGAGAGCAAGTGTGTGCAGGGCTAATTTGAATGGGTCATTTTACTTTTTTTCATTGAATATATTGTTTTGGGTTAATCGGTTGTTTATTTATTACTTTGTTTTCACTTCAAGTAAATATTCAGTTTATTTTACAGTGGTATGAAAAAGTATCTGAACCTTTTGGAATTTCTCACATTTCTGCATAAAATCACCATCAAATGTGATCTGATCTTTGTCAAAATCACACAGATGAAAAAACAGTGTCTGCTTTAACTAAAACCACCCAAACATTTATAGGTTTTCATATTTTAATGAGGATAGCATGCAAACAATGACAGAAGGGGGAGGAATAAGTAACTGAACCCTCTGCCTAAGGAGACTTAAAGAGCAATTGAAACCAATTTTTACCAAACAATTTAAATCAGGTGTGTGCCCAGTCACTGATGAGTGGCTTAAAGCTCCCCTGCCCACTATAAAACACACACCTGGTAAGAATTGTCTTGATGAGAAGCATTGTCTGATGTGCACCATGGCTCGCTCAAAAGAGCTGTCTGAAGACCTGCGATCAAGAATTGTTGATTTTTATAAAGCTGGGAAAGGATACAAAACCATCTCTAAAAGTCTGGATGTTCATCAATCGACAGTCAGAGAAGTTGTCTACAAATGGAGAGAGTTTGGCACTGCTGCTTCTCTCCCAAGGAGTGGGCCGTCCACCAAAGATGACGCCAAGAGTTCAGCGCAGAATACTCAGAGAGGTAAAAAAGAACCCTAGAGTGTCTGCTAAAGACTTACAGAAATCACTGGCACAGTCCAATATCTCTGTGCACACATCAACTATATGTAAAACAATGGCCAAGAATGGTGTTCATGGGAGGACTCCACGGAGGAAGCCACTGCTGTCTAAAAAAAAACATTGTTGCTTGTTTAATGTTTGCAAAAAGGCACTTGGACACTCCACAGAAGTTTTGGCAAAATATTTTGTGGACTGATGAAACCAAAGTTGAATTGTTTGGGAGGAACACACAACGTCATGTGTGGAGGAAAAATGGAACAGCTCACCAACATCAACACGTCATCCCCACCGTGAAGCATGGTGGAGGGTGCATCATGGTTTGGGGCTGTTTTGCTGCCTCAGGGCCTGGACAACTTGCAATCATTAATGGAAAAATGAATTCAAAAGTTTATCAGGATGTTTTGCAGGAAAACCTGAGGCCGTCTGTCAGACAGTTGAAGCTAAAAAGAGGATGGATGCTGCAACAAGACAATGATCCAAAACACAGAAGTACCAAGTCAAAGTCCAGACTTGAACCCCATTGAGATGCTGTGGCATGACCTCAAGACAGCGATTCATGCCAGACATCCCAGGAATCTGACTGAACTACAGCAGTTTTGTAAAGAAGAATGGGCCAAGATTAGTCCTGATCGATGTGCCAGACTAATCTGCAGCTACAGGAAGCGTCTGGTTGAAGTTATTGCTGCCAAAGGGGGGCCACAAAATATTAAATGTGGTGGTTCAGTTACTTATTCCTCCCCCTTCTGTCATTGTTTGCTTGCTATCCTCATTAAAATATGAAAACCTATAAATATTTGGGTGGCTTTAGTTAAAGCAGACACTGTTTTTTCACCTGTGTGATTTTGACAAAGATCAGATCACATTTGATGGTGATTTTATGCAGAAATGTGAGAAATTCCAAAAGGTTCAGATACTTTTTCATACCACTGTAAGTGATATCTCTGGCCAGAGACCTTTCTCATTAGTTATTCTATTGCTTGTTGTTTGTTCCAATTTGTTAATAATATAGTTTATTTTCTTTCTTAGGTTGGATTAAGTTTCATTGTTACGCTGTAATATTGTTCGTTATATTGTGTTTGTGCATTTATTATGTTTATTCTCTTTTATCATAGACTGGGCATTAATTGTGTTTTGTTGCATCCGAACAAGCTGGGCAGCTCCATTTTAACAACAAACATTCTTCACGTGGTTCAGTCATCGCCAGCGGAATGACTGTCATTAAGCCACGCCCCCTCACACGCCCCACACACTTCCCCTCTGCCCACTGATACACCGGACTGCATCACTCACAACATTCCCACTGTCGTTTTTAACAGAGCCAACAAAACCAGGACTTCTTTTAGACCAAGAACCCTATTTCTTTCAAAACGTCAGGAGCGCATGTTCACCACCGGTGTCAATTTGGCCTTGCTGAACATGCGCTCCCTTTTAAACAAAACTTTTATTGAAACCTGATTTTAGACAATAAATTAGATGGTCTTTTTCTGACAGAGACGGTGCTTGGCACTGATGCACCTGCTGTTCTCACCGAGGCTTCCCCACCAGATTTTAACTTTTTATTCTCCATCAGACAGGGTAGAAGAGGAGGAGGAACAGCATCCATTATAAACAAAGCTCTCACCCTGTCTGAAGTGTCTTTTAACAGTTATTCATCATTCGAACATCACTCTTTTGTTTTTAGCAGCACTCACATCCTGTGTATTACAGTATACAGACCACCCCATCACTCCACCTTTTTTATCAGTGAATTCTCAGAACTATTATCAATCATTCACACAAAATATAACAAAATTTTAATAACTGGTGATTTTAACTTACACGTCGACAATATCTCGGACCCATTGTCCAGAGACTTTTTAAACCTTTTAAACTGCTTTGATTTTAAACAGCATGTCACACAGCCTACTCACAACAGAGGACACACCCTGGACCTGGTTATAACTCATGGCCTGTCCATTGGTGTGTCCTCTGTTGGTGACCTGGCTGTGTCTGACCATTACTGTGTGTTTTTTCATATCACCAGTTTTAACCAGCAGGAGGCCCCGGTGAGAGCAGTGAGGAAACGCTACCTAACTTCTGAAGTGGCTGCAAATTTTATTGAGATTTTAAAGAGCACTCCTGCTGAAATGTTACCTGCACCCTGTGATTTTATTGTGGACAATTTCAATAATAAACTGAAGTCAGCTCTTGACTCAGTAGCTCCACTTTTAACTAAAACCATCAAGAGTAAACCCATACCCCCGTGGAGAAAAAATGATAAAATCAATCAATTAAAAAGAAATTGTAAGAGTGCTGAGAGAAGATGGAGGAAATCAAAATTAACAGTTCATTATGAAATTTTATGCCAACAACTCAAAATCTACAATAACGCAGTCAAACAGGCAAGAACTTCCCATTACGCACAACTCATCACAGATCATAAAAACAACCCCCGGTTACTCTTCTCCACTTTTAACACTTTAACAGGCAGTGATTTTAATAAAGCTTTTAAGGCACCAACTGACGCTCTTTGTGAGAGCTTTGCAGACCACTTCAGAACCAAAATCAAGGACATCAGATCTAGCCTTTTATCCCAGCAAGTTTTACATGTTAACACACCTGATCTGCTGTCCTTGCCTGAGGAAACACTGGAGAGCTTTGCCCTGGTTGATGCGAGGACACTTGGTCGAGTTTTCTCCCAAGTAAATCCAACAACCTGCCTTTTAGATCCAATTCCCACATCACCTTTAAAATCATTTTATGGATTTTTTTTTTGTATTTATTTATTTAGCAGGACAGTGTGCAGAGACATTGAATATTCTCGTTAGAATATAAAGATGGCTGCACCAGATTTAGCGTAGCGCTAATTTCCATCTGTTTTCTTTGAGGAACAGTTTTTAAACATTATAAATTGCTCTCTTCAGACAGGTGTCTTCCCCACTGCCTTTAAAACGGCGGTGGTGAAGCCCCTTCTGAAGAAGAGCAATTTAGATCCTAATGATTTTTATTTATTTTTTTTTATTGGATTTTTACATTTAAGTACAACAAATAAACATATAAAACAGAAATACCCTCCCCAACAACAGGCGCTGCAGCAAAACAATTACACAACCAAACAAACAAAAAATAAAATTAAAAAAAAGTAAAAATAAATAAATAAAATAAAATAAAAATAAATAAATAAATAAAAAAGAAAAAATAAGTATATAAAAATATGAGGCGAAAATGGAGACAAACACGTAGTACAGGGAATAAGTGTCATGACAGGGTAAGATCAGATATTTCCAAAATTTGTCCAGTTTGTGATTAAGTTCATGAGTCAGTTTCTCCAATGGAAGCAAGGCTGATATCTGAGAAATCCACATATCAACGGTGGGAATCTGTGGCGTAGACCAGCGCAGCAAAATACACTTTTTTGCTAGATATAAAAGTATTACTAAGAGAGCTCTGGTGTCAGTATCAAATTGCTTATCTGGAGAGTAATTAAGCAAATAAAGTGAGGGAGATCGTGCAAACTGTTTGCCAATAACCTCTTGAATCACAGAATGAACCCCTTTCCAGAACACTTAGATACGGTCACATGACCAGAACAGGTGAATAAATGTACCTTTATGAGTTTTACATTTATAACAGAGATCTGAGCTGTTGGGGAACATCTTCTGGAGGTGGACAGGTGTGAAATAAATCCTGTGAAAAAATTTCAAATTTTGTTCATGTATAGAAATTGAGGTGCATTTAGGAAAAATCCCATTGCAAATTTTTGTCCACTCCGTCTGATTAAATGACACCCCCAGATCGCGTTCGAGTTCCCACAGTGGCTTTAAATGGCTATAAGCAGAGGTATATGAATACTGCAATAGGTCATAAAACTTTGAGATCATGCCTTTACGGAATTTGCCCATTATCAAAGCATCTTCCAGCTCTGATAGCTTCAGACGAATTTTGTTGGTTTTTAAGAGACTATCTATAAAATGTCGAATTCGAAGATATTTAAAAAAAACTTTGTGAGAAACATCGCAATCAGATCTTATTTGTTCAAATGATTTTAGAGCATTAGAGGCCAGCATGCCTGCAAAGTCTGATAGACCCTTAGAAGACCACTCGATCAGACCGATACTCCTGAGCTGTACTGGGAGATCAGGGTTCAGCACCAGAGAGGATCGAACAGAAATATCGAAAGGAATATTTAAATATTTTTTCACGTCTCTCCATGCCAGCAATGTATTGTAAATAATCATATTATCATGGAGGGGTTTAATCCGATCTATATTGTTGATGAAAGGAAGAAATGTAAGTTTCCTGAGGTGACAAGCTGAAGACTCCAGACTCATCCATAAAGAGTTCTGACTGTTCATAAACCAATTTGCAATTATTTTAAATTGAGCAAACCAATAGTACAGCTGTAGATTAGGTAACGACAAACCACCGAGTTCCCTTGGCTTGGTGAGTTTAAAAAACCTGACCCTCTGGTGTTTATTGTTCCAGATGTAACAAGAGATGTGAGAATTCAATGACTTGAAAAATAATGGAGTTAAATAACAGGGGAGATTTTGGAATAAGTAATTTAACTGGGGGAGGATATTCATTTTTATTACATTTATTCTCCCAAGGAGAGAAGTTGGCAAAGAAGACCAGTTTTTCAGGTCATTTTTAATTTTGTAAATCAAAGGGGAATAATTAAAATCAAACAGCTTGTTTAAATCGGCAGAAATAAAAATTCCTAGATATCTAAGACCTGATTCTGATAGTGGGAAGGGAGACTGTATACAGATATTCTGGGGAATGTTAAAGGTAAAGCAACAGATTTTTCTAAATTTACTTTATAGCCTGACAGCGCACTGAAAAAGGTTATGGAACTCAGAACAGCAGGAACTGATTTTTCAGGATCCTTTAAATACAGGAGGACATCATCTGCAAATAAGGAAATGACATGATTTTCCTCCCCAACTGTGATTCCATGTATGTCAGGATTGGTCCTGATGGCTTCAGCCAGAGGCTCAATAAATAAAGTAAACAGTAAGGGTGACAGAGGGCACCGCCTGCAACCTCTGCACACTGGGAAACCTTTGTAATCCCGCCGAATTTACCCAATACAGGGCAATCGGACCAGCTCTCCGTTTCTAGGGTTAGGTTCTAAACTGCTCATAGGTATTACCTAATAAGTTCAGCAGAACAGCTTAAGCTGGTGTCGAAGAAACTCGCCTAGCTCTCACTGTCTCCATCCAGACGCCTATCCCTCTTGCTCTGATAGAAGACTGCGCTAGGCAGCCTAAATAGTTCAGTCTTCTTATCAGTCACGTCTGTTAACGACAGCTTTCTTCTTAATAGACATGGCACTTGGTGAATTGCTAGGTTTTGATTTAGGGGTTCGGAGTGCAACCCCAGGGATCCGTTTATAATTCTGTGCAATACCTTAGTGACCAGAACAACCTGTAAGAACCATTAGATTTCAAATGCACACAATTGCTTAACCTTTCACACCATGAGGATTTCATAAACTTCAGGTGATAATTCAAAACTCCATACTACGTCACTTTAAATGCAGGTTAAATGTTTATTGCCTAATAATAGCAGGGAAAAGCAACAGCTCATAATCAAAACCGTCAAAATCAACCAAAAAGGTGAACAGGGATAATAATTCTGGTCTAACTCACAGAACTGATCATGTCTGAGCAAACACACCAAAATTATTTAAACATATGCTCCAGAATCATAAATTTGGTCAAAATTATAGAACTGAGCTTTCTTAATTAAATCTCCCAATATTGTGTTTTAATAGTTGGAGTGTGACAGCAAGGCCTTAGCTGCCACACCCGACCTGACCTGTTTTGTGGAGATCTCCTGGAGGATGTGAAGAACTCAGTACAAAGTCTCAGGATCCAGCAGGAACTCTCCAGAAAATAGGGGGAGAGAACGTCCAGACCCCAATTCAGTCTTTGCAAAAAATCTTTAAAAGTCTTTTGGGCTTGTTGCAGAAAAATAGAAAAAGTGTCAAAAGGATCTAACACGATGGTAGACTGTCAAAAGTCACAGGAAGAGATGAGCACTGCTGGAGTCTGTGGCTCTGCTAGCTGTTAGCTCTTCTGTTAGCTCTTGCTGGGTGATAGAAAAAATCCACTGTCTATTTTCTGAATCTATTTGCAGACCAATTCTGGATCGTTCTAATTAGTGAGAAATAGCCTCACTGTCCATAGACTACATCAGACGAGATCCTTCTCCGACTGCGTCCACGAACATCTCTGTGAAGGAGGTGTTGGGAAGGAGACCCAAACTTGTGACCTCAGGAAAGGACTGTATACAGGATTTAAACACTCTCCTCAGTCTCCCCAGGTTGTCCGGCCAGAACAATAATGAAGGCGAATTTTCATTCTCATGCCACTCTTTAATTAGTCGTGGGGTTCATGGTTCATGGTTTCTATAACATAAACAGAATAAGCATTATAAGTGAGGATAATAAAAATAACAGAAACAACAAACAAACTATGTATGAAAATAAGCTTAACGTCTTACTGCTGTGCATATACGAATCACATAATTATGAATGATAAATGACATAACAGCGTTATAAAAAACACACCTTGAACTGGCTAAAACTAAAGCTCGGTTTCGCTAAAGAAACGCCGATCGGGCCAAACAGAGGAGAAATACAGATGCGCACGCATCACAAAGCAGAGCAAGGGCCGCGTAACACCATTACCCGTGGTAGAAACATCCCACACACTCACACTACAGCAGAGCAATTACCTATGCAATCATTATAACGAGCTAACACCAGCACACGATCAAACCTACACACAGATTCATGACGAACTTAGCATCAATAGGCTAAATGAAAATATTATGAACAATTATTGCTAGAAATACAACAACAGACAACACATATGATATTTACTCACATCCGCAGGGACGCATGAACACATGGAACATGTGTAGAACCGAGATGAAATCCGATCGACACAGGGAACAGAGAACGGAGAACGGAGCGGAGCGTGTGTCTGCGAGAACTGCTACCTGCACTCTGACCCAGCATAAAGTTTAGCTGACTCCTGATTGGTGGAGAAAGAGGATGGTCAGCTGTGATTGGCCGAATGGTTGCTGGGCCGTTGCTAAGGGCTAGTTTCTCAGATACACACTGAACACAATATATAATACAAATACACATACATATAAGTGACCCTTATTAACAGCCGCCCCCAACTTTGAGGAGCAAAGTTGAACACAGTCAATCAGGAATGTCTCTGGGGAGGGCAGGAAGTCTGATGAGCTTAGTCACAGGTCTAGTGTAGGATTTGTCTTTGACCTGTATTTGAGCAGTACGAATCCTTCCGTCAGCTCCAGGGAAAACAGCTGTGACTTTCCCAACAAGCCACAGGGAACGTGGGAGTTGAGAGTCAACAACAAGCACAATGTTATCAACAAAGATGTCCTCTTGGTCTTGTTGCCACTTGGATCTGTTCTGAAGGGATGGCAAATAGTTCCTGATGAAACAGGTCCAAAATTGGTCCGCTAAGACCTGGCAATGTCGCCATCTGCGACGACAGGGGGGCTCTGTATCAGAGTACACAACCTGAGGTGTAGAGGGATCCGGCCGCCCCATCAGCAGCATGTTTGGAGTGATCGAATCCGGGTCTGCCACGTCGGACGAGGTGTAACCGAGGGGTTTGGAGTTAATGATGCTCTCCACTTCTGCGAAGATGGTTGTCAGGCCCTCCTCTGTGACAGTTTGCGATCCCAATATGGTATGCAAGGCTGCTTTAACGGAGCGGATTTCACGCTCCCAAGAACCCCCAAAATGAGGTGCACTTGGTGGGTTGAAGCGGAAGTGTATTTGTTGACTGGCGAGATGTGACTGCAGATCAGGAGCAAGGGATTTGAAAGCCTCTTCGAGTTCTGAGCTACCACCTTTGAAGTTTGTGCCTTGGTCAGAAATCAGCTCATGAGGTTTCCCTCGTCTGGAGATGAAACGTCGTAGACTCATGAGGAAGGAATCAGTGTCCATTCTGGTCAGCAGGTCTAGGTACACTGCATGCGTGGTGAGGCATTTGTATATTATGCCCCATCGCTTTTCATTTCGCCTGCGTATCTTGATGAGAAAAGGTCCAAAACAGTCCATTCCAGTAGAGTAAAAAGCTGGATGGTGTAATCTCAAACTGGAAGGCGGCAGGTCGGCCATTTTGGGGACGGCAGGCTGGCTGCGCCACTTGCGACACTCTGGACAGTTGTGTTGGTGCTTCCGGACGGCCTCTCTGCCTCGCAGGATCCAGAACCTTCTGCGCAGTTCAGCGAAAACTCTTTCTGGTCCTGGGTGAGCAAGCTTGTTATCATAGTCTGCAATGATCAGCTTTGTAATGGGATGATGAGGGTCTAAGACAATGGGATGTAAAATGTCTGAGCTGAGTGATTCACAGCGTCTTAGTCGGCCCCCCACACGAATCAACTGAGTCTCTGGATCATATTCTGGTGCCAAAGTGAGGAGTCTGCTGTTGGATGGAATGAGTTTCTGGGAGGAGATGAGAGCAAACTCCTCTGTGAAACAGTCAGTTTGCACCCGTCTGATGAGGGAAAGTTCAGCTTGTCTGAAAGATTCAGCTGTGGGTTTACAGTCAGTGGCCGCCCCGTGACATGCTCGAACTGTAGCTTCCAGAATGTCTGAGAAGCAGTTAAACTGGCTGGCGTCAGGCAACTGCAGATGAGGAGGAGCAGAGACGAGGCCGCAGAACTTGGCTTTGCGTAGCTCAGCTGAATCATCTGGGCTGGAGATGTCTGGACAGGTAGGCCAAACTGACTCGCTGTGATGAAGAAAGGCAGGTCCAGATCTCCACCGACTGTGTTTCTGGATCTGTGAGAGTGACAGTCCGCGTGTGATGTCGTCAGCAGGATTCTCACTGGAGTGGACATATCGCCATGAGCTGCCCTCTGTTAACTCCTGGATGTCCGCGACTCTAGCACCGACAAACACCTTGTAGCGGCAGGAAGGAGACTGCAACCAAGCCAACACGGTAGTAGAGTCGGTCCAATAGGTGATGGGGAGGTCGGAGATTGTGAGCTCCCGTTTCAGGATGGCACCTAGTTGAGCTCCACTGTGGGCTGCACAGAGTTCCAACCTCGGTATAGACTGCTGGCGAACTGGAGAAACACGGGAACGGGCTGCTAGGAACGCCACCTGGACCTCACCCTCGGCGTCGACAGTACGCAGGTAGGCCACCGCCCCGTAGGCTCTCTCTGACGCATCTGAGAAGACGTGGATGCTCTGGGATGCAGCTGAGAGGTCTGTACCTGTGTGGACATAACAACGATTAATAGTAACTTCAGAAAGTAATGAAAGTTCACTTACCCACTCGTGCCACAGCTGAAGCAGATCCGCTGGAAGGTGAGGATCGTCCCAGTCTCGCTTCTTTCCCCACAGGCTCTGCACCAGGATTTTGGCTCGAGTAGTATAAGGGATGAGCAGCCCCAGGGGGTCATATTGTCTAGCTAGGACTCGATAGATGTTGCGCATAGTGGGCTCAGGTAGTTCTGTGTGGCGGAGCCGGTAGGTGAGGGTGTCTGTTCTGCAGTGCCAGTGCAGTCCGAGAGTCCGTTCTGGTGGATCCGCACCATCCATTGACAACCACAGTTCCAGATTTTCTGATGTGAGCTCAGGTGGCAGGTGACTGATGATTTCTGGGACGTTGGTTGCCCACTGCCTTAGTTCAAAGCCACCAGACTGGAGCAGATTTTGGAGCTTAGTGACAAGCTGCTTTGCTTCTGAGATGGATGAGAAGCTTTGGAGGAGGTTGTCTACATAGAAACACTTCTCGACGGAGTAGCGTGTATCTTCATCAGGACTGCTGTGGTCTATGACGTGCTTTTGGAGGGCAAAGGTCGCGCAGCACGGACTGCAGGTGGTGCCAAAAGGAAGAACCTGCCATTGATAGATGTAAGGTTTAGTGCTGCGGTTCATGTCCCTCCATAGAAAGCGGAGGAAGGGCTGATCTTCAGGCAGGAGGCGGACCTGATGAAACATGCCCTTAATGTCGCTGCTCACAGCAGTGGGATACTGCCTAAACCGGAGCAGGACACCAAGGAGACTAGAACCTAATGTTGGCCCCGGAACTAAATGTTCATTCAGACTGGTGTTTTGGAATGAAAATGAACAATTAAAAACGATACGGTCCTTGTTATTGTGAGTGACCATATGATGTGGGATGTACCAAGAACTGCTGGTCTGCTCTTCGGATGAAGTGAGCTTTCTGATGTAACCTGCATCCTCCAGCTTCTTGACTTCATGACTGTATGAAGCTGCTTTTGCGGGGTTTTTAGCGAGACGACTCTCTGTGCTGCGCAAGTGACTCATGACAGCTTCTTTGGGGGCATTGAGAGGAGGAAGACCTTCCTTCCACAGCAGAGGGGTGGCATATCTTTGAATATGGTCTATGTTAACTCTGGCAGTTTTCTCCTCCAGAAGTTTAATGGCTGCGTTATCTTGCTTGGACCTGGTGATGAGCTTCTCATTATGATATGGAAGAATGTCCATCTGCCACAATCTGGACACATGTCTGTGAAGGTCATCAGAGGAAGCTGAAGTGTTAGTAAAGAGACACTGTGGTATGGATGACTGGTGCAGCAGGACTCTGGCAGGACCTTGCAGAGTCCAGCCGAGACGGGTCTTTAACGCTGCTGGGCCCCCTGGTGGACCTAAGCGCACAGTCTCAACTGGAGTGAGGAGGTGAGGATAATCCGAGCCGATGAGGAGAAGTGGCTGGGCTTGACTGAAAGACTGAAGTGGCAGACCTCTGAGATGACGGTACGTTTTCTGCAGGGCCTCAACAGGATGAGAATGCTGGGAAAGGCCAAGCTCTGGTGCAGTAAAGGCTCTGTGAATGTGGAACCGTTTCTGAGGGTGAGTACAGGAGGATATGGAAAAGGACACCGACTGTCCGGTCACAGTCTTTACATCTTGATGGATAGTTCTAAGTGCCAAGCCTTCATTCTGTCCCTGGAGATGTAATGCTTGAGCAGCACTGTGGAGCAATATTGTGCGCTCGGAGCCATCATCGAGAATGGCATAAGTCTCTAGCCTACGCTTGCCGTTGTGGAGAACAACTTTAACCATTTTCAGCAACACACAGCTACTTCTGAGGTCAGGATCTAGATAGTAAGTAACTGGCTGAGCAGTCGCTGGTGCTGGACGTTCTGATCTGGCTGTGGTGGGAGTATTGACATCGTGGAGTATGTCAAGGTGGGTCTGGTTGCACTGGTGACACTTAGCCTTGAGATAGCACTGAGCAGCGAGGTGATTTCTGCCACATCTCCAACAGCGCCTCCCACTTTTGATCCAGGATACTCTTTGGTCAGTGGAAAACTTCTTAAATTCTGGACACTGATTGAAATAATGCTGAATATCATCACAAAAAGGGCAGTACTTTTTAGGTTTCTCTAATTTAGTGTTAATCTGAGGTCTGACTTGTGATGAAAGCTCAGGTGACTTAGGAGCAGGGTCAGAACCAAGCAGAACCATAGTAGAGCGTGCACTAACCTTCTGCTGTTTGGGCTTAAGGGGCCTCTGTCGGTCGTCATGGAGAGGTCGTGAGTGAGAAGACTGAAAGTCTTCATCCTGAATGCGGACTTCATATTCAAGCCAGTCAGAGAAGTGCACTAAGGTTGGAATTGGTGTGCGGATGGGGTCAATGTAGCGCTTGAACTGTGCTCTGAGTTCGTGAGGCAGCTTAGACAGAAGTCGCGATGTGTGTGACCCACATTCCAACTCAGTCCTGCCATCTATGCCTAGTTGCTCTAACGTGCCGACCAGGGCTCGTACTTTGAGACCAAAGAGACGAAAACTTCGATTGTCCCCACTTCGGATTGGAGGCTCGGCCAGGACTTCATTGATGCGCTGCAGGGCAAGTTTGTGAGGCTGCCCATACATTTCAGTCAGTGAAGCCATTGTCTTTGAGTACGGAGTTGGACTATTACTATAAGAGTCTGCAATGAGCAGAGCATCTTCTAACTTCAGATGATCGACCAATATCTGGTATTTAAATCGCTCAGTTGCATCTCTGGGCAAGATATTCTCAAGAGCTATCTTAAGCCTAGCAAACTGTCGTGGATCGTCATCAGTGAAACATGGAATTTGAGGCTTGGGTCCTCTGTATGTAGCCTCTACAGAGGATGTCTCGTGAGGGAGGGTGTATGGCTCAACATACTGTGGCGTATTCTGAAACCCCTCCTCATATGAAGGCAAGTAGGATAACGGAGGCGGTGGAGGTGGAGGTAACCACTCGTCAGGTGGAGGAGGAGACAGATGCCCACTCGTTGGACTAGTCAGTGTATCAGGCCACGGTGGGAGATCATCCACTGGTGCTCTGATATTGCGACTGGGAGTGGATGTTTGCTCCGGAGGATGATAAGGAATGTATGAGGTGGCGCTGTCCTCAAACTGAGCAGAATGCCTTTGGGTGATGCGCTGAGACTGAGGTGCTGATCCCAGGGAGAGAGATGTGAACAGGTTTTGCATATCTCGCCTGAGCTGATTGTTCTCTTCTTTCATCTCCTGCAAAGCTGACATGACTGCTTCAGAACTGAGATGTTGAGATGAAGGTCTTGGAGCAGGATACTGAGCAGCTGCTCCCTCGATGGAGTGGTCATGGAGTGTGGGAGAAGGATGATGACGTGGCGGGAGAGTCACCAGGAAGTCATCAAGATATCGAGGCCGGCGGACATTGCGAGGGGGACGTGTGTTAGCCATTATAGAGCTGAGGAAACTGAGTATCCGGCTCGAAGGACCATGTGAAGGAGGTGTTGGGAAGGAGACCCAAACTTGTGACCTCAGGAAAGGACTGTATACAGGATTTAAACACTCTCCTCAGTCTCCCCAGGTTGTCCGGCCAGAACAATAATGAAGGCGAATTTTCATTCTCATGCCACTCTTTAATTAGTCGTGGGGTTCATGGTTCATGGTTTCTATAACATAAACAGAATAAGCATTATAAGTGAGGATAATAAAAATAACAGAAACAACAAACAAACTATGTATGAAAATAAGCTTAACGTCTTACTGCTGTGCATATACGAATCACATAATTATGAATGATAAATGACATAACAGCGTTATAAAAAACACACCTTGAACTGGCTAAAACTAAAGCTCGGTTTCGCTAAAGAAACGCCGATCGGGCCAAACAGAGGAGAAATACAGATGCGCACGCATCACAAAGCAGAGCAAGGGCCGCGTAACACCATTACCCGTGGTAGAAACATCCCACACACTCACACTACAGCAGAGCAATTACCTATGCAATCATTATAACGAGCTAACACCAGCACACGATCAAACCTACACACAGATTCATGACGAACTTAGCATCAATAGGCTAAATGAAAATATTATGAACAATTATTGCTAGAAATACAACAACAGACAACACATATGATATTTACTCACATCCGCAGGGACGCATGAACACATGGAACATGTGTAGAACCGAGATGAAATCCGATCGACACAGGGAACAGAGAACGGAGAACGGAGCGGAGCGTGTGTCTGCGAGAACTGCTACCTGCACTCTGACCCAGCATAAAGTTTAGCTGACTCCTGATTGGTGGAGAAAGAGGATGGTCAGCTGTGATTGGCCGAATGGTTGCTGGGCCGTTGCTAAGGGCTAGTTTCTCAGATACACACTGAACACAATATATAATACAAATACACATACATATAAGTGACCCTTATTAACAATCTCCGTACAATTGTCACCTCAGATCACTTTTATTAAAGCACCTTACACACCCATATTGCCTAATTCCTACATACGTAAATTTGTACTTTTCCACAAGCTCACCCTATGTTAACGGCTCATCTCCTTATTAGGAGATTGTTTTCGTTAACCGGCCGAATTGCACCATAACCTCTTCTCGGCTGCCAGGAAATCACCTGCATTCACCCCAGGTCAGTTTCCCCTTTCCACCTTATAAGGAAACTGTTGCTCAATTGTCGGCCGAATTACACCATAACTCCTTCCTCACAGTCTTAGCCGACAGCCAAGAGCTCCATCACTTCTCATCTCTTCCACCTGCAGTACCTTAACACAGTAACCATCAGTTATCCATTACACTAGTTACTTGATCATAAAAATTCATCCGATTTTACAAACCATTCCATAAGCGTAGCTTTAAATTCATCTGACTTTACCATTTCAAATCATTACATTATAAACATGACTTCTCATCTAAGCACACACACACTTGAGCACATGTTCTGTTCCTCTCCCCTACATTAGACCTATTTCACCCCAGTGACCTTGTTAATGGCTGCTCCTGTGATCTCAAATCTTGGCTCAACTTGACACCTTCAGACATCAGACCATTTGTATTAACAGCGGCCACTGGGTCAGAATAAAGAACTTTAACCAAATTGATAAATTTAGGGCCCAGACCGAATTTTTCTAACACAGCAAAAAGAAAAGGCCATTCCACACGGTCGAAGGCCTTTTCGGTGTCTATATATATATATATATATATATATATATATATGTATAATAAATGCTGGGTTTTTGTAAGTGTTAAGATACTATGTCTAGATTTAACAAATCCGGCCTGGTCTGGGTTTATAATCTTAGGGAGTATGTTTTCAAGCCTACGGGCCAATGTTTTGGCAATTGCTTTATAGTCCACATTGAGTAAACTATTGGGCCTATATGAAGAGCAGTCCTGAGGGTTTTTATCCTTTTTTAAGAGCAAGCTGATAGAGGCCTGGTTCCAAGAGGGAGGGATGCCATCTTTTAAGATATTTCTAATAACAGGCATAAGTATTGGATGGATCTCTGGCCAAAACTTCTTAAAAAACTCTAAGGGAAACCCATCGGGTCCTGGACATTTACCGTTTGGCATAGCCTGAATTGCAGCCCGAACCTCCTCAGGGGTGAGTGCCGCATTTAATACGGAACGATCCTCCTCCGCAATGGCAGGTAGAGAAATAGTACTTAAATACGAAGAAATATTTGGATTAGTGCCTGCTGAACTATAAAGAGATTTATAAAAATCCCTGAATGTGTTATTAATTATCAGTGGATCGCATGAAATATTACCGGATGGTGATCTTATGATGTTAATGGCGCGGTCACTATTCTGATTTTTCAACTGATGCGCAAGTAAACAACTGGATTTATTATTAAATTCATAGTATTTCTGTGTAGTAAAAAGTAGGAGCTTCTGGATATGACGGGTGTGGTCCATATTTAGTTCAGTCCTAGCAGATACTAGTGCCTTTAGATTGGGAGCTGTGGGTGTTTGTTTATGTACCTGTTCTAGCCTAGCAACTTCTTTTTCAAGATTTTTCCTCCTATGATTGTCTCTTAGTTTCTTTTGATGAGAGGTGTATGAAATAAGATGGCCACGCAGAGTGGCTTCAGCTGCGTCCCAGGTCATAGCTGAGGACACCGGAGAGTTTCTATTATCAGACCAAAACTGTAATAAGCTACTCCGGACGAAGCTGCAGAATGACTCATTACTTAAAAAGGATGTATTAAATCTCCAAATTGGGGTCTTAGGGATATTAAATACTGAATCAATATGCAAGTGAACTGGTGCATGATCTGACAGGGCAATAGAATCTATGCGGCAAGTCTGAACTGCATGTAAAAATTGTTTGGGAATGAAGAAATAGTCGAGTCGGGAATATGAATTATGAGGGTGTGAATAAAATGTATAGTCTCTCATATTGGGATTCATCTGTTGCCAAACATCTATTAATCTGGTATCTACACTTAAACTATGGAGAATATTCGAGGATATTGGGTTTGCTATACTTGCGGAGGAGGACTTATCCGGAGCAGCATTCATTATGCAATTGAAATCACCAGCTAGGAAACCTTTCTGTTTTTTCAGGTGCGTTAGAATCTTTTTCCTTTTAATAACATGACCAGTTGATCCTAATGATTTTGATAACTATCGATCAGTATCCAACTTACCGTTTTTAAGTACAATTTTAGAGAAACTGGCTTTTAACGAAGTCAATGACTTTCTAAATAGAACTAACATTTTAGAAAAAACATCATTCTGGTTTTAGGATGAACCACAGTACAGAGACAGCACTTTTAAAGATTTTAAACGACATCAGGTGGAATTTAGATAATAAAAAACTCACAGTGTTGGTTCTACTGGATCTAAGCGCCGCTTTTTTTTTTTACAGTAGACCATCACATTTTATTAAACAGACTCAGACACCTGGTCGGCCTCTCTGGTACTGTTTTTAACTGGTTCAATTCATACCTCACAGATCGATGTTTTTATGTAAGTATGGATACATGTTCCTCAGGAACCCATGGAATTAGGTGTGGGGTTCCCCAAGGGTCAATTTTAGGTCCCATTCTTTTTAATCTTTATATGCTTCCTCTTGGGGACGTCATCAGGAGACACAGCATCAGTTTCCATAGCTACGCTGACGACACACAGCTGTACATTGCCATGTCTCCTGATGACACAGGGCCACTAGACACCCTTTTAAAATGTACTTTAGACATTAAGTCATGGATGGCAGTGAATTTCCTACAGCTCAACCAGGACAAAACTGAAGTTTTAGTTATAGGTCCTGAAGGCCAGAGAGAGAAACTTTTATCTAAATCACAAAATTTGAAACCAGCAAAATCTGTAAAAAACCTGGGCGTGATTTTTGACTCTGAGCTGAATTTTATTCCACATATTAAAAATATAACAAAGATCGGTTTCTACCATCTGAAGAACATAGCCAGAGTCTGCTCGTTTCTCTCTCAGGCCAGCACGGAGGTGCTAATGTATGCTTTTATCTCTTCTCGTTTAGACTATTGTAATGCCCTGCTCTCTGGTTTTCCCAAAAAGAGCATTTTAAATCTACAATTATTGCAAAACTCAGCCGCTCGCGTGCTGACGAGGACCAGAGGGCGGGAACACATTACACCAGTTTTAAAGTCGCTGCATTGGCTCCCCATCCGCTTCAGGATCGATTTTAAGGTTCTTTTATTAGTTTTTAAATGTCTTAATAGCCTTGCGCCTTCTTATTTATCTGATCTGCTTTTAACGTATTGACCCTCGCGGACCCTGAGGTCCTCCGGCAGTGGCCTTTTAACTGTACCACAAGCCAGGACAAAGACCCACGGCGAGGCGGCATTTAGCCACTATGGCCCCCGGTTGTGAAACAGCCTGCCGGAGAACCCCAGGACTGCAGAGACTGTCGATGTTTTTAAAAGAAGGTTAAAAACTCACCTTTTTAAGCAGGCTTTTAACTGAGTTTTATAATTTTTTATGTTCTTATTATTTTATAGTTATTACTTCATGTATTTTACTCTTTTAACCTTTTTACTTATGTCTTAGGTCTTTTATTCTTTCTTATAGTTTAAAACTTTTAGGTTTTTTCCAGTGTTTCCTCAGGATGGTCCTCCACACTGGGGGCTGTGTCTGGCCTGCTGCTAGGGGTTCTGTCCGCGGGTCCCTTCGGCCTGGCCGGTTGGGGGGCTCTTCACCTTGGTATGGGGATCCCCCTGTCTGTCGGGGTCTGGGGTCCGTGTGCCGGCGCCCCCAGTGGTCATGACCTATGGCTCCTCCCGGTGTGGAGGACCCCAGTGTAGGCATTTTCCATGATCCTCAGTGCCATGCCATGTCTCCCTAGAGTCAGTGCTGAGAGTATGTGGGCGTGTGTGTCTGTGCATGTATGGGTATGTGTGTTGGCGTGCGTATGTGTTGCGTGCTTTTACAGTTGTTTGTATATATGGAGGAAGGGAGGGAGGGATGGGTGCATGTTTTTAATGTTTTTAACATTGTGAAGCACTTTGCGTTGCATTTTAATTGTATGAAAAGTGCTATATAAATAAAGTTTGATTTGATTTGATTTGATTTGATTTTCCCCTCTCCCTTTAGTCGCTGAGAGCCAACGGTGGTGGCGGCCTCCCCGGTGGTGCTGTCCCTTTGAGTGCCGTGTGACCCTGATTGCGGTTTTCTTTTACACTCACCATTGACTGTGTGTGCCACGTACGAGTGGGGTGTTCTTTTGTTCTTTTTTTTTGGATTTCCTCCCACCTGGTCCCTCACTGCTGGTAAACCTCAGCCACGGGAGTAGGGGATAAACTTATTAGTGGTTTTGCTTTTAACTCATCATTTTAATTCTGTGGATTGTAACTAGATGAATAAAGTTGTTTTTTTCTTTTTTCTTTGTATACTTACCTGTGTGCTTCTCCATTACCGCTTAGAACTACATCCAGAGTTCCCCCGGTGAAATTCCCGGGGTGGCATTCTCGGTTCCTTTTTCCCTAAATTTAATAGTTTTTGTAAATATAATTCGCCCTTTCCGGAGTCCTATCGGGCGTTGTTAGCTCATAAGACTCCTGAGGCAGCTGACAGGTACAGGCAGGCCAGGCGTGCCGCAGCCCGGGCCATTGTGGAGGCAAAAACTCAGGTCTGGGAGGAGTTCGGGGAGGCCATGGAGAAGGACTATCGGTCGGCCCCGAGGAAATTCTGGCAAACCGTCCGGCGCCTCAGGAGGGGGAAGCAGTGCTTCATCAACACTGTTTACAGTTGAGGTGGGGAGCTGTTGACTTCAACTGGGGATGTTGTCGGGCGGTGTAAAGGAATACTTCAAGGATCTCCTCAATCCCGCCGTCATGTCTTCCATTGAGGAGGCAGAGGCTGAGTGTTCAGAGGCGGACTTGCCCATCACCCGGGCTGAAGTCACCGAGGTAGTTGACAAGGTTCTTGGTGGCAGGGCTCCGCGGGTGGATGAGATTCGCCCTGAGTACCTCAAGTCTCTGGATGTGCAGGGACTATCATGGCTGACACGAATCTGTAACATCGCGTAGCGGTCAGGGACAGTCCCTTTGGACTGGCAGACCGGGGTGGTGGTCCCTCTTTTCAAGAAGGGGGACTGGAGGGTGTGCTCCAACTACAGGGGGATCACACTCCTCAGCCTCCCCGGGAAAGTCTATTCCAGGGTACTGGAGAGAAGGATCCGGCCGATAGTCGAACCTTGGATCCAGGAGGAACAATGCGGTTTTCATCCCTGTTGTGGAACACTGGACCAGCTCTACACTCTCCATCGGGTGCTCGAGAGTTCATGGGAGTTTGCCCAACCAGTTCACATGTGCTTTGTGGATTTGGAGAAGGCATTTGACTGTGTCCCTCGTGGCGTCCTGTGGGGGGTGCTCCGGGATTATGGGGTCTGGGGCCCTTTGCTAAGGGCAGTTCGGTCCATGTACGACCAGAGCAGGAGTCTGGTTCGCATTTCCAGCAGTAAGTCGGACCTGTTCCCGGTGCGCGTTGGACTCCGGCAGGGCTGCCTTTTGTCACCGGTTCTGTTCATAACTTTTATGGACAGAATTTCTAGGCGCAGCCAGGGGCCGGAGGGGGTCCGGTTTGGGGACCGCGGGATCTCGTCTCTGCTTTTTGCAGATGATGTGGTCCTGTTGGCTTTATCAAACCTGGACCTCCAGCGTGCACTGGAGAGGTTTGCAGCCGAGTGTGAAGTGACTGGGATGAGGATTAGCACCTCCAAATCCGAGGCCATGGTTCTCGACCGGAAAAAGGTGGCTTGCCCGCTCCGGGTTGGTGGAGAGATCCTACCCCAAGTGAAGGAGTTTAAGTATCTCGGGGTCTTGTTCACAAGTGAGGGGAGGATGGAGCGTCAGATTGACAGGCCGATCGGCGCAGCGTCCGCAGTGATGCGGTCGCTGTACCGGTTTGTCGTGGTGAAGAAGGAGCTAAGCCAAAAAGCGAGGCTCTGTATTTACCGGTCAATCTACGTTCCTACTCTCACCTATGGTCATGAGCTTTGGGTCATGACCGAAAGAACGAGGTCCCGGATACAAGCGGCTGAAACGAGTCTCCTCCGCAGGGTGGCTGGGCGCACCCTTCGAGATCGGGTGAGGAGCTCGGTCACCAGGGAGGAGCTCGGAGTTTCTCGTAGTGCTGCTACTTCTCCATATCAAGAGGGGTCAGTTGAGGTGGCTTGGACATCTGTTCCAGATGCCTTTGGGACGCCTCCACGGGGAGGAGGCCTCGGGGTAGACCTAGGACACACTGGAGGGACTATGTCTCTCAGCTGGCCTGGGAACGCCTCGGGGTCGCACCGGAAGAACTGGAGGAGGTGTCTGGGCCGAGGGAAGTCTGGGCCTCTCTGCTTATACTGCTACCTCCGCGACCCGGCCCCGGATAAGCGAAAGATAATGGATGGATGGATGGATGGATGGATGGATGGATGGTGTGACAGCTCCTAGGCCTCAGGACCTGTTTCTGTGTGGATGGTTGCTAGGAGCTAGAGATTGGCCATGATGGCTGACACCTGTGATTGCTCACCTGATGTCTGACACCTGGGTTGCTCAGCTCCATCCATATCAACCTGTCTATATATATATACTGTATATATATATATATATATACAGTATATATCCATATACTGTATATATATACAGTATATGGATGGAGCTGAGCAACCCAGGTGTCAGACATCAGGTGAGCAATCACAGGTGTCAGCCATCATGGCCAATCTCCAGCTCCTAGCAACCATCCACACAGAAACAGGTCCTGAGGCCTAGGAGCTGTCACATCCCCCTCCTTAAGAGTGAGGTCCCACCTCAGAATCTGAAACAAAACATATATTAGATACAAAGCAAATCAAACAAACTATCATATCCTTCTAACGAACAATCAGTTCCATTTGATAACTAACCTATATAATCTATCACTGTTTTCAATTTTCAATCATGCCTGCCTTCCTGCCCCTCCTCCTCCCCCAAATCCTCATGACTCCGCAAATCTTGGATCCTGAGAAAGCATGTTTAAGAGTACATGAAAACTGGGAAAGAAGAAAAATAGTCTAGTAAGGACAGGCTACCCTACAACGAAACAAAAGTCATCTAAGAACAAGGCGCACGAGACAAGTCATCTGCCACAACATTTTCACGGCCTTTTATATGCCGAATATCCAAATGATACGGTTGCAGAAATAAAGTCCAGCGCATTAGTCTCTGATTGGGATTCTGTAATGAATGCAAAAAAGTTAGTGGGTTGTGGTCAGTATACACAATAAGCCCAGAGCCTGACCCAAGATAGACATCAAAGTGTTGAAGGGCCCAAATAAGCGCAAGTGCTTCCTTCTCTATTAGTGAATAGTGTCTCTGGTACATTTTAAACTTTCTAGAAAAGAAGCTGACTGGCCTTTCAACTCCCTTTTCATCAGTCTGTAACAGAACTGCCCCAGCCCCAAAATCACTTGCATCAACTTGCAGCTTGAATGGCAAGTCCAGTCAGGGAGCAGCAAGCACTGGAGCTGAAGACAGCATCCTCAAAAGCCTGCTGACAAAGTGGAGACCAAACATACTGAACATCAGCTTTCAACAACTCAGTCAGTGGAGCTACGACAGAAGCAAAATTTGCACAAAAGCTTCGATAATAACCTGCCATCCCAAGGAAGCGCAACAACTCCTTCTTTGTGGATGGAACAGGAAATGCCTGTATTGCCAAAACTTTAGCATAAATGGGACGAACCTCCCCTTGTCCCACTACCTTTCCCAAATAAGTTACCGTGGCTTTTGCAAACTCACATTTAGACAGGTTGATAGTTAAGTTAGCCCAAACCAGCCGGTCAAACAGAGCCTGAACTCGTATAAGATGTTCCTCCCATGTGTCACTATAGACAACCACATCATCTAAATAGACCGCACAGCCCTCCAGCCCACGCACAACATTATTCATTAACCTCTGAAATGTGGCAGGGCATTTCGCAGCCCAAATGGCATGACGGTGTAAGAGTACAATCCTGATGGTGTCACAAAAGCACAAATTTCCCTGGCTCTTTTAGAAAGGGGAACCTGCCAGTAGCCCTTAAGGAGATCAAACTTACTGACATATTTGGCTGACTCCACCTGGTCAACACAATCTTCCATCCTCGGAAGAGGGAATGAATCAGGTTTTGTTACTGCATTGACTTTTCGAAAATCAGTGCAGGGCCTATGCGTGGAATCAGGTTTACTAACCAAAAGACAGGGAGAAGCCCAGCTAAAATAGAGGGCTCAGCAATACCATGTTCCAACATGTAGGACACTTCTGAGTCTAAAACTTTTCGTTTTTCAGGAGAGACTCGGTAAAACCGCTGAGTGATTGGCTTGGCATCCCCCACATCCACGTCATGTTCGATCAAATCAGTACAAGTTGGAGTATCTGAAAACAAGCATGGGTAACTTTGAATTAACTTAACCAACTTCTCCCGTTTATCGTCATCCAAATGTCCCAGCAGCGTATCTAATTTGGCTAAAGTTTCTAAATTTTTCAGTCTGGGCTGTAACAGCCCTCCAGTGATTCTATCGTCTTCATCAAGTGCTGCCATGGAGGTATTGGCCAACAGAACTGGACAATTTTGGGCCACCTCCCCTGTTGGAACACGAGCATAATAAGGTTTGAGCAAGTTTACATGACAGATTTTAGTTGCCTTTCTTTTACTTGGCATTTCAATCAGATAATTTTGTTCTGAAACCTTACGCAGCACATTACAGGGACCCACAAACTTTGCCTGAAAAGGAGACTCAACAAGTGGCAACAGAACCAAAACCTGGTCGCCTGCACTAAATTCATGCCTCTTTGCTTCACCGTCAAACAACCGTTTCATTTTTTTCTGGGAGACTTGCAGTTTTTGTTTTGCCAATTCTCCAGCTTCATACAGTCTATGCCTGAAACCACTGACATAAGTTATCAAGTTCTGTGGAGGGTCTGTCAGCTTCCACTGATCATGCACCACAGACAAAGGACCACGAACAGTATGTGCAAAAACAAGTTCATTAGGGCTAAATCCTGTGCTTTCTTGAATAACTTCCCTAGCTGCCAACAAGAGCCATGGCAAACCCTCCTCCCAGTGTGCCTTCAACGCTGTGCAGTAAGCACGCAGCAATGATTTTAAATGCTGATGAAAGCGTTCAAGAGCACCTTGGCTCTGAGGATGGTACGCTGAGGCCATGTTGTGCTTTACCTGCAAAGACACATTGCAACATTAAAGTCCTCTGCTCGTCAGGCCAGCTCCTTGAATCTGCTACATGTTCAAACATGGAAAAAAAAATCTCCACCTCTTTTTCATTAAACTTAGGTACCAAGTTCAGGTTAGTTGCAATATCAAAATGTGGACCACTGGTCTCCCCATTGAGAACAGCTGCAGACATTTTACCATCCTTAATCATCGTTAGTTTCTGCATTTCAAAGTCCAATTTCATTTGCTCTGTTTTACGTTTGAGCCTTTCCAATTCCTTTTCATGCTCCATTTTCAATAACAACAATTCTTTCTGTTGTTCAAATGTCAAAGTTTGAGTTGTACTTACTCCACCTTTATCTTCTGTACCACTGAGAATCCCACCTTCTTGCAGGTTAGCCATTATGATACGCTTGAGGTTTTCCTTTGTACGTTTTTGATCGACTTCAATGGAATAATGCTGGGAAATCTTCACCAGCTGTTCCTTGGTGCATCGTTCCAGCAACTCTTCTGTGGGAGACTGAATAAATTCATCAACAATGGTAGTCATCCCTACCAACCAAAGTTAACTTACCAAAACCAAATCAAACTGCCATACTGCCTTATGCAAGTGGCCAAACAAAACCAGCATCTCCTCTTGCTAACTACCTAGCCAAACAAATTAACTAACTCCTCCCTAGTCTTCGTACAGGTACTTGTGGCGGGTACTTATTTACTTAAGCTCAGTGGCTTTGGAGAGCAACTGCACAATACAGCGACACCCAAAAGCCACGAATGTGATCCTAAGCCAATGGCTCCAACCACTTTCCCCGTCACACTAAGAAACCACAAAGGGATATAACCAAACCAAACCAGACCAGACCCCAGAGAACACAAGGTGAAATCAAGTCACTCCCAGTGCCATCTAACACACCAATGTATATATATATATATATATATATATATATATACATATATATACATATACATATATATATATATACATATATATATATATATATATATATATGTATATATATATACATATATATACATATATATATATATATATACATATATATATATATATATATATATATATATATGTATATGTATATATATATATATATATATATATATATATACATTGGTGTGTTAGATGGCACTGGGAGTGACTTGATTTCACCTTGTGTTCTCTGGGGTCTGCTCTGGTTTGGTTTGGTTATATCCCTTTGTTTTTTTCACACACATGATCAGACATCCAGTCACTACACACATTACTGATGCACTGATTACACACTTAACTAAAATTCTTCAATAAATTTGATTGAATTCTAATTGGCCATGTGTGATCTCCATGTTTTGTCACATTCACTGAGCCAGATTGTGACAATGGATGGATGAATTTGTCCTTTCCCTTGCATTGCCACAGAAAACTGCGTCATACCTAGCAAGGGGGTCAACCACACCTCCTCACTAAGATTAAAGTTTCCGTGCCCTCCTTGCTCAGAGTTGCTCTCAGAAGCTTCCTGAGTCACTCTTGAGCTAAGATTCCTTGCTAGGAATTACGTTAGGAGCTCTCTTAGAGGACTCTAAGAAGCTTTGTGAATAGGGGCCCTGAAGAAGAGAGGACTCTCCTTGGAAGATGTTGAATATGGTATATATGATGAGGAAATTGAAAAACAATTTAAATTTACGAAACAAAAGAGAAATGAGACATGGCCGAGGGCAGTGAAACTCCTATTCTGGAGGATGTGAAAACAACAGGAAAAGAATACAATCTATAAAATTAGGAACCCTGAGTCACAAAATATTTGCAGTGAACCAGAGGATATTCAACGGGCATTTGAACTATATTATAAAGACCTACATGCCCGGGGTCGCCCTGACAGCCTAATGGTTGTGTCGCATGACCCAAGTGCAGAGGCGTAGCGGCTGTCCCGGGTTTGACTCCGACCTCAGGCGTTTACCGCATGTCCTTCCCTACTCTCTCCCGTTTCCGATTCTATCCACTGTCCTATCTAATAAAGGCACAAAAGGCCAAAAATAAATCTTTAAAAAAAAAAAAAAAAAAAGACCTACATGCCCAACCTGCCATGGCAGATACTACAATGATAGAGACTTTTCTGAGTTCACTGGACTTACCATCCATAGGAGAACAACAGAATAAAGAACTTATGGCTGAGATAACAGCAGAATAAATTAACAAAGCCATTTCAAGACTGAAAGCCAATAAGGCTCCGGGCTCAGACGGTTATCCATTGGAATGGTATAAAACATTTACACTACAAATAATACCTGTACTGCTTAACTGTTTTAATCATACATTGAGAACAGGGGAAGCCCCACAATCATGGAAGGAGGCAGTTATCTCTATTATCCCAAAAGAAGGCAAAGATAAATCCTGAATGTAGATTATAAATTATTTGTTTCAATCCTATCTAACAGACTGGAGTTCATTGTCCAGAAGTTGGTAGATTTAGATCAAACAGGGATTGTTTTAAATCTCAGTCTCGGGATAATTTAGGGAGAACACTACAAATGATGAGCCATGTTACATCAAAAAATGTTAGTGCAATGTTGATCAGCCTAGACACTAAAAAGGCATTTGATTTGGTGGGTTAGGAATATTTATATAGGGTATTTGCAAGGTTCGGCTTTAAAGACGGCGTCATTAAGTGAATTAAAGCGCTATACCTCTCTCCAACAGCCAGGATCAGGGTTAATAGACATTGCCTCTAGAGGTACCCCAAAAACAGTTTTGATGAATGAAATGGATGGATTTCAAGGTTCATTTGGAACAGTAGAAGACCCAGGATACAGTTCAAGACACCGCAGCTGAAAAAAGAGAGGGGAGGGAGAGCCTTACCATGTCTACAGGATTACTATTATGCAGCACAGTTGAAACCCTTAGTATGCTGGTGTGCCCTAAACTATGAATCTAAATGGAAATCCTTGGAAATTACACAGATAGATCTCCAATACAATCAATAATAGGAAATAAAAGCCAAGCTGAAAGACATTATAAGAGCTTGAATCAATGAACTCAGTTCACTCTTAAGCTGTGGTTCAATGTATTGAGGAAGCTACAAATAGAGTAACATGCAAGGGTCTTAAATTGGGTAGCATATGATACAGAATTTGAACCTGCTAGGTTGGATGGGGTCTTCAGACAGTGGACAAGGAGAGGTATCACTTCCTTCTGTTCACTCACCTCAAACGGTGAATTTCAGGGTTATAAGACAATTTCAAATACATTTGGATTGGAAAAGCAGGACTTCTGTAGATACCTGCAAGTCAGAGACCATTATATTAAGAAATTACAAATCAAAGAAGAAAACAAATTCAGTCTGATTTCTATATTTCCTGATTCATACAAAAAAAGACAATAAAAAGTTGGTCTCAAGAATATATGGAAGTATACAAGCCTCCAGAAATCACTCTACGATACACATCAAACAAAAATAGGAAGAGGAGTCAGAAACACAAATTTCAGAGGAGACCTGGATGGAAATATGTCAGACTCAAGCAACCACTGCAAACTTAAGATCGTTGAGAGAGTTCGGCTGGAAGAATTTAGTGAGATCCTTAATCACTCCTAAAATAACTGCACTGCAAACAGGCACAGACAGCCGGGGCTTGTGTTGGAGAAAATGTGGAACCTCAATGGCAAATCATTTCCATGTCTTTTGGGCCTGCCCAAAAATCCAATCACACTGGGGGGAGGTGGCTAATGACATAAACAAAATAATGGGAGTGGAGTTAGTTTATTCTTAACTTTATATCTTGGTAAAATACCTGAAACACTCCTACACAAAGATAAATATTTATTGAAAATACTTTTGGCAAGTAGCAAGAAAGCTATAACCCGAAAATGGTTGCAGGTTGATCCGCCAACACTGGCCCGGTGGCATGGGATAGTGAAAGAAATGTACTGTATGGAGAGACTTACTTTTGTTTTAAGACTTGAGCTGGAGAAATGTACTGAGCAATGGGAAAAACAGATTATGTATGCACTCTGTTTAGAATAGTATGACATGATGTATGGAGAAAAATATATTGATATTTTCAATGTAACACACATGATGACCTCATGTTCTTTGTTTTTATATTTCAGATAATTGAATAAAAAAAGTTAAAAAAAAAAAGATATTTAATTGTGATTATTTTAACTTAATCCACGGAAACCGTGTGATTAATCTGATTAAAAATTTTAATTGTTTGACAGCACTTGTGGAAATGTTTTATTGGAAGCACTGAGAAACTGTATTGACTCATCAATGAGGGAGCCAGATCAGAAAATTAACAATTATTCTTCTACATAATTCTTTTTTTATAGACAGAAGAAACAGCACTGGCATTAGTGGTAATTGTTTGGAATATGTCACTGCCTTGCAAAAGTCTTAAAGACAACACAACAGAATAATTAGTATGCATTGTATGTATTGTATGTATTAGTATGTATACATTCAGTTACAACTATCCAGTGCTATCAGTCCACTCCATCTCCATCTGTATTCATCCTCTGTCTGTCCCTGCTATCTGTCCACCCCCCACCTTCCTTTGGCTTAATCCATCTTGGTAGCAGATGCTCAAGGCCTGGGGCAGCATCCTCACTACGTGAAGCAGGGAGCCTTTGTTAACATTTCATTATTCTCTTGGCCAGTGACAGCAATGAAGCTTCATAGCAGTCAAACCCCCTGAACTGTAAAAAACAAGCTTGTCCCCAGTCTTCCCTCCATTTTATGCAGCTGGAGAATTAAAGAGAACCAACGATTAAATACTATTATTATCAGCATGGAAATAATTTTTTTGGATCTGATGTGTTTCTAATATGTGACAACCACCATGCATCATAATGTCTACTATTTAAAGACATTTTTTTCTTTTTTTTTTAACTGAAGTACATTTTAAAGCGTCTGTCCGCTAGATTTAGAAAAAAGAGTGTATAACTTCATGAAGATATTTTTTTTGCAAATTTTGCTGGCATGGTGCACAGAAGATGTATGGCCATTTATGATCCTAGCAACATTAGTAAGTAAGTAAGTAAGTAAATTTTATTTATATAGCACCTTTCATAGACAGAGAGCCACAAAGTGCTTCACAGCATGAATAAAATAGAACAATTAAAAACACATAAATAGGCAACACTAAAAATGAGAACATAGCAGCCCCAAAAAACTAAGCAAATGCTTGGGCAAACAAGAAAGTTTTAAGTTGTGCTTTAAAAGCGTCAACAGAAGCAACTGAGCGGAGAGAGAGCGGGAGATCGTTCCAAAGCCTGGGTGCAACAGCCTGGTATGATCGGGCTCCTCTGGTCGCAAACCGAGTACGTGGCACTTTTAACAGGTTCTGTTCTGCAGACCTTAAAGCCCTCGCAGGGGAGTAGGGCTGGAGCAGGTCACAGATATAACAAGGAGCTTGACCATGCAGGGCCCGAAAGGTTAGGACCAAAATCTTAAATTTAACTCTAAAGGAAACTGGCAGCCAGTGGAGTTCCTTTAAAATAGGGGATATATGAGTCCTCTTATTTGTGCGGGTCAAAATTCTTGCTGCAGAGTTTTGCACAAGTTGCAGCCTGGAAAACTCCTTGTTGTTCAGACATGAAAACAAGCTGTTACAGTAGTCTAAACGTGATGATACGAAAGCATGAATAATGAGCTCCAGATCGTTACGTGAGACTATTTTCCTGAGTTTAGAGATTTTTCTTAATTGAAAGAAACAGTTTCTTGTCAGCTGTTTACAGTGCTGCACTAGAGACATGTCTTTATCAAAGAAAACACCCAAATTCCTAAGGCTTGATTTAGCAGACTGCCCTAAGTCACCAAGGTACTGTTTGATGCCTGGAATTAAAACATCAGGGGCGACAACAAATGTTTCAGTTTTGTCTGAATTAAGCTGGAGTGAATTTTCACTAAGCCATTGTTTAATTCCTACCAAACAATGGAAGAAGGAATCGAGCTTCTTTATCTCGGCCGGCTTAAAGGAGCAATAGAGCTGGATGTCATCGGCATACAGGTGGTAAGAAACATCCCTGAAACTTTGGATGAGCTTACCCAGGGGGATCAAGTACAGCAGAAATAAAATAGGGCCCAGGACGGAGCCTTGAGGCACCCCGCACAATAGATCAACAGACTCTGATTTTATCTGGTTTGCTGACACACAAAAGCTACGTCCAGAAAAGTATGAGGTAAACCACTGGAGAACCCTCAGTCTACCTAATTGGATCTGATGGTCAACAGTGTCAAAAGCTGAGGACAGATCCAGGAGAACTAGCACGGTGCAGTTACCCGAATCGGCGGACATCATTATGTCACTGGATACTTTCAGTAGGGCTGTTTCCGTGGAGTGGTGTTTACGGAAGCCAGATTGAAACTTGTCAAGCACGTTATGTTGATCAAGGTAGGATGACAGCTGATTGCAGACCGCCTTCTCAAGGATCTTTGACAAAAATGGCAGCTTAGAGATGGGCCTAAAGCTATTTCGGTCTGCCGGATCTAAACCTGCTTTTTTCAGTAATGGTTCCAAAATGGCGTGCTTGAAAGCAATTGGAAACACACCTGATGACAAAGAGAGATTTATCATATCGGTAACCCAGGGACCGACAACCTCCAGTACCTCTAAAAACAGTCTACAAGGGAGGACATCAGAGGAGCAAGATGAAAGTTTCATTTTGGTTACTAGGGCCAAAATATCGGCGAGAGTCACAGACTCAAAAGTAGACCACATACTGGAGACAGGTTCAATAGCAACAGAGGTGCCACACTGAGGGGGTGGCATATTATCCTTGAGCTTCTTGATTTTATAAGTGAAAAAATTAAAGAAGGCTTGGATATCGGCTTCAGTAAAAACAGGAGTTACAGGAGCAGCAGGGCAAACAAAAGAATTGATTGTGTCGAACAGCACTTTAGGGTTTTTCTTATTCACTACCACCAGTTCACGAATGTAGTCAGACCTGGCGCTCTCAACCATTTCATTGTATGACGACATAAGGTCCCTGAGATGAAGCCTGTGTACCTCAAGATTAGTGGATTTCCACAGGCGTTCAGTCTTTCGACAGAGTCTCTTAAAGTTTAAAATGTGCTCATTGATCCAAGGGCATACTTTCCTCTGTGCAGTCAGGTTGGCTTTAACAGGGGCCACTTGATCCAAGATCGTTACACAGTGGTCATCAAAACTCTGAATAAAATCATCGACATTAGAGCAATTCATTAAAAGAAGAGGATCAAACAAAACAGAGAACCTTTCTGCTGTTAGCAGTAATAATGCGCCTCTGGGACCTTACTTCTGAAGGTTTGGGCTCAGGATTAAAAAACAAGTCACATGAAACAAGACAATGATCACTCATGTGGACATCATTCACAGATACGTTTAAAATGTCCAGGCCAAGTGTAAAAACTAGGTCTAAAATGTGGCCCTTTCGGTGGGTGGGCTTTGAAACATGTTGCACAAAGTTAAAAGCTTCAGTCAGTGTTAGAAGTTCCATTGCATAGGATGAATAGGTGTTGTCAACATGAAGGTTAAAATCCCCAAGGATTAAGACAGATTCCAACTTTATAATAGAGGATAAAAAGTCGCTAAAGTCCTTTAAAAAGGCAGCAGCAGAGCCAGGAGGACGGTAGACCACAACACAGTGGAAAGGGTGCAAGGTGCCAACCTTGACCATCTGTGATTCAAAAGAAGTGTATTCCTGTGAAAGAATCACTTGACAAACATAATCTTCCTTATGGACAAATGCCAGCCCCCCTCCACCTCGACGGGGGCGGGGCTTCCCAAAAGCAGCAAATCCAGGAGGGCAGAGCTCGTTTAAATGAATAAACTCCTCTTCTTTCTGCCAAGTCTCCGTAACACACATTATATCCAAGTTTTCCCTTGAAATTAGATCGTTCAGGGCAAAGGATTTATTGCCAATTGAACAAGCATTCAATAGACCAAGGTGAATCATGGAAGACGTCACGGAGGTAGTGTCCACGGTGTGCAGCGCGATTGGATGAAGGCAGCGGTCACGTGGGCACCAGCTGGTCCGAGCTGACGGAAACACGGAAGTGCGTTGCTCCGATGAACGTCCACGACCAGAACTCCAGCGCTGAACAGGGTCCAGGACAGCCGTGGCCCGGGAAAACAGCAGCGCGGATACGCTGTCACACACGTCGGGGAGCAGGATGTGGCGGAGACACCGAACGCGTCCCCCGCAACGCGCAGTGGCCGAGCCCAGGCGAGCAGCCTCACGCCTTCGCTTTACCTGGACACCGGCCCGCGATCCTCGCTTCTTCCTTGATCTCCTGCGGACCTTGCCCGATGCCCGGAACAGCAACAAATATTCCAGTGAGTCTGATTCAATCGTCAAGGGAGGAGGAAATGCCTGTTTGTGCCAATCCTGTGTATCAAACAGGCTCTCCATAGTCTCTTTAATACGAAACAATGAGTCCCGATCATAAGTTTGTAAAGCCAAGACACATCCATTAGTTAGTAGGGCTGATATGATCACGTATACAGAAGAAATTAGCATGAAAAGTTCACACAAGAGCCGAGCTGAGGCACCGCCAGTCACAGGCGCCATCTTGATGGATTGGGCCATCTTGTGGTTTGGGCCTTACACGATAGCCTGTTTCTAATAATAACAACATCAATCACCCTGGAACTGGTAGCACTTTGGTGATGAATTTATCATTAATCTCATCAGTGCTGTCTTTCCACAACATTTTTTGCCATGATTCCGAGCACCAATTTGATGATAATGAGCCCATTGACACACAGTAGTTGATGACTACATTGATAAATCCCCTTCCGCTCAGTTTTGGGGAAGGGCGCATCTGTTCCTGTCAGTTGATCTCCAGCCCTCATTCTGTTTAATATTTATGCAGAAGCAGTGTAATTTTTTTTTATGGCTGAGGATTTTGGATATGATAATAAAAAAGTTAGGACCCCTAATTTTTCAGCATCTCTTGTGCTGTGAGCACATTGAGTTCACTTAATTTATCCCACAAAGTAATATTCTTGAAATAAAGAGAACTTTTTTGTATGAGTTCAGTTACTTCCTTTAATGGCATTAGATAGAAAATAAACAACTTGTATTATTGCAAAATAACACAAACCTAGTGTAGTTTTACTAAGATCGGTCTCTTCCATTAATGTAAGTACAAATGCCAAATAACCTGAAAATCTGAAATTAATGAGTTTGGAATTTAGTTTCACTTCCTCCATTCAGTCTGATAGCATGTCACAGTGAGCTGATTTCTCCTTGGTATTGGTATATTTTTTTCAGTAGCAAGTGGTGTGTCCTTTTCAATGTCTTTACTGTAATGGAAATTGTTGTACTGGTTACTAGAAGCAGTTACCAACTGTCACAACTATCACAACTTTCAATATCAAAGACAAAGGTAAATTTTAAATACAGTATATACACAAAGTGAACGATCTCTGCCATGACACCTCCTGCATCTGAGTGGAAGGACCAAACTACACCAGCTACAGTAGTATGGTGGACAAGATGAAACTCTGCTAAGCCCTCAACCAGAGGAGGAATATTCAACAATGCAAACTACCAAGCTGGCCCAGACAGGTCAAGGTGAAGCTCAGACTGCAAGAACAGTGTCACCCATCACAGGGGAAATGCGGGAAATATCCCAAGTGAAAGTCATGCTTAACGAATAAAGCTTTACACACAATGTGGGAGACGTGAGTGACAATGATGTCAAAGGAGAGGATATAACACTGGAATCGGTAGGCTGCAAGTCCTGACAAAACCTGTAGGAGCTGAGATTAGGCCAAAGAAAAGGAGCCGAAAATGAAATACCTCTCATATCCATGAAAAAGGCATCCAAGAGATTTGCAAGGAGACCCAAGACTCACTCCTACTGTCGCAAGGGATGGCATACAAGCATGCATGTCTGAAGTGGGCTAATATCTTGATGCCCACCTATGATTCCTTAGCATCCTGTAAGAAGCTGACAGCAAACTTCAGAACATCTTTCACAGCAGTAGCATATGATGTTATGCTATGAAGGATGAAAAAAGCAAGTATGCATAAGAGGTACAAAAAGCAAGACAAGAAGACTTCTCAGAGGATGTAGAAGAGGGTAAATGCGGACGCCATCAGCAGCTCACAAGAAGAAGGAGGATTGATACACACAATCGACCATGGTTGGGACCATTGCAGTTTCAAATCAGTGTGGTGTTGGCTGAACCCGAACCTCATGCAATATCCATCTCGAATATATACGAAGCCATTCAAAGGCAGCCTCACAAAAAAAAACCCTCAAGGAAACATCAAGACACAACAACCCATCATCATACCTCTGACCAGACAAAAGGAGAGCACCCATTCCAAGCTCAAGTCTAAAGCAGCATGAATTTGCTGATTCAGACACTAGAAGGAAGTAATGGCCAATATCTCACAGCAGTACATCATGACCTGGATTGGGACAGTGAAGTCCAAGGCCCCTGATAATGAGACCACCTTTCAAACCTGGAATGACATTAGCAAAAGTGAGAATTTTATCACCAAAAACAAGTTTCTGAAAGGATGGCAAATCAATGGGGAGGAAATAGGAATTACAATCTGGATTTGGGCCAGAATGGAAAGAAGGTAACTGGATTTATCCGGAGTCATAGAGTGAGATAGAGAGATGATATTGTACATTAGCTTGTGTTCCTTGACCTGGACAAAGTAACCAAGGATACTGTCAGTCAGAAGTGGTATATGCAGCACACCACTGGAATGCATCTTGTACCACCATAGTGAAAGAAGGAATATTCTGGGGACATTATAACTTCATGTGTGGAGCCGCATCACAGCCTAGGAGGGACAACAACTCACCATTCACTACTTATATGTCAGCTTCCCAAGCTCCAGCTCCAGATCAGAATACAACCTCCACATCCACACCAATAGCAACACTAATAAGCACACCTACCCAGATAGCTATGATAGAATTAGTAGATCCAGACTTCCAGCCTAGAGATCATAGCCATCACTGTAATTGAAGCACGGAGATAGCAGCAGAATGTGTGAAAACCAAAATTCCTGTCTTACATCCTTGCTATTGGAAATAATGGTTTAGATGTGACACCCAGAACTATCTTGGAATTACACCGGCTAAACACCAGGTATTCTGTATGAGCAAAGGAGCCCAATTGGGAGCTTTGCATGAAGACTGGCTCAATCAAACTCTGCTTTGGCTGTGGGATATCCCACTCACCCTACACTTTAGGAGAGCTTCCCCTAAAGGCTACTGTTATGACCTTGGCTCATTTGTATATCTGTAGATTTGTAAATTATAGATGTCAGACATCTCTCTCCTCCCATCAGTGTGTGTGTGTGTGTGTGTCAGCAGAAGATAAGCCGGAACAGGTGGAGCTCTCTCATTGGCTGATGAGGAGGGAGTGCAGCAGCCAGATTGGACAGGGAGACAGAGTAGCCTTTTTATCGGAAATCTTTTTTTTATTGACCTTTCCAAACATATTCATACACTTATAACATAAATCACATCAAACAGCATCACAACTCAACAGCATACACGAAACTCCATAAACATGTAGACATGCACATACAATTACAAAATACAGCAACACAGACTGAGAAAACAAAAGGAAAAAAGAAAAGAAACCATTTTTCATGCTAAGAGGTAGTGGGGCACAGAGCACAGATGTTAAAGATACTGCATTACATGAAGCCTGCTCCATCTCAACCCATACTGGTCCATTACTGTGGTGGAAGTGCGATACCTAGTAAACCATGCTGTGAATATTGGAGGTCCAGTAATAGTGTAAAAAGTTTGGCAATCCCAAGCCCCCTTCTGCCTTCTTTCGCTCCAAATATGATTTCCTAATCCTTGGGATGGATTTGTTCCAGATAAAAGAGGAGATCCATTTGTCCAATTGTTTGAAAAAGGACTTACTGATAAAAACAGGTATTTTTTGAAAGAAAAACAAAAACCGTGGCAAGATGTTCATCTTGACAGAATTAATTCTACCAGCTAAAGAAACAGGGAGTGAGGCCCACTGATCAAGATCCAGTTTGGCCCTCTCCAGTGCTGGTTTCAGATTGTGGTTAAATAAATCCTTAAGTTTGCATGTTACTGAGATCCCCAAGTAGGTAAAGTTCTCATGAGCTAGTTTAAATGGAAACTCATCAAATTTCATGCAGCATGCCTGAGCGTTAACTGGGAATGCAATGCTCTAAGACAGATTAACTTTGTAACCCGAATTTTTTACCAAAACTAGTAGTTATGTCTAGGGCTTTAGGGATTGAGATGTCAGCTTGGGAAAGACACAGAATTAAATCATCAGCATACAAAGATAATTTATGATTTTGGCCCCCTTTACTGACCCCTTTCAAGTCTACTTCATTCCTCATTGCTATGGCCAGGGACTCGATAGATAAAAAGAAGAGGGGACAGGGGGCACCCCTGTCTGGTCCCTCGGTGTAGGGCAAAATAATCAGAGACAATTTTATTTGTTCTAATACAAGCCCTTGGAGAGGCATGTAGGATCTCAATCCAAGAGCACAATGCCGGACCAAAGCCAAATTTATTTAAAATTGTGAACAGGTAATTATATTCTCTCCGGTCAAACGCTTTGTGGGCGTCTAGAGAGATAATCACCTCTGGTGACATGGACCCATGTCTGATGGGTCCATGGCCATACCGTCTTTTGGATGCCCGATCCCGTCAGATCTCGGAAGTAGTGGAAGTAGTGGCATTTCACTACAAATGCCTCTCCCTTAGAGTTCGGTGCAACCAGTCCAGCACAGGTGTTTTCTCCAAACCCCATATATACCACATATTCCGTGATATCTTTGCCTTCCTCCCATCTCTCCTTTATACCCACTACGCGCAGGTTACATCGTCTGGACCTTGCTTCCAAGTCCTCGTTCTTCTGTTCCAAATTAGCTACATCCCGTTTCAGCTGGATTACCTCTTGCTGCAGAGTGGTGGTGACATCGGCGTCACCGCCCTCCGCCTCCTCCAAGGAGGCCACACAGGCCTCCAAAGCACTAACTCTGCCACCTACTTGTTCCATTGCATTTTTAAATTCATCCCTCAGCTCGGAGAAAGCTGTTCTCCTTGCTTTCTGATTTCGTTGGCCTGGGTTTCGACTTTCTCGTCAATTTTCAGCTGGAGCTCTGTTTTCAACCATCTTATCTTGCAGAGAATCGCTCCCTCGCCGCTCTCTGCTGGCTCGTTCTTGGTAGATGCCATACTAGCATCCTGTGCTCTTTTGTGTGTATCAGGCATGTTCGGATTACTTGCTGCAGTCTCATTTCCAAACTTATTTCAGATAGTCTCACTCCAACGGGAATAGTGAATAAGTGGCTGCTGAGAAGTTACATTTATGAAAAAGAGAGTTCTGACAAAGCTCTTGCCTCCCGCATGTCTTTGCATGGTGATGCCTCAACCAGAAGTCCCTGCTCCCCAGAGTAGCCTTTTTAAACCGGACAGAAACATCGCCTCACTTACTCTCCTCCTCCAACAAAGAGCCAGCCGGCTGTGTGTATGTGTGTGTGCACGTGCAGCATAGTAGTGTTTGTTCTTAGAATAGTAACTCGGGTGTTTTAAGCAGGGTGATAGAATGAGAGACCCTGGAGGCTGTAGTAAATAGTTGCACTGTAAGAACTTTATTGTAATTTGCACTTGTTTATACTTGCACTGTTACCACTTGATTTCCCGGTTTTCTCCTGTTTTTGGTTTAGAAGTTTGAGGTTACAAAAATGTCTTTTGTTTGGTCTTTTGTCTTCTTTTGGAGTAATGAAGTTTTAGGGTACCAGGGTGTTTTTGGTCATTGTTTTAGGGCTCTGCTCAAACTGTAAATGAACTCTTTTGTTTCACCTGACATTTTCAGTTGGCTGGCCTTCCTTTGGAGTGGGAGAGGGCCATACATGCTACGGCCAGGGATCCCTAGACATGGCCATAACACTACACAAGAACTGGCCAAGGCCTAGTCAGACCACAGCGAACTAAGATGCATGCCCAAAAACTCCCACAACTGGATGATCTGATGACAGCCCCCAGAAGACTGTTGAATGTGTAGTGAGTAAGGTGTCTGATGCTCTAGATGAGACAAAATACGTGAGTACAGATGCCTAGCCCCAGTGCCCACTATGTCAAGTGTGGTACACCTACTACGGCACATGGACCCATATCTGAAGTGGCCTAAAGACAAACCAGACAGTAAAAGAGAGCCAACAGGTTTTTAAAAAAGGATATATTAGAAGCAAGAAGAAGAAGAAGACAGAGAGCAGCAAAGCAATTAAAGAATTCATTTTGGTGGATTAAAACCTTTATAAAAGAAAAAAACAACTGAGCCTTGACTGAGGAGGGAAACACCACTTAAGAGCAAAGCCAATTCAGCATGAGTAACCCAGGCTACTCTGAAAATTCCATTATGCTATGGTTCAAAGCTACCTTCGAAGAATGTGTAGAATTCTAGGTGGTTGAAATCACGTAGTTTATTTGCTGCTGTACTGGAGAATAGGCAATTAACCAGCCACTAAGTAATTATTATACCAAACCTTGAGTGCTTGAATGCCACTGTTGAAAATATCTACTGTAGACAAGGGAGATGGACTCTATAATCACGACATTGGTACACCCCACATTCTGGGGTGTACCAACACCGACACTACACGAGTTGGCCTCTGTAATGGAGCAGTTATAGACCGTTGAATGATTCTTTGTTTTTCCGCTATATTCTACAAACCAATGAGATAGATTAGTACAATCCATGAAGGACTGTTAATAGTTGGTCTTATGGGATACGTCATAACCATGGTAAAGGCCCTGCAAGAAAGAGGAAGTAGGCATTGGATGCCTAAGCTTGGTGTCATTACACTCTGGGGCATAGGCTGGGGAATTACAGCAGTCTTTCACTCGCTATTGCCAAGACGGTGGTTCCTAAATTAGCCTGGTTCATGTTGTACAAAGCTCTCTTTCCAAGGGACAGAACACCATGAATGCTGGGGATGACCCCACCAGTGCTAATGTCCCCTTGGCTAAGCACATTGAATCAGAGGTGCTCCAGAAGAAATGCAGGGGTCTAGAAAAAGAACGATGCCCTGTGTGCTTGCTATGCTTTGTAATGCTGAATTGAAATTAGTTAAAAGTCTCTATATCTGCTTGTCTTACAGACAGATGCCAGCAGTATTCGTTGTGGAATTGCCTTTGAACAGGCTTTGTATCTCTGCGATGCTATGCCTACATTCTGGTGCAACCCCTGTTACTTGGGCAACTTCCAGATTGGTGCAGGTCGAGGCATCTTCTGTTCCAGAGATTCTCTGAATGTGCTAGCTGTATCAATTGCCGATTGTTTGGGGGTTAAAGCAGGGGCAGAAGTGATTTGTAGCTCAGCCAGTGGCACTTCGCCTGTCATCAAGAATTATATCCTAGCGGGATTCATTGCCCTCTGTACATGGAGATGTGAACATATCCATACGGGATGTAAGTTATTATGTTCCATCCCTGCAACAGAAGGATCATAGCCATTGGGGCACATTTGCCAAAACCAGGGCACCGGTCACCGGACAATCACGCCTGCTACGTCTGCTTAGGAGACATAAACAGAGGAGACAGAAACCCAATGGGAATATGGTGGCATGCACTGAAAAAATGACCTCATGAGGGTTGCTGACTTTAAATGAATGTAGCTTTTACATTCGACATGACTGTTTTATGTTTGAGGAGTAATCATGATTTGGTCATTTTGGATTTTACATATTTTTGGAGGTTGTTCACTCTTTAGGAAAACTGTCATGTCATTGTGTCATACAACAGTCATGCTTTCTCTCACAAACCAGCCCCCCTTGACTGTGAAAGTTTCAACTCTTCAGCCAAGTTCTCCGCCATTTTGCATCCATTCCGCGGTGCATATGTAACCTCCAGGCTATTTTGAAAAGGTAAGCGTCTCTCAAATGCTATAAACATTTACGGGAATTGGAGAATGGCACACTTAATCAAACATCTTGTTTCTGCGTTTTTTAATTTTGTCTTTATGGTTACTTCTGTGTGATTTTTATTTTATATTTTTGTCAACTTCAACATTATATGCAAATGTCAACTTTATATGTCGCAAATTATGTCCTTTGCCACACTTTTGAGGACTGTACTTTGCTTATGTTTTTTTTCTCCCCTATCTTTTGTCAGGTAATAGTCATAGCCAACTTAAGCTGCATGACACACGACAACATCTTGCACCGTTGTGATATGACTTGTTCAGATTTTTTGGAATGTAATTCACCGTGTTCGCCAGTGTCAAGTGTCCTCACACTTTCAACAACGATTGTTGTCATTGGTGATTTTTGCAGTTCCCCACTTGAAAAAGGATGTTCATCTACCCAGGGTTTGAGCAGGACTTCACTCATTAACCAGACAGTTGCCTTCTTTTCCCTCTTTTATTTTGCATTTTGCAAAGTCAGGTAGGTACAGCTGATAGGTCAACACAGGTGAAAAACCTTTGAATAAACACAAAAGAACAATGTTCACATCTTTGCGTTTATCACTTGGTATCAGCCATTCCCATGCACATACATAAACCCCTGCATTTTAAAGAGTTAATTTTTAATCACCTTAACATATCCACTCTTAACATTTTTATCAGATTTTTACCCATTTTATACTTTTTAATTCATATTTTTAAAATTATTTAAAGTGCATAAAGTGACTTTTTAAAGTGCAATGTTTCGATCTAATAAATACATAAATATATAAAACAAATAAAGTGCATTGTACAACCCACATTAACAACAGGAAACGGATTATTGGCATTTTAACCTTAGCTGGAAGCCTCTAATTAGCACCATTTAGCCTTTGATCTTATCTTAAACCTAGCGATCACAAACACAAGACAATCATCGCCACACAAACATGTGAAAGTTGACAGCCTGCCCCTCATGGCCGACGCAACGCCGACCGCCGTGGCTAACGCTACCGCTAACTCACGCAGCAGCGGCACACATCAGCAGTTTAAACCAGTCTTTTTAGAGTCTTAATGGTTCGGCTCTTACCGGCTGCTACCCGCGTTTGGTAGATGAAGCTTGTCCTGCACAGTTCACCGCAGATCTTTACGCTTTTACTAGAGCTCGCTTGCTTTCAGTGAGGCCGTTTCTTCCCAGTTCCTCCACAGTGCTGTGTGTGTCCCACCTTATGCTGCGCGGCAGCAACCCACAGCCACAGATTGGTTCCGCCCCAGCTGAGTGCAGCACCTGTGTGTGGATGCTTGTACCTTTTTTCCAAAGTTCGACTTGACACCTCCCACTCGATCTTTCTGTGGTCACACTTGGAAGATCGCATCTTTGAAGGTAATCTTGACGATTTCGGTTTGAATTTGTTTACACAACTTAAAATACCTTAACCTGGATCCCTCATCTGTTCCTCAACAGGCAATAAGACAACCAGTCGCCTGACATCACGGTGCAGGATCGTGGCTTGGAATTTTCCCTTGCTTGTGCCAGATGATGGATTTCTTGGCTTCTCTGCACTTTTAGCAGGTTTTATCACAGGGACACAGTAGCTTGGAAAGACCCTGATGTTGACGTCCCTCACGACACCTTTGCTGTCTGGGTTGGTGCTGACGACTCTCCCAAGCCTGAACTGTCCCCTCAGCGCATTTTGGTCGCTCAACCAGACAATGTCTCCAACAGCGACGTTTCTGTGTGTGGTGTGCCACTTGTTCCTCACAAATAAGTTGGGACCGGCGAGTTGACTCCAGCACCTCCAAAACTTGTTTACCTCCGACTGCATTGCTCTTAACCTCCTGTAGGGGTAGGTTTCAAAGTCGAATGTCTTGCAGTCTCCGCTTTGAGAAGCTCGGCCAAGCAGAAGGCTGTTAGGCGTCACATACTGGATACACTCCTCCCGGCTCTGCACTGCGGCTCCAATTGGTCGCTCATTCACCAAACTGGCTGCCATGTAAAGAGTCGTCCGGAACTCACTGTAACTCAGGGAAAGTTCTCCTCCAAGACTGTGGAGTGCTTTCTTTACAAGACGCACAGCAGCTTCTGCAGCACCATTCCTATGTGGAGAATCAGCTGGATGGATTTTCCACATCCACTCTGTTCCACTTCTAGCAGCCGTCTCCTCGAGGGCTGCTCTGTTCTGGCTGTCCAAGAATCTGTACATCTCCTCCAGAACTGGCTTTGCTCCAATGAAATTGGTCCCTGGGTCTGACCAGATTTTCCTTGGATGTCCACGAATTGTGGTGAACCTTTGGTAGGCCATCAGGAAACTTTCAGTTGATAGAGTGTTGACTAATTCTGTATGGACGGCTCTGCTAGCCATGCAGCTAAATATGACGCCCCAAACTTTGATTGTCACTCTTTTCTTCACATCGTCTTTAACATGTATGGTCCAAAGAGATCAACTGCTGTAAACTGAAAAGGTGCAGCAGGTTCAGTTCTTTCGGATGGCAGGTCACCCATCACTTGCTGGCAATGCCTTGCTTTTGCTTTCCTGCAGCTTATGCAGCGATCAACCACCTTTTGAGCAATCCTCCATCCTCTCACGACCCATGCCTTCCTTCGCATTTTGAGTACAGTTCCAGCCACTCCATCATGACTCTCACTGTGAGCCTCTTGAGCTAGCAGCGTTGACACCCAGGCGTCATAGGGAAGAATGGGAACACCAACTTTATCCTCTTCAAAGCTCTGAACTCTGCCACCGCATAACAACAGCCCAGAGATATCATCTTTGAACACCACCAGTCTGTCTGTTAAGGTGCTTGGGAAGGTTACGCCCATTTGTCCAGCAAGAAAAACATCTCTCAGGGCATCCTCTCTTTCTCTCAACGTGATGACCCCTGTTAGAGCGACTGCCTCCCACTTTGGATTGCTCAGGACTCGCTTTTGACCAAGAAACCTCTTTGCAGCTCTCCAGATCCATGCAGTGGTTTTAATCAATTGAGCTAGCTGACTGAACCTTTTTACGTCCACCAGATTCTGGATGGATGAACCAGCAGGAGGTCTCCTTTGTTCAGTCTGGCTTGGCTCCTGTTTCTCCTCTTCAAATTTTGCCAGCAGAGCAACGAAGGATTTCTTTTGCAACCTATTGATACTTTCTCTGGCAATGGTTGCTACTTCTTTTGCTGATTTGATTGGCCACTCATCCACTGGAAAGCTCAAGAATCCAGGCCCCTTTTGCCACTCTGAGTTCTCATCCAGTTTTGGAGGGCTGGCTCCTCTGGTGATAATGTCAGCAACATTTTTGGAACCAGGAATCCACCACCAATCTTCAGTCTTCGTGCAGCTCTGGATTTCTCCGATTCTGTTAGCAAAGAATGTTTGATAGCCGTAGCTTTCTCGCTGCACTGCACCAAGTACTGTCTGGCTATCCACCAGATGGTACCACCTCTCCACTCGGATCCAGCTGTGAAGTTCAAAGTACTTCTTTATCCGTGATGCAAACACTGCTCCACACATCTCAGCTTTTATAGCATCACCTTTGTGGTCCAAGGGAGTTAGTTTGGCTTTGGACTCCACCAATCTGACGACTGGGCCTTGGTCTGACTCCCACTTTAGGTACATCACTGCTCCATAAGCCTGCTCACTTCCATCTGAAAATGTGATTGCTAGTGGCTTGTTTCTGTGATGTGGAGGAGTCAGTGCTCTGGGGAATGTGACTTTGCCAAGCTGGACATACTCCTCGAAGAGCTGTATTGCGTCCTCTCTGAGGCAATCTGAGAGTGGCATGTCCCAAGTGTCTTTGACTTGGCAGCTCCCACTTCTCGCCTCTTGGAAGGCTCTGCGCACCAGAATGGCTCCCTTTTGTTTTACAGGTGTCACTAACCCTACAGGGTCATAAAGTCCTGATACTTGGCTGAGAAGCTCTCTTCGTGTCAGAGGATCTGGGGTGTGGGTCCTTATTTGATCATACGATAGATCCTGTCCAAGTCGCATTTTCTTCTTTCTTTTGGAGAATTTGATCCCAACCATAACATGGAGTTTATCCTCTTCCACTATGTAGCCCAGGCCAAGTGCTTTGTTTTCATCACTGCTCATTTGGTTTGGTAAAACCATAGCTTTTACCTGGCATTCCTCCTGCTCATCTCTGCACTTCTTCCTCCCACTTTGACCAGATAGGACCCATGGCTTGAGCTCAAACCCTCCAGCTTTAAGCATCCATTCCACATTTGCTGTGATGGTTTTCAGCTGGTCAAGGTTGTTGTGGGATGTGAGAATATCATCAACATAGCTGTCCTTCTGAAGTATCTGCCTCTCTTCTTCAAGATGGATAAAAGAAGGGAGGTTAGCAGTCTCACGCATTGCTAGCTGTGCGATGCAACCTGCAGGCTTATCCCCAATGTTCACTCTTGTGATGGCATATTCTCCTAGCTCTTCCTCTTCTGAGTCTCGCCAGAGAAATCTGTGCAGATGTACTTCTCGTTCCTCCAACCAGACTGAGTTATACATCTTCTTTATGTCTCCCAGAGCAGCGTAGACTCCGCTTCTGAATCTCAGGAGGACTGATCGAATCTGGTTGAGGGCATCTGGACCTTTCAACAGTAGATCGTTCATACTTACTCCTCTGAACCTTTGACTGCTGTTCCTCACAAGCCTTACCGGAGTAGTGACAGAGTGAGGGTTAGGAGCAATTAGGTGGCTCACGTACCAAACTGGTCCATTCCAGTTGATAATCATCTCCCTTGACAGTTTCATGGCTGCTTTCCGATTCAACATGTCGTGCACTTGCGCGGCGTAGGCTCCCTTCCACTCAGGTTCTTTGGATAGCTGCCTTTCTGTCCTGAGAAACGTAGCCTCCACTGCTGTCCTGTTATCTGTCAGGGATCCTGGATCCTCCAACCAGGGATATTTTGCATGCCAATGTGGCTCTTGGCTGTGGCTGTCCTCTATTACATATGTGAGGCCTTGTTTTATTATCTCAAGTTCTCTCTCCTCAGCAAGAGTCATTTCCTTGCCGCCTGGCTGGCAGTTTCCACAGCGGCAGCCCCCACATTTGGGCTCACATGCTGCTCCAATACTATCCCATCTCCACCACTCCAAGAAGTCTTGCTTGGTGGCCGATGTACTTGCCTCGTGGAACTTTACCGCCACCTGTAAGCTCGGCGGAAGCTGACTTTGGACAGTGGCAATAACTTCCTCATACTTTGCAGCAGCTGTCCTCATGGATCTTGCAAAGTGCGTCTTGGAAAGATGGGCTGACAGGACAAGTCCCTCAAAGAGCTCAGGATGAGAGCCTCCAACTGTTTTGCCGAGCGGGCCGTCCCACAACACGAGATCTCCAACTGCTCTTGCTCTCTGAGGTGCCAACTGACCTTCTCTGTGGCTGATGAGTAGCTGTATTTCTTTAGGCCTCACCAGCTCCTCAACTGGCATGTCTGGAAAGAACCTCTGCAGCTGCTTTGGTGCCACATGCTTGTGAACATCTGCGATGTTGTCCAGTCCATAGCAAACCAACTGATGAGCCTTTAGAGTGCCTTTGGCTGTTTTAACTCGAATCTTCAGAAGATATCGCTTCGTTTCGACATGAACCTTCATCCCTCCAACTCCATAAACAATGAGTGTGATGTCTTCGCTTCTGAGGTTTAATGTACTTGCTGCCTTGTGGGTTATGTAATTTGTGTCAGAAGCTAAGTCAATTAATGTCCCAATTTTTTGTCCATCATTTGCAGTGACCTCCAGAAGCATCATGATCACTGGAAGCTCCTGCATTCCACTATCCCTGAGTAGGCTTGGTCGATTTTTTACAGTGTTGAAAGCTCTAGACGCAGTATTAGAGAACACTTCTCGGCACTGTTCTACCAGCTCTGGAGAGAGTTTTCTTAAGAACTCCTCTTGATCCTCTGTGTACTTCCTCCGGCCTTTGTCTTTGCCAAAGCCGCTCTTTCCTCCACCTGTACTTCTTTTCTTTATCTCTGCATTAGGACACAGGTAGTAATGGTGCTCTGGAACATGTTCATTCTTGCAGTCAGGGTTTTTACACAGGTAAGCAGGCTTGCAGAATGAACCGTCATCATGGACCTCAAGACATTTTTTGCATGCTCCCAGCCTCTTTACGGCAGCTTTTCTATCAGTTAGCTTTAGTGCTCGAAATTGTTTGCAGAAGTAGAGCTTCCTCCTGTGCTTTCCATCACCACAGACTACACAAACTAGATGGTCGTTGTCTGCTTTTGTAGACCTGGTTCTGGCATGCCTTGGTTCAATCCTGGTTTCTCTCTTACTTGGTTCTTCCTCCTTTAGCTGTTCGAGCTGCTCATATATGCCTTCCTGCTCTTTAAGGAATGTTAAGAGACTGTCGAACCGCTTCTCCGGTGCCACAATGTTCCTCTTGTCAGCAGCATAGACCAGCCATTCTTTCTTGAGGTGTTCTGGAAGTTTACTTTCAATGGATTTTGTCACCAGTGGGTTTTTAATGGCACCAGTTTCTCCAAGATCACTCAAATCCTCAAGCGCCTTTTCCACAGCTTGAATTAATTCCACTATTTTCCTTGGCTGATGACCTCTCACAGCTGGCATCTTCTGCAGGTCCTCCACAATTTCGATGGCGATTGATGTTCTGTTGCCAAAGCGGTTTTCCAGGACACGAAAGATGTCATCAGCTGTGCTGTAGGATGTGAGCCGAAGGTCTCTTGTGACTTTATCCTCAATACTGTCCAGCAATTGGAACTTTTTCACTTCTTTTGAACCAGTGGGTTCACCTTGGCTCTGCAGCGCTTCCCAATCCCTTCTCCACTTATGGAAATCGCGTTTGTTCCCTGCAAACTTCGGAAGAGCCACAGGTCTTAACCGGATGGTTGGCACTGGATAACTGAAAGCATTGGAAGCACTGGAGGTCCGTGTCAGTCGCTCAGCCTCATCTTTAACCCTTGCATGGATGAAGTCAGCCTTTCTGGAGACTAATTTTGGGACAGAGAGCTCCAGCTCCCTCAAGCAACTCTGGAAAGCTTGCTGCTCGTCCGGGGGAACCCACCGTTTCCAACGGCTGTACACCTCCTTCGCAGTCTTCATTAGCTCTTGCAGGTGGGTGAGGCTAAAATCATATGCCTCCTCATTCCCATCAGGCCGTGTCGCAGCAGCACGTGCACATGCAGCCTCAGCTGCCTGCATCGCAATAGGTAGTTCTGCATTTCCAAAGTTAGCCCACAGAGTCTCCTGGACAAGCGCTTTGACCTCCTTCAATTTCATCTCGCAGTCTTTTGCAGTCTTTGCTATGTCAGCTCTTTGCTGCTCAGTCAACACAGCTGCCTCGCTTGTGTCTGGCGCCGCCTCTAGCTCTGCAATAAGCCCAGCCTCTACGTTATCATTTGCTTCCATGACATTCTCGGCCTCCACTGTGAGTTTATTAAAACCCGTCTCGCAGCTCCTCTTCAGACAGGTCTTTGTAGGTCCTCATAATGCTGTTAGCAATGCGAGAAAACTGTCTTTTTGCAGTGGTTCTCTCCATCTTGAGCTGCTCAACTGATTTGAGTTCTTGACCAGCCATGTTTTATCAGCTCAGACTTTTTTCCTCCGATGAGGTAACAAAAGGCACTTTAATCTTCTTTTGTTTGTCCTTTTCAGGATCTTCAGTACTGCACTACTGCAGCGGTTTTTCACTGTCAAGTGTCCTCACACTTTCAACAACGATTGTTGTCATTGGTGATTTTTGCAGTTCCCCACTTGAAAAAGGATGTTCATCTACCCAGGGTTTGAGCAGGACTTCACTCATTAACCAGACAGTTGCCTTCTTTTCCCTCTTTTATTTTGCATTTTGCAAAGTCAGGTAGGTACAGCTGATAGGTCAACACAGGTGAAAAACCTTTGAATAAACACAAAAGAACAATGTTCACATCTTTGCGTTTATCACTTGGTATCAGCCATTCCCATGCACATACATAAACCCCTGCATTTTAAAGAGTTAATTTTTAATCACCTTAACATATCCACTCTTAACATTTTTATCAGATTTTTACCCATTTTATACTTTTTAATTCATATTTTTAAAATTATTTAAAGTGCATAAAGTGACTTTTTAAAGTGCAATGTTTCGATCTAATAAATACATAAATATATAAAACAAATAAAGTGCATTGTACAACCCACATTAACAACAGGAAACGGATTATTGGCATTTTAACCTTAGCTGGAAGCCTCTAATTAGCACCATTTAGCCTTTGATCTTATCTTAAACCTAGCGATCACAAACACAAGACAATCATCGCCACACAAACATGTGAAAGTTGACAGCCTGCCCCTCATGGCCGACGCAACGCCGACCGCCGTGGCTAACGCTACCGCTAACTCACGCAGCAGCGGCACACATCAGCAGTTTAAACCAGTCTTTTTAGAGTCTTAATGGTTCGGCTCTTACCGGCTGCTACCCGCGTTTGGTAGATGAAGCTTGTCCTGCACAGTTCACCGCAGATCTTTACGCTTTTACTAGAGCTCGCTTGCTTTCAGTGAGGCCGTTTCTTCCCAGTTCCTCCACAGTGCTGTGTGTGTCCCACCTTATGCTGCACGGCAGCAACCCACAGCCACAGATTGGTTCCGCCCCAGCTGAGTGCAGCACCTGTGTGTGGATGCTTGTACCTTTTTTCCAAAGTTCGACTTGACAGCCAGTGTCACAACATGGATTGAATTACTGTGGAGAGACACTCTCCACAGTTTGTTGCGTTATGAGTGTCTCTGAGTTGGTGCTAAACCTGAAGTTGGTAGCAACCATGTGACTGACATTAACACAGTTAAATATTTTAGCTGTCCTTGAAATAACTCTGAATCGATGAATTAATCCTTTCACAGATTATTAAAGTGTCTGTTTTCTTTGGAGTACACATTGTGATAGCAATAGTGATCGAGGGAGACTGTAGTATAGACGGCTTTTTAAAAATTATTATTTATTTATTAAATTTATATATCGAGACTGAATTTCTTGCAGGAATTGGATGAAGAATATTTAACACAGCAGATTTTTCTTTACCTTTTTAATCAACAGAGTAACTGACTGTTTCAGGTCTTGTAGTACTAGTTTTTATATACCATTGTATGTTAGTTAAGCCAGGCATTTAGGGGATAAAACAGCAAAACCAAAAGGTTTTAGATATTGTCAAATGAGATGCATAAACACATGACACAAGTATCATCCTTGTGTATATACAGACAGGAGTTTGCTGAATCCATATTTGATAAATATAAAGTTTTATGTGCTGAAGCATAACGTGGTTTCGTGATATTTACAGATTCCTATTATCAGCAGGACAGGCAAATTCCAAATAATTCTACATTCTCCGACCAAGGACTCAGTAGTTGTTGTATCCATCCATCCCTCCATTATCTATACACTGCAGGGTTTCCCCCGGAAAACTTGCTAAGCCTGGTGGTAGAGAAGTCCACCGGCGGCCCACCGTGTTTTTGTAAAAAGAAAAAAATGTTAAAAGTTGACAGGAATTTTGAAATTATGACTATTATGTGTCATTATAAGCCATTTATTCACAATACTTAAACGTAGGATCTTATAGAAAGGCACAATCTTGAAGTACGGTTTTAACAAACACACAAAAGAAAATACAATTAAAGCTGCAAGCAGCGTCGGACGGGCCCTCGCACACCTATACACGTTGGGACGTGGTCCACATCGAGGTGGAGTGTACGTCGGGGTTTGGCAAAATTTTGAGTTGTTGAGATTATAACAGAAATAAGAATTTCATATTAGAAATTTCTAGGGGGTGCTGTGGAGACTTTTGGAAAGTCTATTTATGCAAATGTGCTTGTCTCATCCTGCTCTGCACATGTGCTAAATTTCTGTAGGACAAACCAGTGATTCGTTATGAATTTTTGAAATTTCTAGGGGGCGCTGTGGAGCTGTTTGGCCATGCACAAGTGTTGAGGGATAGCCTGTCATCAAGCATATCAAGTTTCATTCACATCTTATCATGTACAGTCAAGTAATGAGCATTTCACACTTCATGGCCACAGGCTCAAGATGGCCGCCCTGTCACGCCCACACCGTGTGACGTACGAGATTTTAAGAACTTTTCATCCTGAAGGAGTCAAGATGCCACACAGTGAGTTTCATCAACATGGGATAAAAATCCTGGGACGAGTTCGTCAAATTCCAATGTCTCCACACCACATTGTCTAGGGGGTACTGTGGAGCCGATTGGAATTTCAAGTGTACAGATCTATGTGTCTCGATAGACTACACATGTATACCAAATTTCATGTTTGTAGCATAAAACAGTGATTTTATATGACTATTTGAATATTTGTAGGGGGCGCTGTGGAGCGGTTTGACCACGCCCATTCATGAATTATACAGCAAAAGTTAGATTTTGAGATTTGTGAGGATTTGTGTTGATTTGGTGATATTACGTGGACCTCTTCACCTCCAAAATCCATTTCGTTTCACATGGCAAATTTACTCAAAAAGGCCGCACTGCCACACCCACACTGTATATCACAGCCACGAGATTTTAATAACTTTTCATCCTGAAGGGGTCCAGATTCCACACAGTGAATTTCATCAGGATTGGATAAAAATCCTGGGAGGAGTTCGTTGAATTCCAATGTCTCCGCACAACATTGTCTAGGGGGCGCCATAGAGCTGATCGGAATTTCAAGTGTACAGATATGTTTGTGTCAATACACTATACATGTGTACCAAATTTCATGTTTGTAGGTTAAAGCAGTAATTTTATATGAGTATTTGAATATTTGTAGGGGGCGCTGTGGAGCCGTTTGAACACGCCATTTCCTGAATTGTATATCAAACATTAGTTTTTGAGATTTGTGAGGATTTGTGTGGATTTGGTGATTTTACGTGGATCCCTTCACCTCCAAAACTCATTTCATTCCATATGGTAAAATTGCTGAAAATGGCCGCCATGCCACGCCCACACCGTGTGACATAGCCACGAGATTTTAATAACTTTTCATCCTGGCAGGGCTTAGATGCCACACGGCGAATTTGGTGAAGATCGGGTAAAAATACTAGGAGGAGTTTGTTAAATTCCAATGCCTGCGCACCACGTTTTCAAGGGGGCGCCGTTGAGCTTTTTTGAAATTTCAAAAGCAGGAATGTTTTTGTCTCGGGCTACTGTACATGTGTACCAAATTTCATAGCTGTACGTGAAACTAGCCGTATTAACTCCACTAAAGCCCAATTTTCAAGGTGGCGCTATTGAGTCATTTTGCCATTCATATGTGTAATTCCCCCAAAATATAATACAGTCCTGATGTGTGTGCCAAATTTGGGGAGTTTTTGAGCATGTTTAGGGGGTCAAATTGGGGTTTAATTTGGCGTAAGAAAAATTAAAGCTGCAAGCAGCGTCGAACGGGCCCTCGCTCCCCCCCGCACCGCCGCTCTGGAGATGATAGGAATCTCTAAAGTACACAGTTGTGTTACTGCTCTGCACATGTACCAAATTTCATGTCTGTAGGTTAAAGCGGTGATTTTATATGAATTTTTGAAATTTCTAGGGGGCGCTGTGGAGCTGTTTGGCTGCGCCCAAGTGTTGATGGATAGCCTGTCGTAAAACATATCAAGTTTCATTCACATCTGATCATGTGCAATGAAGTTATGAGCATTTCACACTTCATGGTCACACGCTCAAAATGGCCGCCATGCCACGCCCACGCCCACGCCGTGTGACGCAGCTACGAGATTTTAATAACTTTTCATCCTGGAAGGGTCTAGATGCCACACAGCGAATTTGGTGAAGATCGGATAAAAATCCTGGGAGGAGTCCAATGTCTCCAAATGACTTTGTCTTGGGGGCGCCGTAGAGCTCATTAGAATTTCGACTGTGCAAATCTGTTAGTCTCGGGTTCGTATGTGTATATTCCAAATTTCATGTTTGTAGAATACAGCAGTGATTTTTTATGAGTATTTGAATATTTGTAGGGGGCGCTGTGGAGCCGTTTGAACACGTCCATTCATGAATTGCATATTAAATGTTAGTTCTTGAGATTAATGAGGACTTGTGTGGATTTGGTGATTTTACATGGATCCTTTCACCTCCAAAAACCATTTCGTTCAACATGGCAAGTTTGCTCAAAATTACCGCCATGCCACGCCCACACCGTGTGACGCAGCCACGAGATTTTAATAAATTTTCTTCTTGGATGGGTCTAGATGCCACTTAGCGAATTTGGTGAAGATTGGATACAAATCCTGGGAGGAGTTCGTTAAATTCCAATGTCTCCACACGACTTTTTCTAGGGGGCGCCATAGAGCCGATTTGAATTTCGACTGTGCAAATTTGTTGGACTCGGGATTCTATATGTATGTACCAAATTTCATATTTGTAGGATACAGCAGTGATTTTTTATGAGTATTTGAATAATTGCAGGGGGCGCTGTGGAGCCGTTTGACCATGTCCATTCATGAATTGTATATTAAACCTTAGCGTTTGAGATTGATGAGGATATTCTGGATTTGGTGATATTAGGTGGATCCCTTCATCTCCAAAACTCATTTCATTCCATGTGGCAAAATTGGTGAAAATGGCTGCCATGCCACGCCCACACCGTGTGACGCAGCCACAAGATTTTAATAACTTTTCATCCTGGAGGGGTCTACATGCCACACAGCGAATTTGGTGAAGACCGGATAAAAATCCTAGGAGGAGTTCGTTAAATTCCAATGCCTGCGCACCACGTTTTCAAGGGGGCGCCGTGGAGCTTTTTTTAAATTTCAAAAGCAGGAATGTTTTTGTCTCGGGCTACTGTACCTGTGTACCGAATTTCATAGCTGTACGTGAAACTAGCCGTATTAACTCCATTAAAACCCAATTTTCAAGGTGGCGCTATGGAGTCATTTTGCCATTCATATGTGTAATTCCCCCAAAATATCAAATTTTTGACCAGTCCTGATGTGTGTGCAAAATTTGGGGAGTTTTTGAGCATGTTTAGAGGGTCAAATTGGGGTTCAATTTGGCGTAAGAAAAATTAAAGCTGCAAGCAGCGTCGGACGGGCCCTCGCTCCCCCCCCGCAACGCCGCTGTGCAGACGATGGGAATGTCTAAAGCACGCACTCGTGTTCGTCTCATCCTGCTCTGCACATGTACCAAATTTCATGTCTGTACGACAAACCAGTGATTTTATATGAAATTTTAAAATTTTGTAGGGGGCGCTGTGGAGCTGTTTAAGTGCGCCACAGTGTTGAGGGATAGCCTGTCATCAAGCATATCAAGTTTCATTCATATTCGGCCATGTGCAGTCAAGTTATGAGCATTTCACACTTCATGGCCACATGCTCAAAATGGCCGCCCTGTCATGCCCACACCGTGTGACAGAGGCAGAAGATTTTAATAACTTTTCATCCTGAAGGGGTCTAGATGCCACACAGCCAATTTGGTGGAGATGGGATAAAAATCCTGGGAGGAGTTCGTTAAATTCCAATGTCTCAGCACCACATTGTCTAGGGGGCGCTGTGAAGCCAATTGAAATTTCAAGTGTACAGATCTGTTTGTCTGGATACACTATACATGTGTACCAAATTTCATGTTTGTAGGTCAAAGCAGTAGTTTTTTATGAGTATTTGAATATTTGTAGGGGGCGCTGTGGAGCCGTTTGAACACGCCATTTCCTGAATTGTATATCAAACATTAGTTTTTGAGATTTGTGAGGATTTGTGTGGATTTGGTGATATTAGGTGGATCCCTTCACCTCCAAAACTCATTTCATTCCATGTGGCAAAATTGGTGAAAATGGCTGCCATGCCACACCCACACTGTGTGACATAGCCACGAGATTTTAATAACTTTTGATCCTGGAGGGGTCCAGATGACACACAGTGAATTTGGTGAAGACCGGAAAAAAATCCTAGGAGGAGTTCGTTAAATTCCAATGCCTGCGCACCACGTTTTCTAGGGGGCGCCGTGGAGCTTTTTCAAAATTTCAAAAGCAGGAATGTTTTAATCTGGGGCTACTGTACCTGTGTACCAAATTTTATAGCTGTACGTGAAACTAGCCGTATTCACTCCACTAAAGTCCAATTTTCAAGGTGGCGCTATTGAGTCATTTTGCCATTCATATGTGTAATTCCCCCAAAATATCCAATTTTTCACCAGTCCTGATGTGTGTGCAAAATTTGAGGAGTTTTTGAGCATGTTTAGGGGGTCAAATTGGGGTTCAATTTGGCGTAAGAAAAATAAAGAAAGAAAGAAAGAAAGAAAGAAAGAAAGAAACTGAGCAGGAACAATAGGGCCTTTGCCCTGCAAGGCAAAGGCAGCGTTCAGTGTTTCACACTGATCGCTGCCCTTTGCCTTTTTTGGGCTCGGGCCCTAATAAACCGCCAAACAAACAAAGAAACAAACAGAGCAGGAACAATAGGGCCTTTGCCCTGCAAGGCAAAGGTAGCGTTCAGTGTTTCACACTGATCGCTGCCCTTTGCCTTTTCGGGCTCGGGCCCTAATAAAGAAAAAAATTAAAGCTGCAAGCAGCGTCGAACGGGCCCTCGCTCCCCCCCGCACCGCCGCTCTGGAGATTATAGGAATCTCTAAAGTACACAATTGTGTTACTGCCCTGCACATGTACCAAATTGCATGTCTGTCGGAAAGCGGTGATTTTATATGAATTTTTGAAATTTCTAGGTGGCGCTGTGGAGCTGTTTGGCTGTGCCCAAGTGTTGAGGGATAGCCTGTAAACAAACATATCAAGTTTCATTCACTTCTGATCATGTACAATGAAATTATGAGCATTTCACACTTCATGGTCACACGCTCAAAATGGCCGCCATGCCACGCCCACACCATGTGAGGCAGCTACAAGATTTTAATAACTTTTCATCCTGGAGGGGTCTCGATGCAACACAGCGAATTTGGTGAAGATCGGATAGAAATCCTGGAAGGAGTTTGTTAAATACCAATGTCTCCAAATGACTTTGTCTAGGGGGCACCGTAGAGCTCATTGGAATTTCGACTGTGCAAATCTGTTGGTTGGGGTTTGTATATGTATATTCCAAATTTCATGTTTTTAGAATAAAACAGTGATTTTTGAGTATTTGAATATTTGTAGGGGGCGCTGTGGAGCCGTTTGACCACGTCCATTCATGAGTTGTATGTTAAATGTTAGCTTTTGAGATTGATGAGGATTTGTGTGGATTTGGTGATTTTATGTTGATCCCTTCACCCCCAAAACTCATTTCGTTCTACATGGCAATTTTGCTCAAAATTACCGCCATGCCACGCCCACACCGTGTGACGCAACCACAAGATTTTAATAACTTTTTATCCTTGATGGGTCTAGATGTCACACAGTGATTTTGGTGAAGATCAGATAAAAATCCTGGGAGGAGTTCGTTAAATTCCAATGCGTGCGCACCACGTTTTCTAGGGGGTGCTGTGGAGCTTTTTTGAAATTTCAATAGCAGGATTGTTTTTGTCTCGGGCTACTGTACATGTGTGCCAAATTTCATAGCTGTACGTAAAACTAGCCGTATTAACTCCACTAAAGCCCAATTTTCAAGGTGGTGCTGTTGAATCATTTTGCCATTCATATGTGTAATTTCTCCAAAATATCAAATTTTTCACCAGTCCTGATGTGTGTGCCAAATTTGGGGAATTTTTGAGCATGTTTATGGGGTCAAATTGGGGTTCAAAGTGGCGTAAGAAAAAGAAACCGCCAAAGAAAGAAAGAAAGAAACGCAGCAGGAACAATAGGGCCTTTGCCCTGCAAGGCAAAGGCAGCGTTCAGTGTTTCACACTGACCGCTGCCCTTTGCCTTTTCGTGCTCGGGCCCTAATAAAGAAAGAAACCGCCAAACAGAGCAAGAACAATAGGGCCTTTGCCCTGCAAGGCAAAGGCAAAGGCAGCGTTCAGTGTTTCACACTGATCGCTGCCCTTTGCCTTTTTCGGGCTCGGGCCCTAATAAAGAAACCGCCAAACAAACAGAGCAGGAACAATAGGGCCTTTGCACTGCAAGGCAAAGGCAGCGTTCAGTGTTTCACACTGACCGCTGGCCCTTGCCTTTTCGTGCTCGGGCCCTAATTAAAGCTGCAAGCAGCGTCGGACGGGCCCTCGCTCCTCACGGCACTCCTCTCCACACGACCTTGTCTAGGGGGCGCCGTAGAGCCGACTGGAATTTTGACTGTGCAAATCTGTTGGTCTTGGGATACTATATGTATGTACCAAATTGCATGTTTGTAGGAAAAAGCAGTGATTTTATATGACTAATTGAATATTTCTAGGGGGCGCTGTGGAGCCGTTTGACCACGTCCATTCCTGAATTGTATATTAAATATTAGGTCTTGAGATTAATGAGGATTTGTGTGGATTTGGTGATTTTACATGTGTTTCGATGCCACACAGCCAATTTGGTGAAGATCGACCAAAAATCCTGGGAGGAGTTCGTTAAATTCCAATGCCTGTGCACCACGTGTTCTAGTTGGCGCTGTTTAGCTTTTTTGTTCAAAATGGCCGCCATGCCACGCCCACACCGTGTGACGCAGCCACAAGATTTTAATAACTTTTCATCCTGGAGGGGTGTAGATGTCACACAGCGAATTTGGTGAAGATCGGATAAAAATCCTGGGAGGAGTTTGTTAAATTCCAATGCCTGCGCACCACGTTCTCTAGGGGGTGCCGTTGAGCTTTTTTGAAATTTCAAAATCAGGAATGTTTTTGTCTCGGGCTACTGTACCTGTGTACCAAATTTCATAGCTGTACGTGAAACTAGCCGAATTAACTCCACTAAAGCCCAATTTTCAAGGTGGCGCTATTGAGTCATTTTGCCATTCATATGTGTAATTCCACCAAAATATTAAATTTTTCGCCAGTCCTGATGTGTGTGCCAAATTTGGGGAGTTTTTGAACATGTTTAGGGGGTCAAATTTGGGTTCAAAGTGGCGTAAGAAAAAGAAGCCACCAAACTACCAAACCGAGAAACATAGCAGGAACAATAGGGCCTTTGCACCCAGGTCAAAGGCAGCGTTCAGTGTTTCACACTGATCGCTGGACTTTTCCCTTTGGTGCTCGGACCTTAATAAATAAAAAAGTGCAAACATGGCCAAGGGGTAAAACCAGGGAACTCAGAGGCTGAAGAGGTATGCTGTGCTGTGTGCCATCTCCTACTTTTTGCTGCTTGGTGCAGTGGTTGGATGCACTACAAGACCGAGTATGGGCTTACCATACTCTGTTTTGTAGAGCCAGCTGCTAAATTTATTTTGGATTAAATCCGCTAGTTCGATGTTTACCATCGCAGCTCGCAGAAGGCTGCTCCGACGACGTGCTAACACCCATGCTAACTCGCACTGGCTCTGCCTCGCCATTGAGCCGTGGCTCGGCTGGCTCGCCGGAGATGCACTCCCCTTGGCCTGGGGGTGAACGAACGGGCTCATCATCTCCTTCAGTGCTCCTCCAGCTTCGGAAAAATAAAGTGTCAAACGTTTTTTGACCCTTTCTCCGTGACATGTCACGTAAAAGTTGTTAGCGTGTAGACAGGTAGAGGTTTTGGGGTGTTCAGATGATGGAAAATACATCTGACCTCTCACTCCTTATGTGTTCACGTATTGAAGTGTATGGACGTATAAGATGTTGCCATTGCGCTTTCAACCATATCACCAGATGTGGTTAAAAGCTCTGAATACAGTGTTTGGTATCACTGTTTTGGGGCATAAAAAACCTATTAAAAAAAAATAAACAGGGGCTTCCGGTTTGACCATCACCGTGAATGGCTGTGCTTTAAGAGAGCTCCCGAAAGGACCTGAGCAATTAGTGATTTAACCCCGTTTAAATGGCGTAAACAAATAAATAACTGTGAAACAGGAAATGGAGGAGAGAAGTAGACTACAACCTGCACCAGACAAAGAGTGAGTGAAACAAAAGGCTGAAATTTGTGCGCTAGCATTAGCGGCTCAAGCTAACAGGCAAAGCTAAATAAGTCAACAGTAATACGTGAAACTAAATTACGAGCCATGGCCAACTACGAAATTATCCCACAAGAACTGAAGGACTTCCGACAAGAAAATAAGGAGCAGCTAGAAAACCTCAAGGAAGAGCTGGCCAATTTGAATAGCAGACTGGAAGAAGCTGAGGAAAGGATCAAAAAGACAGAGGAGAGAATTCAAAACATGGAGGAAACTACGATCGAACTTGTACAGCTACACATACAGTTAGAGGAGAAGATGATGGATCTGGAGAGTCGCTGTAGAAGAGAGAATATCAGAATCTACGGTGTTCCAGAATCATCCGAACAAGACTCTCCATCAATGTACGCTTTTGTTGAGACACTACTGAGTGAGGGCTTAGAACTGGATGGTGTGGACATTAACATTGAACGAGCCCATCGCACTCCTGGCCCCCCACTGCTGAACGAAGCTCCAGCGCGCTCTATTATGGTCAAATTCTTGAGCTTCAGGATTAAAGAGCAGATACTCCGCAAAGCATGGCAAAAGAGAGGATTCACTTGGAAAGGTAAACACATAACCCTGGACAATGATTATCCCCCTCTCATCCTTAAGAAACGAAAAGAATATGCAGAAAGAAAACCAAATACCGTTTCAAACCCTCTATCCAGCCAAACTGAGAGTAAAATTCACAGACGGAAAGAAAACCTACATCAGCGCAATGGAGGCGACTGAAGACATGTCCAGAAGAGGCTATGCTGTCAAGATCATCAAGCCTCCCGAAACAATCCAGGAGCAACTTAAACAACTAACCTGGACCAGAGTGACCAGAAGAAGAGACAGCAGCGCAACGAACCATGGACAAGATCCAGGCTACAAGGAAAAGCTCTGTGCCTTCAAGAGAACTACAGCTACTTCCTTGGGAAATTAAGGTTTCACTTTGACCAAGCTAAGAATTCGATACATGTCTTTTCATATCTGTGACACAATATTATTGATATTTTTCTGGGTGCAATCACTTAAGAAAAACGTGGTTCTGGGAGATCACTTTTACAGCAGAGCCCCAGCCAATAAGGGCCCCCTTCATTGAACTGATGTGGATACTGCCTTTAGAGGCTCTGCAGGGTCTGTTTAAAAGACCCCAACCTTGGAAGTTCACAGTGTTTATAGCTACTTTTTTTTTTAGGGCCCGAGCACTACAGTGCGTAGGACCCTATTGTTCCTGTAGTGTTTCTTTGGCGGTTTGGCGGTTTCTTTTTCTTACGCCACTTTGAACCCCAATTTGACCCCCTAAACATGCTCAAAAACTCACCAAATTTGGCACACCAATCAGGACTGGTGAAAAATTTGATATTTTGGGGGAATTACACATATGAATGGCAAAATGACTCAACAGCACCACCTTGAAAATTGGGCTTTAGTGGAGTTAATACGGCTAGTGTCACATAAACTCATGAAATTTGGTACACATGTACAGTAGCCCGAGACAAAAAAAAAATCCTGTTGTTGAAATTTCAAAAAAAGCTCAACAGCGCCCCCTACAGCATGTGGTGCGCAGGCATTGGAATTTAACGAACTCCTCCCAGGATTTTTGTCCGTTCTTCACCAAATTCGCTGTGTGGCATCTAGACCCCTCCAGGATGAAAAGTTATTAAAACCTTGAGGCTGCGTCACACGGTGTGGGCGTGGCATGGCAGCCATTTTGAACAAAAAAAGCTTAACCGCGCCCCCTTGAACAGTGGTGCGCAGGCATTGGAATTTAACGAACTCCTCCCAGGATTTTTGTCCGATCTTCACCAAATTTGCTGTGTGGCATCTAGACCCCTCCAGGATGAAAAGTTATTAAAATCTTGTGACTGTGTCACATGGTGTGGGCGTGGCATGGCGGCCATTTTGAACAAAAAAGCTCCATGGCACCCCCTACAATACGTGGTGCGCAGGCATTGGAATTTAACAAACTCCTCCCAGGATTTTTGTCCCATCTTCACCAAATTCGCTTCGTGGCATCTAGATCCCTCCAGGATGAAAAGTTATCAAAATCTTGTGGCTGCGTTACACGGTGTGGGCGTGGCATGGCGGCCATTTTGAACAAAAAAGCTTAACATTGTACAATGGAACACGTTGTGCGCAGGCATTGGAATTTAACGAACTCCTCCCAGGATTTTTGTCCGATCTTCACCAAATTCGCTGTGTGGCATCTAGACCCCTCCAGGATAAAAAGTTATCAAAATCTTGTGGCTGCGTCACACGGTGTGGGCGTGGCATGGCGGCCATTTTGAACAAAATCGCCATGTGGAACGAAATGGTTTTTGGAGGTGAAGGGATCCACGTAAAATCACCAAATCCACACAAATCCTCATTAATCTCAAGACATAATATTTAATATACAATTCAGGAATGGATGTGGTCAAACGGCTCCACAGTGCCCCTACAAATATTCAAATACTCATATAAAATCACTGCTTTATCCTACAAACATGAAATTTGGTACATATAGTATCCCAAGACCAACAGATTTGCACAGTGGAAATTCCAATCAGCTCTACGGCGCCCCCTAGACAAAGTCGTGTGGAGAGGAGTGCAGTGAGGAGCGAGGGCCCGTCCGATGCTGCTTGCAGCTTTAATCTTTTATTTTTTTGTTCTAAGTTCAGTGTTTAATATGGGGAGTGAGGTACCAGTCCATATAAACATAGCAGCTAAAAGTATAACATAAATGTACAACAACCATGTAAAATTGATAACAATTAATATCAACGGCTTACATAACCCATTCAAAAGATGGAAAGCCCTATCAAAACTCAAAAGAGACAAAATACAAATTGCTATGAAGCAGGAAACGCATCTTTCAGATTAAGAACACTCAAAACTGAATAAAATGGGCTTCAAACACGTATTTTATTCTTCTCGCACTTCAGGACGGTGTAGAGGAGTGGCAATTCTGATAACTGGGGCCCTGAATTATGAACATCTATCTGAATTACACAGATAGGATCGAAGGTACTCTTACAACCTTACTAAACATGTATGTCCCCCCTGGTAGTGACTGGTTCTTTTATAAACATATATTAGAAATAATGACAACCAAAACTCAGGGAACCTTAATATGTGGTGGGAATTTCAATATTACACTGAGCCCAAAACTAGATTCTTCGAATGAGAAAAGTGATTCGAGAAATATTGGGAAAAAGATGATACATTATATGGAAGATACAGGTGTCCTTGATGTATGGAGAGACATTAATCCAACTAAAAGGGAATATACTCACTATTCTCATGCCCATAATATCTACTCCTGTTTGGATTATATATTCATGTTCAAAAATGATCTGTTCAGGATAAACAATTGTGAAATTCGGCCTTGTACAATCTCTGACCATAATCCTGTTTATGTGCAAGTTTTTCTCACAAAGAATAGAAAATCCACCCTTTGGAGGTTAAACGCAAACATCTTAAATTATCCAAATATTAAAGAAAGTTTAAAAGTGGCAATTGAGGAGTATTTTGAACTCAATGACAATGACGAAGTCAGCCCAGGAACACTTTGGGATGCATTTAAGGCAGTAATTAGGGGGAAAATAATAAATATCTCTTCTCATCAAAAAAAGGCCAATCTTCATAAAAGGGTCATCCTAGAAGAGAAATTATTGAAACTTCAACAGTAACATTAAAAAAATATGAAAGATGTGACCAAATCTGAAATAAAACAACTGAAGGAAAAAATAGATGACCTTAATACAATGGATGTACAAAAAACCCCTAATCTTTACTAAACAACAGTATTATGAAGCAGGCGGGAGATCTGAAACTTCTCTCTTATAAACTTAGGAAAGAACAAGCTGAGAGAACCTTTAAAAAATTAAAAACCCCTTGAATAATAAAATTGAAAATGAACAAGACAAATTTAAACAGTGTTTTCAAAAATACTACTTAAAGCTTTACTCTCAAGCCCATGTGGATAATGATCAAGGCATAGATGCTTTTCTCTCACAGCTAAACCTACCAACATTGACAGATGAGCAAAATAATAGACTTTTTTCACCAATAACCGAAGAGGAAATCCACCTGGCAATTAAAAAACTGAAAAAAGGAAAGATGGCAGGAACAGATGGATTTAGCCCTGAATGGTACAAAATAATGGAGAGTTGCCTAACCCCAGCTTTATTGAAGACGTTCAATTGGGTGATGCAAAAGAAAACAGTCCCGCCTTCATGGAATGAAGCAATAATCTCCATCATCCCAAAGGAAGAAAAAGACAGACTAGAATGTAGTAATTATCGCCCAATTAGTGTCTTAAATATTGACTACAAACTGTTTGCATCTATTATATCAAGGAGACTGGAAATCATTTTACCACTTTTGATACATAAGGACCAGACCGGGTTCAATAAACAAGGACAGAACCAGGACAGCATAAGGAGAGTGCTACATGTAATGCAATATGCTGTACAGAAAAAACAAGCGACCTTGGTAATGAGTTTGGACACTGAAAAGGCTTTCGACTCAGTGAGGTGGTCCGTCCTATTCAACATGCTTAATAAATTTGGCTTTCATAAACCTATAATTGAAATAATTGCAGGTTTATACAACAAACCAGTGGCTAGAATTAAAATCAATGGGGACCTCACTGAGACGATAGCACGTGAAAGAGGAGTGAGACAAGGGTGTAATCTATCTGCACTCTTTTTTGCCTTATATATCGAACCACTTGGTCAATGGATCAGGCAAAGACAAGACATCTTAGGGATAACCATTGCAGAAAAGGAACAGAAACTGGCCTTGTTTGCTGATGATTTATTATTAACCATATCCAATCCCACTCAGACCAAAAACTATACAGACACTTGAAGACTATGGCACCTTTTCAGGTTACAAAGTTAATGTAAACAAAACTCAAGTACTAACTTTAAATTATGATCCTTCCCAAAACATTAGAGACCACTTTAAATGGAAATGAATGGAATGGAACACAGACTCCATCAAATACCTAGGAGTTTTGCTACATAGAGATTTCACAAAGATGTATGATGGTAATTATGGACCTCTGAATGCAAAAATAAAATCTGACATGGAGAGGTAGAATACCATACCCTTCTTAGATCTGTATTCTCTGATTGATTCTATTAGAATGAATATCCTTCCTCGAATGCTATATTTGTTCCAGTGTTCCAGTGCCATTTTCTATACCTCAAAAACAATTTGTAGAATGGGACAGAACTCTGTCAAGGTTTTTATGGAAAGGTAAAAAACCTTACAAAGTTTAAAACCTTACAAATAAAGAAGGAAAGGGGTGGTATGAGCCTCCCATGCTTAAGAAAATATCATTATGCAGCCCAGCTGAGACCCATAGTATGTATGTGTTTACATAGCAGGGTGGAAAGACATAGAAGAGGTGATAATTAAAGAGATGCCACTTAAAGCTGTCATAGCAGACATAAAATTACAATCAATAACTGAATGCATATCATATACAACAATAACAACCTGGAACGAAATAACTAAACTATACGGCTTGGAAGAGGAATCCAAAATTCTGCAATGGTGTGCATATGACTCAGAATTCACTCCTAACAAATATTATGATTGATTCAAAACATGGATTTCTAAAGGTTTAACCAACTACAACTCATTTGTCCACAAGGGGGATTTCCAAACATTTGACAATCTGAGGCAAAAGCATGGGTTGGGCTCTGAAGATATTTCCAGATACCTGCAAGTCAGGCACTATTTCAACCAGAACATTAAAATACCCTCAACTGACCAAGGGCTCATTCAAACATTTATGTCACTAACAAAATCAATGTTTCCCTCTAAAATTATCTCTAAATTGTACAACAACATGCTGTGAGGTGGGGGGGGGAAAGCACATATTATGTGAAAGAAAAATGGGAAAGAAAAGGGAGCATCACGATAACCGAGGAAGCTGGGAACACATTTGTGAAATCCAGTGGGTCTCAACTGGGTCAAATATTTGGCGTGAATTTTTTTGGAAAAATATTATGCGTTTTTTCATGACACCCAGTCCAAAAAGATACCGGGGAACTGGAGATGCCTGCTGGAGGTGTAGTAATGAAAGAGCTAACCACTTTAATGTTTTTTGGTACTGTCAAATTACTCAAGGATACTGGGTTGAGATTCACCATCATGTACAGAATGTGTTTTCAATTGCTTTCCCCTTTTCATTTGAAACTGTGTATCTCGGTAACATAATACTAGATGGCTTTAGCAATGGAGACAAGAAACTGCTTTATATTCTCTTAGCAGCAAGTAAAAAGGCCATTACCAGAAGATGGCTCAAGCCTGAGCAACCGAGAATTGAGGACTGGATCAAATTATACAAGAAATCTAAAAAATGGAAAAAGTGACTTTTTGATTAAAATTGCAAATGGACTCATTTTACAAAACATGGTAAAAATGGACAGAATATGTCAAGCCTTTAAGATCTGACTTTATGTAAAGCTGTTGTTTAACTAACGACAACTGCTGCAAAAGACGACCCTATGTGAAAAAGATGATGCTGTGTGGGAAAAGGTACCATCCCCCCCATGGACACCCTGGACAGGTTGCCAGTCTATCACAGGGCTACACATAGAGACAGACAACCAAGCATTCACACCTACGGACAATTTAGAATAATCAGTTAATCAATTACTGTGGGAGGAAGCCGGAGTACCTGGCGAAAACCCACGCTGCACAAGGAGACACAAAAAGATCCCAGGGATGCGAACCGGGGATCTTCCAGCTGTGAGGCAATGCTGCTAACCACTGAGCCACCGTACAGCCCTGTGGTGAGTATGTCTACTGTAATTTTAATTTTTTAAGTCCAGGTGATTACATCTCGTTTACTAATTTTCAGATAGCATTTGTTTTTTATTGTCTATGCTGATTTTTTTTTTTCTTGTCTCTCTTTCACCAGGATGTTGCAGGAAGATTGGCATTATTAAACCACTATAAACTCAAACATCCTCGCCTTCCATCTAGATTTCTTCAGGAAGTGGCTGTAACTACAGTTTTCTGGAAGAAAGCTTATCAGTGTCCAGTGAGAGTGTTGATACTGACAGTTTGTCTTCACCAGACTCGGACGCATTCACCTCTTCCTCCAGGACATTTTGGTCTAGCACCTTTAGTGTTCTACAGTTTGGCCTTGATGCAGATTTAAAACTTAAAAGAGGCAATGCAGCTTTCAGAGAGAATGGCAATACAGAGTTTATGTCATAGACAGAGAGTTCAACATGGTTGGTGATATACTCAGTGACAGGATATTCTGGTTGGAAGGCAAGCTTAAAGAATAACCTTGCAATTTACCGTACTCATTTGAGAAAGCTGGGATGTGATGAGGTTTTGGTGAACTCCGTTAAACACAAGCCTGTGGGCAAATCAGGTGCTGCCTCTGCCATCAAAAGACCAAGGCGTTTTGAAGTGAACTACTGCCCCCTTATCCCACTGGAGAATCAGATCAGAGTCTCGAGGGTCTGAGAGTGGAACTCCTGTCAGATGTGAAAAGGTGGAACAACAGGGTTACAGTGAGAAGGAAAATGGACCACCAGCATTTTTTTTGTGTGTATTCATTTTCCGAGATTGAGCAGCCCGCCCCAAAACTGGTATAAAGATCAGGTATGTCATCACATACCAAGTTTGTTTGAAACCGGGAGGTCTTTCTGTGTGTGCGACAAGTTTGCAGTTTGTAGCATTAAATAACCTTTTTATGGGTTTAATTTAGTTGTTTTTTATGCATATTGACTGTATTGTATTTACATTGCCTTTGCTTTCAATCACGAGCAGTGAGTAAGTGGAAGGCATACCTGTCAGCAGTGAAAATTTGTGCCCTTGGCAGGTGAAGCAAGGTAATTGTTTTCTAGAAGAAGAACTCATCTAAGAGCAAATTGTAATTTACTGATACTGTTTGTTTGATCTACTGATGCAGAAGTAGAACTTGCTGCCAAATTATAGCAAGCAAATGTTCCTCAAAGCTTAAATGACCAACAGGCTAAGCTTGATAAACTAGAAAGTGAGTGGAAAATTAAGGAAACTGAAATGCTGACCGAAATTAAACAAAGGGAGGCTAGAATGAAACTGAAGCTTGACGAGGAAAGAATGAAGTTACAACAGCTTAAAGCTGACAGTGAGGTGGCAGTGGCAGCAGCTCACGTAAGGGTTTACAACAAATTTGATGTCTCAGATGGTCAGCCCAAACTCTGCATACCAACTTTTGTTGAATCCTATAGCAACCCCTTTTGAACCTCGACCTGCAGCATTTCAAACCATTCCAGAAGAAGCTAGTTTGACTGAAGCAATTGCAAATGCCTTTTCTTTAAGTTGTTTACCTGTCTCAGGTGATCCTTTGAAATTTGTTGATTGGAGAGTATCTTTCTCAGCCCTAATAGATATGAAGTCCCTCCCAATCAGTAAAAAAATTGCTATATTTAAAGAATTATCTAGCAGGAGAAGTGCGAAAGGCTGTGGAAGGATTCTTCCATCGAAATTCAGAGGATGCATATAGTGGTGCCTGGGCAGTCTTAGAGGATCAGTATGACAGTTCTTGTATTGTTCAGCGTGCCTTTAGAAACAGGCTAGTGAAATGGCCAAAAATAGCCATCAATGACTCCAAAGCACTGAGATAGTTTGCAGACTTTCTGTTAGGTTGCGTTGAAGCTATGCCACATATGAAAGGTCTTTCCATCCTGAATAACAGTGAAGAAAATCATAAGATTCTTAAAAGACTAGCAGAGTGGATGATCCATAGATGGAGCCGAATTGTTGTCAAAGAGTTGGACAATTCTGGTGATTATCAAAACTTTGTTCAATTTACAAAGTTTGTGCAAAAGAAAGTTAGAATTGCTTGTAATCCTGTCACCTCAGCTATTTTCAATGATGATGAAAATAGCTGAGGAGAGGACATCTAAAGGAGCAAAATCTTTCAGCACAAGTTCTCAGGTAAAACAGTCTACGTTCAATATGCCTGAAAGCTCAAAACCAAAGCCACCTTGTATATTTTGCAATAATGCAACTCATGATCTAGTTAAATGTCCCTCTTACGCATCAAAAACAATGTATGACAAAAGGACTTTTATCCATGAACATCATTTGTGGTTTGGGTGCTTAAGAAAAGGTCACAACACCATAGAGTGTAAAAAGCGACACACCTGCAGCAACTGCATTAGAAGACACCCCCCTCCCTCCTCTCTCCCTCACCTCGGTCCCCCCTGCATTCTTTATTGCGGAGATTGGAGGCAGCCGCGGGACCGTGCACCTGGAACTAATCATCGCTGCTATTAAACTCTGGTTGTCTCCAACACTCATTGCTGGATCATAGACTGTGTTACCCTGTCCTCTGCCGATTCCCCGCTCTGTCTTTTGCCTGCCTGCCCTGAGCCGCTTCCATCACCTGAAGCCCCACCTGCCTCTGCGACACACTCGCCCTCCGGATCCTGCCTCTGGCTTCCAGGACCTGCCACTCTTCCCCGAGCCTGTTCATCCCTTTAATTGATTTTTTTTTGGTTCTGTGAGTAAGTTGTTTTGTTTGTCTAGCCTTAGTTTACCCTCACCAGTTTTCCTTTGTTCCCATTCTGTTTGCCAGGGAGAGTTGTTCCTTGGTTTTTGTGGTTTTGTCTGTTTTCTGCATTGGTTCTACCTGTTCTTTCTCTCCCTCTGAGAGAAAGAACTGTATTAGTTTTAGTTTATTGTCTAGCTCCCCATTTTGTTAGTTTAGTTTGTTCATTCAGCTAGATTTTCCCTGCTGTTGTTAGAGTTTTAGTTGGATATTAGTAGATTCACTAGTTTTTGTATGAGGTTTGGTTCAGCTTTGTTCCTGAGTTTAATTCTTTATTCTGTGTAGGTTTCTGTTTTAGTCTAGTTTCCATTTCCCTGATAGTTTAGTGTTTTTGTTTAGTCCTTGAATTCCACCATGCTGTTTTAGTAGTTCTTAGTTTTTTTGGTAGTTTTCCCCCTGTTTATTGGTTCTGGCCTGTTTTGAGTTAAAAAAAACACTTTTTCAAACTCCACCTGCCTGTCTGCCTGCCTCAGTGTCTGCATTTGGGTTCAGACTTCAGCACCCCCTGACACCTGGTGCCTCCGGTGCAGTGAGTGAGGTCCATAAAGTTATGTCCCATGCTTTGACACAGCATGCCCTTTCAACATCCAGCGTAGTCCCAGTGCTTGTATGTTTGGTAGCTGAGCCCCAAAAGGAGATCCTCACATACACTCTTCTTGACACCCAGAGTGATCCTACTTTTGTTTTGGATTATTTAGCCAGTACAACTTATGCTAAGCACGATGACTGCTATTGATACAATCATAGAAAGTAACACTGTTAGTGGTCTGCAGGTAAGGGGTCTTAACTCTGAAAGATCGGATCAAACGGATATTGGATGGGATGATCATATTCCAGAACACTTGCATTTACAGTGGGAGGAGTGGATCAGTGGCCTTCATGGGCTGAAAAAAATAAATGTCCCCAGATGTTACTGCCCCCAAAATACTAAGTGTAGAGCTGCACCATTTCTCTGATACCAGCAACACAGGCTATGGTTCATGTTCTTACCTTACGTACAAGAATGACAAAGATGAAATCCATTGCAGTCTCGTCATGGCCAAAGCAAGGGTTGCTCCCACAAAGATCACAAGCATCCCAAGATTAGAGCTTTCAGCAGCAGTGACATCAATAGAGATAAGTGCAATGTTAAAATCAGAGTTAAAAATGAAAATTGACAGGGAATACTTTTGGACTGACAGGTTGTGTTGGCTTGCATTAACAATGAAGCAAGAAGATTTCATGTTTTTGTAGCAAATAGAGTTCAGCTAATCAGAGAGCTCACCGATCCAAAGAATTGTCATTATGTTGAGATGTTGCAAAATCCTGCTGACCATGCCTCCAGAGGTCTAAAGTGCTGCAAACATCTCCACAACCAACTGGTTATCAGGGCCCACATTTCTTTGGGTGCTTCCAACTCAAAAACCCTCTATTGAGCTTCTAGTTGGTGACCCAGAGGTTAAATCAGTTCATGTGTCTGCAACAAAGGTTAGACCACAAACAGACATTCTCTGTCACCTGGATAGGTTTTCCTCTTGGACCACACTGGTCAAGGTGATTGCAAGATCAAACTTGCTAAGATAGTTGTACAGCAGCAAGCTTTTCCTGAGGAGCTCAAAGCTCTTCAAAAGGTCACAGTCAGTAACATTCAAGGTCCAGCCAACTCTTTAACCTCAATCCTATTCTGCATGATGGACTTCTATGTGTTGGTGGGAGATTCAAAGGTTTAACACACACTCACGAGCAAAAGCACCCAGTTATTCTCCCAAAGGACAGCCACATGACCAATTTGATTTTGTCTTACGACCACAAGCAGATCTGCCACCAACGCAGAAATCAAACATTGATGGAGCTAAGAACCAATGGGTTTTGGGGAACTGGTGGAAGTAAAACAGTTGCAAAATCAATACAAAGGTTTGTGCAGTGTCGAGAAGGCCAGCGGAGGAGCAAAAAATGTCTGAACTCCATTAGAAAGTCTTGCAGTGCCGCCTTGTGGGGAAAAAAGTGCATTGCACATATATGGTGGGTGTCGGTGTGCTCAACCACAGCGGTGCTACGCTGGATAATTAACATGAGCCCTATATGTTTGTTGTGCGTTCATTAACAAACAGTGAGTAATGAGTAAATTCACTTGTTAGGCTCAGAGGTGTGGTGTCTGAAGGTCATCCACAAGTTGGAGTTCAGACCTAGGTCATCCAAAAGTTCCAGGCATCAGGCCACTGGTATGCACGACTTAAAGCTTCATGCTACCGAGTATGGAGAAGACGCAGCATAAATGTTTATATGTTCTCTCTCTGCTGTGTCCCATACGTACTATCCTTGTCTCATGTACACGACTTCCTATATAAGGTAGACGAAAGGGTTGCTCGGGGGTTGATTCTGTTTGGCTTTGAATCTTCTCGCTGGCAACCAGCTGGTGCCACAGATTCTGTACTAGTTTTAATAAACTTTTTATATATGAACAAGACAGTATCGGTGGAGAATTTCTTCATCATCTACACATCATCTGCCACACCGATATTTGAAGACAAACAGCCTTCAAAACTACAGATTTTTGGCGACGAGGATGGGATCTGATGTGCCCGATGCTCCTGTGGACAGCTTGATGTGCTGACTCCTGCTCTGTGCCGGCAAATGGGTGAGCATTTCTCACATTTTTGAGCGCTGGTCTGTTCGTTGGGACTGTCTGCTTGGAGTTGGGTCACACTGTCAAGGATGTGTGTGCCATGATTGTGTTGCTGGATGTTGTGTAATAAATAAAGAGTACTAAAGAGTAAAAAAGAAGAGAAATACAAGAGAAAAGAGTAATAAAGAGTAATGAAGAAGTAAAGAGAATAAAGAGAATAAGGGAAAGCCGCTGATTTGGTTGAAGCCCTCTGGGAAGCGGTTTAGATACCGGCCATAAATCCTGAAATTATCAATAGGAGAATTCCAGGTCAGTTTTTAAAAGAGGAAAACTGGAGGTTTAGGCTGGGAAGGTGTAGAAGGTTCCCACTCGAGCATAAGTTGACGAACTATGCTTAAGCTATAAGCATGCTTATAGGTTTTGTATGAATGAGTTGACTGTGAAGACCTAGGCCTAAATGTTGTTTGTGGGTTTGGTATGATGCTGAATTTGCAGCGTGTGTTTAATTTTGTGAAGTGAAGGATTGGTTTCTCTCTGTGTCTGTGTCAGTGTTGTCTCTGCTGCAGGCAGCGGTATCAGCTGTGTGTGTGTGTGTGTGTGTGTGTGTGTGTGTGTGTGTGTGTATATGCATATGTCTAATGTAGTTGAAATCAGGAGAGTTAGTGAGTCATGGGTAAAGATATTTGTTTTAATGGTAATGCATATGAGCCTCTGAGAAGACGTTTTGCTAAAAGTTGATGAGTCTCTTTTGAGGACTTTCTGATAAAGTTTTATGAGCTTCTGAGAGGACATTCTGGTAAAATTTATGAGCCTTCGAGGGGACATTTGTGAAAATCTGATGAGCCTCTTGCGGGGGGATGTTTGTAAATCTATACATCAGCCCCAAGAAGGACTTTGTGATTTTGAAGAGAAGTGGAGAGATCACTGAGGTTATTGTGTGTGCATAAGCACAGATAGAGAGATTTAATAAGCTTGCTCTAGGTTGGCTGTGTGAGCTCTTTGTTTCTGGTTGTGTGTCCTGTGGGGTGTGAAGTTTGTCTGGTTTTGGGGTGCATGTGGAGCTCTGAGCTAGATAGTTGCTCTCTGATAGCTAGGAGAGACTGGAAGTTGTGTCTAATTTTAAGAGGTGGAGCAAGGGAGGATATTTTACACAGAACTCCAATAAGATTGTTTTTCCCGATAAATGGGAGTGGTAGCCTTCTCCTTGTCAGAGAGAGAGAGAAGAGAAAAAAAATTGTTAGAGCAGTATGATTTGGTTTGACAGTTTTAAAGATATTTGCATTAATGTAAAGAAAAAATATTAGCCAATATAATTTGGAGATTTAAGATGCTATCAGAGTGAAAAGACGTAAACTTTCTGATTTAATAGGGTCTTGTATGCTAATGTAATACTGTATCTTATTAACTACACTGCAAATCTTGGCACTTGCCAAGATTTAAAATCTTATTTTCAGACAATAGATAATTCGGCTCGTTTTAAAAGTGACTTACTCATTCTTAGTTTTTGACTTTACAGTACGATCTTAGATTTGAGAAAAAGAACGTATTTCAAGATTTCTTACCAAGGAAAATTTACTTGCTGCATGGACAGATAATTTCACAGCTTTTAAGTAATTTCTTCTCACAGTCAGTTTATCTTATATTTAGGCTACTCTTTTTTGCAGTGGAGGATTTAGTGTCCATTAATAAATGTAGTAAGCATCTGCTGTTGTGGATGAGAATGAATTAAATGTTGGCAGATTGTTTAACCCCGAGAGATCATAAGATGTTGAACTCTTGTTTGTTTTCTTTGTTTTTATCTGCTAATTGGGTACGAGTGTACGGTTGAATTGAGACCTTCCAAGACCTGACGAGGGGACGGTGGAGGCCTGCTGGCGACAGCGTGCAGCTCCTGAAGCTCGTCTGACTAAGGCCAGTGTGATTTTATCCACAAACTCTTTTAACAAAGACCTGCATTTACATATATGTGTGTATACTCATGTATTATTGGTACACATTCAATCCATCCTTACACATAGGTCATTATGAGACTATTTCTCAGTTAAGCGTTGTTGAAATTGATTCATTTGCTTACATTTGCACAGATGATACATGTGGTATACATTAGAAGAGAGACTTGGCAACAGACTGACCAGCCAATGTTTTTAATAAGTCTTCTTATTAGGTTTAAACATCTCTGTGAGTTGTTAAGTGTGAGTTTCGTTGCTGGTGCATGCTTCATTTTGATCTGAGCTGTATTGGGGATTTAACATTGAGACTGTTCGATGATTTTAAGATTCATGAGTGTGATTTGGTGACAGTGGTCACCTGCAGGGGTTTGATTTTTGAGCTTTTTACATAGGATAGGAGTTTCTTTCCTACAACTGCCAAACATTTGAGAAAATTTACTTGTGTTTTCATTGATTATTGGGCGGTTAAACAATATCATAAGTAGATTTAATGTTACACTTTAGTCATATATCAGTAAGTCTTCTGCTTTCTTTGGGGCAAATTTATTTCATTTCTTCGTTATTGATTGTGGTAAAATAGAAGCTTACAACAAGCTCTAAAATAAATAAATCAAGAAAGAGTAAGCTGAATAATTTTTAATTAGGGTCCGAGCACAGAATGGTGCGAAGACCCTATTGGAATGCTAGAGATTATTATTATTATTATTATTATTATTATTATTATTTTACCGCCAAATGAATTGCTTTTTTGAGGGCCTAAACATGCACCGATTCGCGTCAAAATCTGCACACACATCAGGACCGGTGAAAAATTTGATACTTTATGGGGTCTGTGTATGTGTGTCCCAAAATGGCTCCATAGCGCCCCCTGCAAAATTTTAAAAAGTGGTATTAGACTAACTGGAAGGACATTTCATCTACAGCTACAAAATTTGGCAGGCATATTCAGCACATCAGGAAAGACAAAAAAGTCAATCATAGCCATGCTCTAAACCCAACAGGAAGTGACATATCTTGCGTTAACTGTGAAAAATCTGTGATGAACTCCTCCTAGGGGGTAAGTCTTAGAGACCTGAAATTTGGTCTGTACATACAACAGACCTTCCTGATGAAAAGTTATCAAAGTCTTCTATGTCGGTCAAAGGGTGTGGCCATGGCAGCCCCCCCGAAATACTGATCCTTCGCCATGCAACAGGAAGTGCAGGTCTAACTCTCTGAACATGCTCCAATCTGAATGAAACTTTACATGTAGGATCACAGACCTGAGCTGATGTCATCCATATGATAATATTCACTCACAGTCATAGCGCCACCTTGTGGCAACAGGATTTTTGCTTTTTTAATACTTTTATGTACTGTTGTCAACCCGTTGTCCAGATTCACCTCAGACCTTCTGACATAAGCCTGAACACATTGATGATGAATCACAGAGACAATGGTGACGTGTCATCAAAGGGCGTGTCTGTGGCACCGTGGCGAATTTTGATGTTTCGCCATGAAAATTCAAGGGCCTATATCTCAGCTGAACAGGAACCTATCTGCTCCAAACTTCACATTCAGAATGTCATGTACAGTCTGAAGACATCCACACTAAAAAATTTTGAAATAGTCATAGCGCCACCAACTGGCAACAGGATGTTTTGGAATTACATTTGCCCATCCCATTGCCCTAAACTTGGTCAAAAAATTCTGAAAATTGGTGTGATGAGTCTTCACACCATGATCATGGCACAGTGTGAAGATTTTGGCATTTTATAAAACGCTGTTGCCGTGGCAACGCAAAGTTGATATGAAAAACAACTTGCCTTTGACAGCATTAGAATTATCCAAACATCACCAAAATTTGCACACACATTACCAACAGCTAAAGGAAGAAAACTTTATGCATCGTAGCACAGCACCTGCAATAGCGCCACCTACAGCATTTTTAACAAACAGCCCCCGCAGTACATTTAACCGACGTCCACAAAATCTGGGGGACATATAGAACACATCAGGACGCACAAAAAATCCTCTTGGAGCCACGCCCTAAACCCAACAGGAAGTCCGCCATTTTGAATTAATTGGACAAATTTGAACGAATGTTATTCATTTTTGAGAACTATCTCCTCCTAGGGGATAACTCGCACAGACCTCAAATTTGACCAGTATATACACCAGGACATTATGATCAAAAGTTATAAAAAGCTTCCTCCAGTGTCAAAGGGCGTGGCCATAGCGACCCCCTGAAGTTTGATCTTTCGCCATGAAATATCAACTGCTGTGTAAATATCTTTTGCTTGCTCCAATCTGCCTCAAACTTTACATGTTTAATCACACTCCTGCCCTGACCACATCCATGTGCCAAAATACATTCACAGCATTTGGCATAGCGCCCCCTGCAGCACTTAAAAAAATTGCCCACTCATCAAATTTAACCTACGTCTACGAAATTTGGCGTGCATATGTAGCACATCAGTGTGAACAAAAAAGTCTTTCGAGCCATTCTCTAAACCCAACAGGAAGTGGGCCATTTTGATTTCAATGTGGGATTTTTGCTGTTTTTGCTCATTTTCAGAAATTAATTGCTCACAGACAGGAAATCCAAAACATCTGAAATTGCCACAATATATAGAACACATCTTCAGGTTGAAAATATGTGAAAATGGTATGCCAAACCCAAAGGGCGTGGCCATGGCGGCCGACTGAACTTTGATGCTTCGCCAGGAAGGAGGAAGTCTTGTTAAATCCCCTGTATGTGCTGCTATCTGCCTCAAACTTTAAATGTGTGATCAGGTTACAGCCCTGATGATTTCCATAGACCAATATACAGTCACAGTGATAGCGCCACCTGTTGGATGGACAGTAAGTGCTGCATAAACAGTCTGTAATAATCCAATCTGGCAGAAATTTGACCTGTGTGTTCAGAATCCAGCCCTGGTTGCATTCATGGGCCTAAATGCGCTCCCGGTCGCAGCATCGCCTGACGGACGTGCTTGGGGTCGCCGACCAGCAAGGGGTGCGAGGACCCGTTCATCGCTGCTTGCAGCTTTAATTAATTAATTAGTTTTAAGCTACAATAATAAAGTACAAGGTAGCCATCATAATGCCAAAAGCGGACACTAAAATGACGACTGTAATTACTCCTGTTGATGTGCATTACACATATATGGTGTGTGTCAGTGTGCTCAACCACAGCAGTATTACGCCGGACAATTAACATGAGCCCTGTATGTTCCGTTGTGCGTTCATCAACAAACAGTGAGTAATGAGTAAATTCACTTGTTAGGCTCAATGGTCACGAGCAGTTAGTAAACGGAAGGCATACCTGTCGGCAATGAAAATTTACACCCTTGGCAGGTGAAGCGAGGCAATTGTTTTCTAGAAGAACTCATTTAAGAGCAAATTGTAATTTACTGACACTGTTTGATCCAATTTTTTAACTTTGTTAAAATAAATGCAATTGTTTGTATGTTTTAGTTTCACGGAGTCTAACAATGATAAGATTGAGCACTAGTCGAACTCTACCGCTGTGTTATTGATGCCGAGGGCAGTTAAAGGAGGTATGGAGTAGTTTGAGACAAACCAGTGGTTGAATATTTCAAGAACAGATGGGCAGCCCTCTTCGATGTAACTGAGGTATTTCACACTTTAATTTACAAAACCAGTCAGCAAAACGTCCACTTTTTAAATACAAAAAATTGATTCCAAGTCTTCAGTTTTGTCTAGTATACCCTAAACATAACACTTCAGGCAAACCCCTTTTTTTCAAATACAAGTTCGATTCTAGAAATCAGTTTGATTTGAATTTTAAAAAAACTAAAAAACCTTTGAACCAGCTTCAGAAAAGATGTTCCTGACTTATACAGTGTGATGAAACCAAAAGGTTTTGGTTGGATTTTTTATTAGGGCCTGAGCACTACAGTGCGTAGGACCCTATTGTTCCTGTAGTGTTTCTTTGGGGGGATGGGGGGATGGTGGTTTATTAGGGCCCGAGCACGAAAAGGCAAGGGCCAGCGATCAGTGTGAAACACTGAACGCTGCCTTTGCCTTGCAGTGCAAAGGCCCTATTGTTCCTGCTCAGTTTTTTTTCTTTCTTTCTTTCTTTCTTTCTTTATTTCTTCCTTTCTTTATTAGGGCCCGAAGCACTACAGTGCGTTAAAATCTCGTGGCGTGTGGGCGTGGCATGGCAGCCATTTTCACCAATTTTGCCACATGGAATGAAATGAGTTTTGGAGGTGAAGGGATCCACCTAATATCACCAAATCCACACAAATCCTCACAAATCTCAAAAACTAATGTTTGATATACAATTCAGGAAATGGCGTGTTCAAACGGCTCCACAGCGCCCCCTACAAATATTCAAATACTCATAAAAAACCACTGCTTTGACATACAAACATGAAATTTGGTACACATGTATAGTGTATCCAGACAAACAGATCTGTACACTTGAAATTTCAATTGGCTTCACAGCGCCCCCTAGACAATGTGGTGCTGAGACATTGGAATTTAACGAACTCCTCCCAGGATTTTTATCCCATCTCCACCAAATTGGCTGTGTGGCATCTAGACCCCTTCAGGATGAAAAGTTATTAAAATCTTCTGCCTCTGTCACACGGTGTGGGCGTGACAGGGCGGCCATTATGAGCATGTGGACATGAAGTGTGAAATGCTCATAACTTGACTGCGCATGGCCGAATATGAATGAAACTTGATATGCTTGATGACAGCCTATCCCTCAACACTGTGGCGCACTCAAACAGCTCCACAGCGCCCCCTACAAAATTTTAAAATTTCATATAAAATCACTGTCGTACAGACATGAAATTTGGTACATGTGCAGAGCAGGATGAGACGAACACGAGTGCATGCTTTAGACATTCACATCGTTTCCACAGCGGCGTTGCGGGGGGGGAGCGAGGGCCCGTCCGACTCTGCTTGCAGCTTTAATTAGGGCCCGAGCCCGAAAAGGCAAGGGCAGCGATCAGTGTGAAACACTGAACGCTGCCTTTGCCTTGCAGGGCAAAGGCCCTATTGTTCCTGCTCTGTTTGTTTGGCGGTTTCTTTATTAGGGCCCGAGCCCGAAAAAGGCAAAGGGCAGCGATCAGTGTGAAACACTGAACGCTGCCTTTGCCTTGCAGGGCAAAGGCCCTATTGTTCCTGCTCAGTTTCTTTCTTTCTTTCTTTCTTTCTTTCTTTCTTTCTTTCTTTCTTTCTTTCTTTCTTTATTTTTCCTACGCCAAATTGAACCCCAATTTGACCCCCTAAACATGCTCAAAAACTCCTCAAATTTTGCACACACATCAGGACTGGTGAAAAATTTGATATTTTGGGGGAATTACACATATGAATGGCAAAATGACTCAATAGCGCCACCTTGAAAATTGGACTTTAGTGGAGTTAATACGGCTAGTTTCACGTACAGCTATAAAATTTGGTACACAGGTACAGTAGCCCGAGACAAAAACATTCATGCTTTTGAGATTTTGAAAAAGGTCCACGGCGCCCCCTAGAAAACGTGTTGCGCAGGCATTGGAATTTAACGAACTCCTCCTAGGATTTTTTTCCGGTCTTCACCAAATTCACTGTGTGTCATCTGGACCCCTCCAGGATCAAAAATTATTAAAATCTCGTGGCTATGTCACACAGTGTGGGTGTGGCATGGCAGCCATTTTCACCAATTTTGCCACATGGAATGAAATGAGTTTTGGAGGTGAAGGGATCCACCTAATATCACCAAATCCACACAAATCCTCACAAATCTCAAAAACTAATCTTTGATATACAATTCAGGAAGTGGCGTGTTCAAACGGCTCCACAGCGCCCCCTACAAATATTCAAATACTCATAAAAAACCACTGCTTTGACCTACAAACATGAAATTTGGTACACATGTATAGTCTATCCAGACAAACAGATCTGTACACTTGAAATTTCAATTGGCTTCACAGCGCCCCCTAGACAATGTTGTGCAGAGACATTGGAATTTAACGAACTCCTCCCAGGATTTTCATCCCATCTCCACCAAATTGGCTGTGTGGCATCTAGACCCCTTCAGGATGAAAAGTTATTAAAATCTTGTGCTTCCGTCACACAGTGTGGGCGTGGCATGGCGGCCATTATGAGCGTGTGGACATGAAGTGTGAAATGCTCATAACTTGACTGCGCATGGCCGAATATGAATGAAACTTGATATGCTTGATGACAGCCTATCCCTCAACACTGTGGCGCACTCAAACAGCTCCACAGCGCCCCCTACAAAATTTTAAAATTTCATATAAAATCACTGGTTTGTCGTACAGACATGAAATTTGGTACATGTGCAGAGCAGGATGAGACGAACACTGGTGCATGCTTTAGACATTCACATCGTTTCCACAGCGGCGTTGCGGGGGGGGAGCGAGGACCCGTCCGACTCTGCTTGCAGCTTTAATTTTTCTTACGCCAAATTAAACCCCAATTTGACCCCCTAAACATGCTCAAAAACTCACCAAATTTTGCACACACATCAGGACTGGCGAAAAATTTGATATTTTGGGGGAATTACACATAAGAATGGCAAAATGACTCAATAGCGCCACCTTAAAAATTGGGCTTTAGTGGAGTTAATACGGCTAGTTTCACGTACAGCTATAAAATTTGGTACACAGGTACAGTAGCCCAAGACAAAAACATTCCTGCTTTTGAAATTTTGAAAAAGCTCCACGGCGCCCCCTAGAAAACGTGGTGCGCAGGTATTGGAATTTAACGAACTCCTCCCAGGACTTTTATCCGATCTTCACCAAATTTGCTGTGTGGCATCTAGACCCCTCCAGGATGAAAAGTTATTAAAATCTTGTGGCTGCGTCACATGGTGTGGGCGTGGCCTGGCGGCCATTTTGAACAAAAAAGCTAAACAGCGCCAACTAGAACACGTGGTGCGCAGGCATTGGAATTTAACAAACTCCTCCCAGGATTTTTATCCGATTTTCACCAAATTCGCTGTGTGGCATCTACACCCCTCCAGAATGAAAAGTTATTAAAATCTTGTGGCTGCGTCACACGGTGTGGGCGTGGCATGGCGGCCATCTTGAACAGAAAAACAGCGCCCCGTGAAAAACGTGGTGCGCAGGAATTGGAATTTAACGAACTCCTCTCAGGATTTTTTTCCGATCTTCACCAAATTCGCTGTGTGGCATCTAGACCCCTCCAGGATGAAAAGTTATTAAAATGTTGTGGCTGCATCACACGGTGTGGGCGTGGTATGGCGGCCATTTTGAACAGAAAAGCTCCATGGTGCCACATAAAACACGTCGTGCGCAGGCATTGGAATTTAACGAACTCCTCCCAAGATTTTTGTCCGATTTTCACCAAATTGGCTGTGTGTCATGTAAACCCCTACAGAATGAAAAGTTATTAAAATCTTGTTGATACGTCACACGGTGTGGGCGTGGCATGGCGGCCATTTTGAACAAAAAAGCTTATCATTGCACAATGGAACATGTTGTGCGCAGACATTAGAATTTAACGAACTCCTCCCAAGATTTTTGTCCGATCTTCACCAAATTGGCTGTGTGTCATGTAAACCCCTCCAGGATGAAAAGTTATTAAAATCTTGTTGATACGTCACACGGTGTGGGCGTGGCATGGCAGCCATTTTGAACAAAAAATCTCAACGGTGCCCCCTGGAAAACGCTGTGCGCAGACATTGGAATTTAACGAACTCCTCCCAGGATTTTTGTTTCATCGTCACCAAATTTGCTGTGTGGCATGTAGACCTATCCAGAATGAAAAGTTATTAAAATCTTACAGCTGCGTTCCACGGTGTGGGCGTGGCATGGCGGCCATTTTGAAGAAAAAAGCTTAACGGCGCCCCCTGGAACACGTGGTGCGCAGGCATTGGAATTTAACGAACTCCTCTCAAGATTTTTGTCCGATCTTCACCAAATTCGCTGTGTGGCATCTAGACACCTCCAGAATGAAAAGTTATTAAAATCTTGTGGCTGCATCACACGGTGTGGGCGGGGCATGGTGGCCATTTTGAACAAATTCGCCATGTGGAACGAAATGGGTTTTGGAGATGAAGGGATCCACGTTAAATTACCAAATCCACACAAATCCTCATTAATCTCAAAAGCTAACGTTCAATATACAATTCAGGAATGGACGTGGTCAAACGGCTCAACAGCACCCCCTACAAATATTTAAATACTCATATAAAATCACTGCTTAATCCTGCAAACATTAAAATTGGTACATACATATAGTATCCCAAGACCAACAGATTTGCACAGTCGAAATTCCAATCGGCTCCACTGCACCCCCTAGAAAAGGTCCTGTGGATAGGATTCAATTTAGTGTTATTACCTCCACCAAGGAGGTTATTTGATTGCCAGCTTTGGTTTGTTTGTTTGTTTGTTTGTTTGTGTTCAAAATAACTTGAAAACTCATAGATGGATTTGGATGCAATTTTCAAAAAATTAGTGAAATGGGACAAGGAAGAAATTATGACATTTTAGGACTGCTCTGGATCACCGTCTTGATCCAGGAATTTTTTAATGTAAGTTTCACCGGGTGGACAATTAAATGCAGTTTACTATAAAAGCCACCAGAGAACACTCTTGTTTTTGGGGTAACACCCTGTGACCACATGAGATTCTGGGGCTCCACACGACAAATAGTGACAATGACGGAGTTCCCTTTCCTTCCTGAGCGACATATACACGGTTGGGCCAACATTCTTATCTCCGGTTGTCTAAGAAGCTGGGAGGCTGTTAGCAGCTGCTACGCTAGAGGTCACGCCTGTTCATTAGGTTCGATGGGGTGAAGGTCGCATTGTCGATTGGAAATTTCAACTGTATGTAATTAGGGGGCCAAGCCCGAGGGGCGTGGGACACGCGTATGCTAGCATACGCGTTTCCCAGGCCCGAAGGGCTGGGACCCCTATTGTAATCGTTCCGATTATTATTTACCCTTTTTATTTTTCCGTTGGTAAAAGTAGTGCTGCAGGCTAAACCGTGCAAGGGAAGGTGGTGCAAATTGGAGGGTTGGTCCAGACCCCTGCCCTTACCTCAGATGCAAAAAATTGCACATGTTTGCCAGCAGGGGGCGCTATAACCACAGTCAACATGTTTTGGGTTATAACTCCCACACCGTATGTCGCACATTCAAAAACCTAATATCCTCAGATTCCCTTAATAGCACTGAATCATCTGGGATAAGCCACGCCCATTTCCGCCTATAATTTTTTTTCGCAAAATGGCAAAAACTGGAAAACGTACTTTTTCAAACTCCTCTTTGGGTTTTTGTCCAATCATCGTGAAACTTGGCACATACTGTCTTCAGTTGGACCTGATCTAAAGTTATCAAAAGAATTTTGTTCCGTCTAAATATGCAAAAATTTACTAACGTATACATTTTTCTAGCTAGCTATAGCTAGCTATAAAAATGGTTGCATATCTTTGTCAAAAGAAATGCTAATAACACCAAACCTGAGATCTCATGTTGTCATGTGACTGTGGGGGTATGAGCCAAATTTTGCTCATGTTGGCCACTAGGGGGCGCTGCAAATATGGGAAATTTATATCTGTTAAATGGCAAAACCCATTTTCCCCAAATTTGGTAGGTATGATGCTGGGTCACTCCTGAGGCCATATCTTAATGTTATTCATGAATGGTCAAAGTGGGCGTGGCTTATTAAAAGGCAAAATACAAACATTTTTTTCAGCTCAACTATTAGGCTCTGGACTGTGAAATTTACAGGGTCTATATAGAAGAGCACAACGACCACACACACCAAAAAATGTGCGTCTACTCCACTAGGTGGCGCTATAATGGTTGCAAATGCACTTTGGCCTGTAACTTTCACATTTTAAATCAAGTCTTGGTAAACTTTACATCTACGTGTTCTGTAAATAGTGTCGCATCTTCTGACATAGGCCACGCCCCCTTCCAGTGCACATTCCTCGTTGTACATCAGTACACATGAAAAACACACTTTTTCGAACTTCTCCTACAGTTTGCACTTCATCTGCACCAAACTTTACACATACAATCTCCAGATGTGCTTGAGCAAAAGTTATCAAAAGAATTTTGCTCCTTCAAAAAATGTGCGAGTTATAAATACACAATTTTTTCTGCTAGCTAAAAAGCACATACTGTTGCATTATTCTGTCAACGTGAAAGCTGTTGACATTGAACTCAACTCACTTGTGTCAGAGGTCAACCGGAGGCTCTGTGCCAAATTTGGCGCAAATTGGCCAATAGGGGGCGCTATAAACAGAAAAAATTCAAGCAACATTAAAGTTGATCCGATTGGCACCAAATTTGGTGAGCATGATGTGGGCTTGCTCCCGAGGCCAGCCGTAAAATTTAGTAATGTTTGGTGAAAGTGGGCGTGACTTGTTACAGCTGACACATTCAGCCTTTCACGCTTCCGCTGCTCCTGCTGTTACCATTACAGCACTGCTGGTGATACTTTGGCCGGTATCGTGACACTCGCCCCGTGCCCATGGTCCTTCTGGCTGGACCTCTGTGGGCTCGGCGAGACCTGGGGACTGAGTCGCGCGAGGGGGCTTGGCCCCCTTTCATAACTGCTTGCAGTTCTAGTTACATTTGTATTTGTAACGTTCCATACAAAATATGTGAACAGGCCCTGTATTTGATCACACTTGTGAACTTTGAGGCCAACTGGACCATATACAGTCTAGTTAGACAGCACTTTCTGTTTTGTGGGGAAGGATTGAAATTCAGGGGGCTGCCATGGCCGCACCCTTTATATTTTTATATTTTCTAACTTTTTCATCACTAAGGCCTGTTTTGTATATACTGGCTGAATTTGAGGTCTCTTGTAGTTACATCCTGTAAAGACTTAATGGCATCAGTTTCACATTTAATACAAAATGGTGGACTTCCTGTTTCTAACTTCTAAACACAACCTAGGAACTTACTGAGAAACCCAGACCTTCTGGAAGAAAGCTGCCCCTAACAAATGTGTCTGATAGGATAACACAGCTAAAAGGACTATCCAGTTGAGTTAGATTAAAAGTTAAGAGCGAAATAGGCATTTGGATAAAGGCATTTAGGAGCTAGGCAATTTTCCAGAATTTCAGTTTAAGCTGTTCCAGAGACAATTATGCAGTGTCTCTTGACTTGCAGAAAAACATTTCTGCGAAAACAGGCAATGGCTGACATATGACTACTCTGCGACACACCGAAGCTGTCATACGCAGTGAAGTTCGCAGATGACACAGCAGTGGTGGGATGTATCACCAACAATGATGAGTCCAAATATAGAGAGGAGGTGGAGCATCTGGAGGTTTGGTGCAGAGAAAACAATCTCTTCATCAACGTGAAAAAGACCAAGGAGATAATCGTGGACTTCAGGAAGTGCAAGTGACCCTCTGTAAATGGTGTTGGTATAGCTGTGTGATCTTCTTAAAATCCAATAGATGGCACTGTGGCACTGAGTATGTTTACACTGTTCATATATATGTCTATTTTTATATGTATTTTATATTGTGTATTACACTGTAAATGTTATTTGGATTTGTATATTAGCAAAGATATTTGTTATGATTAAGATTAGCACTGTTTATTATTTTTGATACAGTTTGAGTTTACCTATTTTGCGGGGCAATTTCCGTTTCCTGTCTGGTTTGCGCAAATGGGAAACCGGTGCGTCAGAGTAGACAAAGAGGCATTACTGAGGCCATTCAGATAAGTTTGTGAACCAGATAAGTACGAAATAAGAAGAACGAACCTCCCAGTCTTAGCCACAAGCAGGCCAAAGTGGTACATTTACTTTATTATACTGCGTATGTGTACTGTGTTGGTACTGCGGCTAATTATTTGTGTTATATTTTTGTGTTTGTTTTCTGTTAGTTCTACGGTGTTTTGGTGTATGGCGATCGGTGTTTACACACATTAAAACATCTGTAAATGGGACCCTTGTCTTCGCGTTGTGTCTGAGGCCAGCATACCCTCCCTCCACTGCACATCGGAGGAGAAGCTATGGAAGTGGTGTAGAGCTTTAGGTACCTGGGCCTGCACCTCACCAAGAACCTCATCTGCAACACTTTTCTGCCTGGTCAGAAAGGCCCACCAGCGCCTCTACTTGATCAAGAAGCTGAGGCATGCTGGACCTGGGAGCTCAGTCCTGACCAGTTTTTACAGATGTGTGGTGGAGAGCATCCTCTGCTCCTACATCACTGTGTGGCACGGCAGCTGCTCTGCTGCCGAGAGGAAAGCTCTGAACAGGGTGATGAAGGCTGCACAGAGGATTGGGGGGAGCAGCCTACCCACCACCACAGACATTTACTTATTATTTATTGTATGATCCAGGAGGTGTCGGCGGGACAACCAAAGGGGGAAAGCTGTGAGGAAGTGGATTGGACACAAAAGGATTTTTGCAAGATCAAAAATCTTGGTTGCTGTGATTGTTTTAAGAAAATGTTTTCTACTCTGATACTCTGTACTCCTAATTCTGTCACTGTTTGATGTCACAAAGAAGGATGGATCCCAAAGTTGTCTACAACATTTCTTACATGTGATGAGAAAGTGTACAAATGTTTAGCAAACATATTTGTAAATGATGAATAGTTTTCACTTTAGACTAGGGGCCATAATAAAATCTACAAATGATTTATAGATTCATTATAAATGTCTAACAAATCATTTGTTAAACACGAAAAGAGAAGTTTCTTTGTATCTGTTTTCATAAAAGCCAGATGGTTCATAAGAGGTGAGTAAAAGGTCAACAAATCATGAATAAACATGAACAAACATTAGTAAAGAATGAATAGTTTTCACATTAGATTAGGGGCCCCAATAACATCCACAAATGATTTATATAATTTTATGAATGTCTAACAAATCATTTGTTAAACATGAATAAACAAATGGTGGTAGTGGCTATTTCCTGAAATCATTAAAAAACTGTTTTCCTACATATTAAATAACTTTAGTTGATGATGAATAAATCATGTACAAACAATGTTGATGCAGTGTTTCTCATAATGTATAAATCATATATAAATGTTGCACACCTTAAGTTTTAACTGGTTTAATAATCATTTACAAATATATATAAATAGTTTATTCATGATTAGTTCAAGATCTACTAATAACTTATAAATGTCTTGTAACTTAAGTTGTAAACGATTTAATAATCATTTATAAATGACTTAATAATCATTTATAAATGATTTCATGATTTCAAAATCATTTTCGAATGTTTATAAGTGGTTTGTTCATGATTAGTTAACTATCTACTAATATCTATTAATAGCTTATAAATGCCTTATAAATTATCGTTATTATAAAGTGTTACCGGGTTTCCATATTTGCTTAAATACATCAGTCTTAGAATGAACCAAACATGTCAAAAAGTCAAGTGGGATGTATTCCAATATAAGCTTTTTCCATCCAGAAACAGTGGGAGCCTTATTAGAAATTTATTGCAATAAAATACAATTTACTATTGTAATTGTTGCGAATTCTCTTACTTGGTAGATTGAGGAGAAGAGACAGCGGATCAAGATTTAATGATTTTTCTGATTTCCAGTAGGACAGCCTCCTTAACTCCCTGGAACTTAGGGCATGACCAAAGACAATGCATGAGGCTTCCTTCATGTATTATACATTTTGGACATTGTGAAGAGGACCCTGGTTTAAATTTAGATACCCGGTTTAGGGCCAAGTGTGCTCTTTGTAATAATTTGAGTTGCAAAATCCACAAATGACTACAAATTGTAATTTTCTTGGCAGCATTCCAATGACTGCTCCATGTTTCTTCTGTCATATCAATATTCAGTTCTCTTCCCCAGGTCTGAGCCAACATAGAAGAATCAAGCTTACAACAGCATTTCAATATCTTGTAGAACATACTAAGTGACACTTCCCGAGTTCTAAAAAACAGTTTTTCGATGCTAGAAACTTCAGTGTCTTTGCATAAGGATGTTTCTTTTTTTAACAAAGTCTCTAATCTGAAAAAAACGAAAAAACATTTTTTTTTCTATTCCAAAGGCTTCCACAACTTGGTTAAAAGACATGAGGATCCCTTCCTTGAAAAGACAACCAAGAGAAGAAATACCCTTAGTCACCCAGTTCCCAAAACCTGTATCCAGCATACCCGGAGCAAAGTCGGGATTATTGACAAAAGGGGTAAAGGGGATGTTTTCCCCACTCTCCCTTCAATGCACCGAGCTGCTCTTCACGCCTTGACTGTATTGACAGTGACTGGGTTGCTACAGCGTTTATTTACAGTTTTCATATTTTTCAGAAAGAGCAAACTTTTAAGAGAGCAATTACATAATAGAGCTTCTATATCCCGCCATACCGAAGATGGATATTCACATACCCATTCTCAAGATTATAATAGAAAAGAACTCCATTGATATTTTTTGAGATCTGGAAGATCTAAGCCTCCCTTATGACTTGGAAGCTGTAATGTTGACATTTTTATATAAACCCTTTTGTTGCTTCAGATAAAGGAGCTAAACCAGCCATTTATTTTTTGGATCAACTTGTGTGCAAACAAAATAGGAATCATTCTAAGAACCACATAGGGTTTTGATAATAAATCTGTGAATTTGTTGTAGAATTCAGATGAAAGCCCATCCAGGCCAGTGCCTTTCCATTCTGAAGGGATTTGATGGCTCCCTCTACCTCTGATTCTGATATTTCAGCATTCAGACATTTCTTTTTGTCATCTGGTAAGTTGGATAACTTAAGTTGTGAAAAAAAGTTTCCATTAAGGATTGGGAATTGTTGCACTGTTCAGATTTGTATAAATTCCTGTAAAATTCGAGGAATGTTGTATTTATTACCTCAGGATCAGTAGGGCAGGAGCCATTCCCATCAGAAATTGAGGCAATTGTATGGATAGCTAACCGTGTTTTTGTAAGGTACGAAAGGTATTTACCTGGTTTATCCCCATGCTCAAACAACTTCTGTTTGGCAAATTTGACTTTATCTGTAGCATTCTGTGTCCGTAGGCTGTTAAACGAGCACCGGATGGCATTGAGCTCTCCCAACATGGCTTGCGAAGGTTTTTTTGCATATTATTTTCCGAAGAGCTGAGTCTTCTTTCTAATATGTTTTGTTGTTCTGAAATTCTAAGCTTTTTGCTGGATGTGTATGATATTATTAGCCCCCTACAAAAGGCCTTAGCAGTGTCCCAAAGCAGAGATGGGCTGTGTCAAGTTGAGCTAAGATTTGAGATCACAGGAGCAGCCATAAATAAGGTCACTGGGGTGAAATAGGTCTAATGAGGGGGCCGAGTTCAATAGAGTAATATGGATTTGGCTTAAAAGGGGATCTAGAATAAGGGGTTCTGATTTGAGATGGTTAATAGATAAAGTTTGGGGTTGACTCTAATGTAGGGGAAAGGAACAGAACATGTGCTCAAGTGTGTTTGTGCTTAGATTTGAAGTCATGCTTATGATGTAATGATTTGAAATGTTGAAGTCAGATGAAGTTAAAGTTATGCTTATGATGGAATGGTTTGAAAAATCAGATGAATTTTCATGATCAAGTAACTAGTGTGATGGATTTTTTCTATCACCCAGCAAGAGCTAACAGAAGAGCTAACAGCTAGCAGAGCCACAGACTCCAGCAGTGCTCATCTCTTTCTGTGACCTTTTGACAGTTTACCATCGTGTTAGATCTTTTTGACACTTTTCCTATTTTTCTGCAACAAACCCAAAAGACATTTAAAGAATTTTTGCAAAGACTGAATTGGGGTCTGGACGTTCTCTCCCCCTATTTTCTGGAGAGTTCCTGCTGGATCCTGAGACTTTGTACTGAGTTCTTCACATCCTTCAGGAGATCTCCACAAAACAGGTCAGGTCGGGTGTGGCAGCTAAGGCCTTGCTGTTACACTACAACTACTAAAACACAATATTGGGAGATTTAATCAAGAAAGCTCAGTTCTATAATTTTGACAAAAAAATTATGATTCTGAAGCATATGTTTGAATGATTTTGGTGTGTTTGATCAGGAATGATCAGTTCTATAATTTTGACCAAATTTATGATTCTGAAGCATATGTTTGAATGATTTTGGTGTGTTTAATCAGGAATGATTAGTTCTGTGATTCAGACCAGAATTATTATCTTGAAGCATATGTTTGAATGATTTTGGTGTGTTTAACCAGGAATGAGCAGTTCTGTGAGTTAGACCAGAATTATTATCCCTGTTCACCTTTTTGATTGATTTTGGCGTTTTTGATTATGAGCTGTTGCTTTGCCCTGCTATTATTCTGCAATAAACATTTACCCTGCATTTAAAGTGACGTAGTAATGATTTTTGAATTATCACCTGAAGTTTATGAAATCCTCATGGTGTGAAAGGTTAAGCAATTGTGTGCATTTGAAATCTAATGGTTCTTGCTCTGGCTCTGCCATTAGTTTATGTGTGCTGGCTCTTTAAGAGAACCAGGAAGTGGATGTCCAGACCATGCCGCGCAGAGACGACGATGTAGTGTGATTCAGACCGCAGAGACGGCAAGTTGTTGTGTTCTGTAGCTGTGTTTTGAGTTCATAAAAGGCATTCCCTGTGAGTAAAACCAATGTAAAACAATGTTCAGATCAATATATGTCAGAAAATGGTACATTTAAGTAGTTCATTAATGTTTTAAAGAACTATTTACAAGTCTTATCTTTCAATGCGTTATTTTGGTCCATATCGATGTAACGAGGCAGTCTATGATTTATGTTAAGCTTGAATTCATAATAGCCTCATAATTTGTGTATACTGATTCACGTATACTGTATCTGTTTATTACAGTTTCACACCAGCCATATAAAAAACGAGTCCAACTCATCATGACGTCTGCGACTTCTTGTGTGGGGGTGTTTAACTAACTGGATAATGAAAAGGTTTCATGAGGCCAGTACAGTTCTTATAGGTTGTTCTGGTCACTAAGGTATTTCATAGAATTATAAACGGATCCCTGGGGTTTACTATTCCTAACCATTAAATTAAACCTAGTAATTCACCAAGTGCCATGTCTATTAAGAAGAAAGCTGTCGTTAACAGATGTCAAGTGGAGTCAAGGTTTGAGATCCCAGAGCAGCCATCTCCAGAGGCTAAGTAAATAAAATGATATGATTGTGCTAAGGCTTAATGATGATTTGAAATTATTCTTATGTTAAGTAATGATTTGACACAGTTTATAATTATTAAGTAAGATTAAAAGTGATTCTTTGTAACCAGAATTCTGCAGGCTGAAAAGAGGAACTTAGCTGTGTGGCAGTTTAGAAACAGGACATGGAGTAAAATGTCTGTGCTCAAGTGTGTGTCCTTAAGTTTTCAATAACTTTTAATGATCAAGTGATTGGAAAGTTGTCTCAGTTGATTCAGATGGTGTGATGATTCTAAATATATAATATAAATGAGATTTGAAGTAATTCTAATATGTTTCTCTGAGCAGCTGACAGAAAAAGAGGAAGTCCTCTTACTGTGTAGCAACCAGAAAGAGGAAGTCGAGCAAACCCAGACTGGATGAGACAATGTCTCAAGTCTGACTTTAGTCCAGGATAAGTAGAGTTCTACTCTACTGAAGAAAAGAACAGTTTAGATCAGTCTGCAATTTTGTTGAAGATGGAAAAGAGCAATATGTCCTTCCCTCTGCGAGAGAAAGCAGAAGAAGCGGCCTGTTCAGGCCGTTCAGCCTGTGCTAGGAGAGTCAGGGACTTTCCTCAGCTCGTTTTGCCATTGTGTTGGATTTTTTTAACTTTTCCACAACGAACCCTAGGACATCGAAAGGATTTTTGCAAGACTAGATTGGGATCTGAACTGTTCATTCCCCCTGAGTTTTGGAGAATTTTTATGGGACAGCTGCGACTCTGTACAGGGTTTGGTAGTTCTGTTAAAAGATTCTGTCAGAATCAGGTTAGGACCGGGCGTGGCAGTTAAAGGCCGGCTGTCTGCCCTGTCTATTCTAAAACATACTATTAGGAGATTTAATTAGGAAAGCTCAGTTCTGCAATATTAACCAAATTATTTGAACCTGATCGAATTTTTAAATGTATTTTGTGTGTTTAATCAAGAGCTGCTGCTGCTCCTGCTATCATTAATCAATAAACTTCTATTAAGCATCTAAAGAG